>OX578141.1:128467479-128942479 GCA_951213105.1 Amaurobius ferox
TTATACTGTTTACAACTCAAAGTTGATGACCTTTGCCTATTTATTGTCTCAAGTGAAGTTACTGCTGTTCTTATATTCTGCTCGAATTTGTAACTGTTGATTGTTTTAACCGGTAATTTTTATAACCATTTTGGATTTTAAAAATAAATATTCTGGTGGTGCTGTTGTTCCGTCGCTCTGTGGTGGTGCAAATTATCTGACTGGTTCCGTTGTGCGGGCAGGTCCCTGCCTTGCTGGGTTGGCAGTTGGCTGTCCTCGTCGGCGTTCCCATATACTACCGTAAGCAACACTTGCATGCACAGAAATCTAGTGTAGCGTATTTAAACTGCCCTCCGTCAAAAAACGCACATTAGAATTTCAGAATGAATGTACGCTACTGTTCATTTGTACTGTAGTCACTAGCTAACGTTTTGAAGATGTATACATACATACATACATATATACAACTTGATACGTGAGTCTGGCGCATTAGCGGCCGATTTCACATTGTCTTCTATAGACCAAAAAAGCAATACACATGAAACGTACATTGGCAGGGCCTGATTAACCAACCAATTTAGAAGAAGCACAACAACATTTGGGGGCCCATTTTTATTTTGTGAGCATAGTCAGAGAAATTATCCATGCACTCAGGGGCGAAACTATGGGGGGTATAAGGGGAGAAGCACTCCCCCAATGAAAATTATTAATTACGTTTGTCGGCAAAATCGTCGTGACCGTCGGCATTCGGGAAAATCGGGACTGAATCCAGCTAAAAATGTGCAACAGGAACAGAAATGATGATAATAAAATAGATATGTCATCATGTCATGCAATCAATTTTTTTATGATCCGTTTCAATTACTAAGTTTAAATAAACTTTACACTTAATATTTATGGCGTTCCCTTCATTCATTACGTCGAAATCGTAAAAACTACAATCCATATTATTATTACTTCCTTTCTCTTTTTCTGTGTGGTGCAATCGTTTTGACAGCCGGTCAAACTACGCTAGGCTTCGTGATGTAACAGTATGCGGTATGAGAGAAACTTTTGGGGAAATTTTAGGTGCCATATGGGGAAATTTCAATCTTGGGTGACGGTGACACAAACGCATAATCACAGTAAATGGCGATACATGAGGAAGACGAATGACCATACTCTGTATTTTGTCTATAGTTAAGATAAATATGTCAACAAAACTCTCAGGACCGGGGGATCCCCCCCCAGAAAAAGCGTAAAAGTATAAAATTAACATGCATGGTTTGCGGCAGGACATTCGACGATGATTATCGAAAGCAACACGAAAGGAAATACCACGATAGTACGATAGTGAATGTAAGGGTATTTGGTGCACCTGCTAATCCGTTTGACGCAGTCAAAAGGATGAAGATCACAATTAATGGAATTGTGAAAATTTTATTGTTTTATTTTGTTGTGTTATTTCTTCTGTAAAGCTAAATGAAAGAGGGCGCAAGCATCGACATCCCGAAATTACTTCCAAAAAAGCCGATTCTAACTGACTTTTTCTTTTTAAATAGGCTAAAGGGATTTCAGGCAATCTATATCCTTCGATAAAAGACGAAACATCTACTAACAATGTGTTCAAATACTCAATCAAAAGTTAGTCTCTCAAAAGTCTTTTTTTTTCATTTAGGAACCAGAAGGAGAAGGAACCCAAAATTTTGGGATTGGCACTGGCAGTGCACTACATATAGAGCCTATTCTAAAAAAACAATCCAATACAACCGTGGAAATAATCTCTTGCGAGACGGAAGGGGATGGGACTGAATTTTCTAAAAGTCTTGTGACAGAGGCTGGAACTGAATTACACGCGGAGCCGGTATCAGTATTGCAACCTAAATTATCAACAATTTTGCGCCAACCACCAGTCGATGCAGAACAAATACTGTCAACTTCTGATGGGAAAAGTTCCGGTGCACCGTCTTGGTTTAGATGCATAGGGATCTTATTTCACCTAGCAGGTTATTTACGAGACTGTGAAACTATAATAAATGAAGTAAAACAATCAGATATCGTTAACGAAGAATTTATTCTTATTGAGACATCTGATACTGCAGCCGAAATTTCTGACATTGCCATATCTCTACGAAATGATTGTCAGCAAGTGCTCTTAGACATGTCTACCCAGAGAGGCTGTGTGTCCAATGTAAATGTTACGGATGATAAAACCGATCACGATCCAGGAAAAAGAAGCAAAATCCAAAGTGACAATCAACGCAGTTACTTAATATCCCTTGGACCACATCGACCCCACGTGGCTAAATTTTCTGTTGATGAATCACTGCAACATAAGAGAAAACAATGCTCTTTCACAGCTGCTTGGTATAAGTAATACGAGTACCTGAAATACAACACAGATAAGAACGCTATGTTTTGTTTCGTATGCTACCTATTTCCCGACGGACCTGGCATAGAGAAATCTGAAACAGCATGGACTACAATAGGGGTGAAGCAATGGCAAAAGATGAAGAGCAGAGGTAAAGACAAAATGGGATTATTAGCTCAACATTTCTCGTCGTCGTCTCATAAGTCTGTTGTGGCTAATTATTGTCATTTCAACCAAAAGTCAGGACATGGTGATTTGCTTCTTGATAAAACTAATAGAGCAAATATCATCTCAGAAGAGCAAGATGTCGAATTTAACACACAAGTCGTTTCTGTGTTAATGGATGCAGCCCATACCATGGCAAGGCAAGGATTAGAGTTCCGAAGACATGGCAATGACGAAGACGGTAATTTCCGGCAATTTGTTTATCTTCTTTCTCAACATTCTCCTTCAAATGGCTTGCGGATCAGCGACTGGGTCCATACCATGCTACTTACCTCAGTGCCCAGTCTCAGAACGAATTAATCGACATTCTTGCAAAAAAATAAGAACGGAAATCATAAAAGAGATTAACACTGCCAAAATGTATTCAGTGATAGCCGATATAACACCAGACGCTTCCCATAAGGACAGGTTAGTTTCAATGAAATTCAAAATTTAGAAAAAAGAAAAAAATGCAAATTTCCTCTGAGAGGGCGATGCTCCCCTGAAAATATTTCCAGGGCGCATCGCTCCATATGCCCCTCCGTCTCTCATAGAACATATAGCCTATCGTGCAGCAATATTATAATATATAGCACTAACAGCACTGCCATCATAGTTTGCTGCTAGTCGGCATATTTAGAGTTGACTATTAATCATCTTCACCCCCCCCTTCAATGTTATCACCTTCGCTACGCCCCTGCATGCACTCATCGGTGCTCGAAGAATTCTATTACCGCATTTCCCTGGTTAACTAACAGTTCTCATCAACAAACTGATTTTTTTTAAACTGGTTACCTGCACCAAAATTTCTAAACCATAGTCTATTTTATTATTTAATTACGGGTTGTTCATGTTCACTTTTTCAATTAGTTCTAACTTAAATATTAATTGCCATGCTACTTTTTTCCGTTTCCGTTAAAAAAAGGGGGGGGGGGCGCAATATAAATTTTGGCTCAAATATCCAAAACATTTCTTTGTTTGCCTGTACGGGCAAGATACTATTTAACTTAACTATTTGACAAATAACTTACATTTAAAAAAGTGTAAATCTAACTATTTGACAAATAACTTCCATTTAAAAAAGAGTTCAATTTGGAGGCCCTTTTGAATTTTTTGAAGAAAAGCATGTGCTCACCCTGCCTTTTCGATAATCAGACCTTGTACATTGGACAAGACAGATAAAATAGACAGAGGAACACAATTTTTTGTTAAAACAGTTCTAAAAATGTTCTCTCCAGTGTAGAACAACAAGATTTGTTCCAGGGTTTCCTCTTCTACACAGTAAACAAGGCACTTGCAGTCAGCTAGGTGAAATCTATTCAAGTAGACCTGGGTGACTGTGTGACCTATCCTAGCCTCAGCAGCAAAAGTGGCGACCATTCTAGGAATTTTTCTGAAATTTATTGTTTCAGAAAGATCATTTGGATCCCTTTGGAAACAATAAAGTTGACGATTTATTCCAGTTTTACACCAAGAATCACACCAAAGCACACGATACTCTCTTTTGTATGCATTTACGAGCAAATTCTGCAGTGTATATGTGAGCGAGAAGAGAAAGGTACACAACAAATTTACTTACACCTTTCCTTACACCGTTACCTTACACCTTTCTGGTAGGTCGGACGGTCTGGGTTTCAACAACAACAACAACAAATTTACTTCACAAAAAAAAAAAAAAAAAAACTCTTGCATATATTTTTTTGAAAGTGAATAATTTATTTTCTGGCAAATTAAAAATATCCACCACAGAAGATAAATTTAGACAGATCCTATTAAAGTTGGGGGTCTAAACGATTGTAAGCTTATAAAATACCCGTTTTTACTTTCCCTGCAATACATGGTAGTGTATAGGGAAAGTATTGGAATCATGCCGAAAATCGCAACTCGAGTTTTCGACGGATCTACACGTTTCGAGACCTTCAGAATACGAAAAAACCATTTTTAGCGTGACGTGTGTCTGTGTGTCTGTCTGTCTGTGTGTCTGTCTGTCTGTGCAGATTTTGTATCCACTCTAACTAAAAAACTAATGGACCGAATTTCACAAAATTTTGTAGGTAAGTCACTTGTGGACGGGGCTGGAGCTGATTAGTTTTGGGTACGATTCGGAATAAAAGAACCCGCCTTTTTTTGCGAAATGACCCGCAAAAGCTTGTATCCACTTTAGCTGAAAAACTAATGGACCGAATTTCACAAAATTCGGTAGATGAGTCACGTATAGGTCACCCTGGTACTGATTAGATTTTGGTACGATTCAGAAAAAAATAACCTGCCTTTTTTGCAGAATGGCCCGCAAAAATTGTCAAAATCTAAACTGAAAAGCTACGTATGCTCAAATATATCCATTAAATGCTTGTTTAATGCGCAATTTTTAACGAAGAAAAGAATAAGACCAACCCCATTACACTAGGACTAGCCGTTTTCGAGATATATTAGTTTTTTTGTATTTTTCCACGCCACCTTTGAAAATAAGTCCAGTTATCAAATGAGAACGAAAATTGAATTAAAAGTGAATTAAATTTAATTGAAATAAATAGAACGTGGATATAAGTTTGCAGGGAAAGTCATGTGCTGCCCACATCAGATTTTTATTACAGAAACAATGACAATTTTCATACTGTGCTAAGCATACGAGAATTTTATTTTGGAAGGCAAAATTCTCGTGTGACGTCACATGCCTATGCACTATTATTCAGAAGGAAAGGGTTCTTTAGTACTCCGATTACAATTATACCTTTTACTTGTAACAGGTTTCAAGTAAGAAACCATTTAATACAACGACATTAATTGCTTGCTTCAGTTGGGTCGGAAAGTGAATAGAGCACAACTTGCTGTGAATCTTAGAAGTGTGTGTGTGTGCGTGTGAGGAGGGGGGGGGGGGGCTAGAGGTTCTCAGAAGAAGGAAGATGCTGAGGTAAAAAAACCGTCTGCACAATAGCACAAATATGGAGAAGCATCCAATTTAGATCTATTGCATGATTTGCGTTATATCGGATTGAGTCTTTGCATTTATAGACTTTTGGACCTTGGGTATATATACTGGTTTTATATACTTTATGTCTAATGGTTTTTATATGATTCAATATTTTTTGAGTTGAGATAAAAAAAACTTAACTCAATATCTTTATTTATTAAAAATGAAAGACAAACATGATTATGTTAAATGCAAAATAACAATCATACACAATGAATGAAATAAAACGTCACTTTTTCTGGTCAAGCTTTGCGGTATACTATATATTAAAAACCCATTGTAGTAGTAATTTTATTAAGTAAAATTCATTTGAGAGTAATTTATTTGTATGCTCAGAAAACCTCTCAAATTTTCGATTTCTAGATCTCAAGCCGAGACCAGGGTTCAGGAGAGGCCCTCAGTAATTTCTGAAATTATTTTCTACTGCTTATGAATTTTTATTTGAAAACATCTCTTTATAAAGAAAGAATTTTTATT
This sequence comes from Amaurobius ferox, assembly GCA_951213105.1. NCBI lineage: Eukaryota > Metazoa > Arthropoda > Arachnida > Araneae > Amaurobiidae > Amaurobius > Amaurobius ferox. The sequence continues at coordinate 128,473,461 of OX578141.1, forward strand.
GGTAATTTTTATTGGACACAGAAAATATGATTCGCAAATTGGTTGCATTTTTAGAGGTTTGGGTTTATTTTAGTTATATAAATTAGTTTTATAAAAAAAATCAAATTTTCAGTTTATATTGTTCTGTAAGCAATCTGCACAAATATTTAAGTCATGGAATATTTGTTGCAACCTGCGAGGTTTTGAATTACATATTAGACATTAACACAAATACCATCCTTTTAAATTTGTGTTTCCTACCTACGTAAATCAAATTTAAAGACAGTTCAGATTAACCAGATTTTACTGTACGTGAAAATTGTTAAAAGAGTGGAAAAGTAGAAACAAACAGGAATCTCAAACTTAAGATGTCCCTTGTATTAATAACTATTAACATGTTAATGACGTCTTTGCATGATACGACATGGCCATTGTGAATGCAATTTAGAACGTCTTAAAAACAATAAGATCATAGTGACTTCTGAAAAATATTTAACGTAGGGCCGGCCCTCAAAACTGCAATTCTGCACTAAAGTCCAAGTTCATGATTTGGCGAGAAATAGTACAGTGTTTGTTACCACCAAGACTCAGATCAATGAGCAAATGCTGGAAAAATTCGTATATTCTATCAAAATGCTAATTACTTTTACATTGACTTTCAAAAAGGAAAAAATCTTATATTCTACGCAAAATGCTAATTTCTTTTATATTGGCATTCAAAAAGAAAAAAATAGACTTTCGGTATGAAAAATTTCGCTCTAACTGCTGTCAGAATGAATCTGAAAATAAACCTTCGTTAGAACATAGTATATAAAGGCTGAATAAAGGTATGAACTGATTTAAAGGGTAATGTAAAGCTGTCTTCTATAGAATAAATGAGACAGAGCACTAGTACCAGCAAAGGATAGACGCGATCTTGCTTTTGTTGGTATTGGTGTGGTGTCTCGCATATCCTGACAAAGCAGGATCTTTATTGCCTTTGAAACCAGTTGATATCCTTATTTAACTTTTATATGCCGTGTTATAACGAAGTTTTTATTTTACAGATCTTTTAAAGAAATTTTATTAAGGGAGGGAGAGGCATTTTTATGATCTTCGATCTCAGAAAGTTTTTTAAATGCAAATAACTATACTTTTATGGCGGATGACTATATCCATACCGTTTTTTTATACAACAAGGTTAGGATGAAATAGAGATAAGTTGCGCCAATGGATAGGTCCAACCGTACAATTGTACCCCCCTACAAATATTTATCACTGTCGCCTTCCATATTTGATTTTCTTTGTAAATTTTTCATGTTTTCTCCTCCTTCAAAAACATAATTTAGAGTCGGTCTCTCTCTCACTTGAGTATTTCTGCAAACCCCTTATGAACGGCCCTGCTACGATTATATATATATAAGGCGTTTTTTCATAAACGGTATTGATTTTGCCTTTCCTTGAATGTTCCGTTGAACGATTTTATGTTAAAGTTCTTAGTTTGTAAGCAAAATACTGAAGAAGAGACTGAACATAGTTCCCATCATGTATGAATTGGCATATAAGTTAGGTCCTCTCTCATAATATGTTCAAAAGACGATCAGTCTGTCTGAAGACGGTAAGTTGGGAAAAATACAGTTAAATTGGTGTTTCCTGGTGGTGCCATGTAAGTCGCTTCACCTCTCCGTATTACGTACTGTTCTTCTGGAACTGCATATACAATGCCATCCGTTTCTGGCAAAGATACAACTGTCACTTTTTCTCCCGTTCCAGCTGCTTCTTGTATGTGGGTACGAGCCTCCGGAAGATGCAATGCCTATAGTAAAAATAAGATTAAAATTGCAGTTGCACAAAACATGATGTAGCCTCTAATACATTATGCATAATAGGTAATATATATAAGGGATATGCATATAATAATAATATAAGGAAGTAAGGAAGGGAAGTGAATCAAGGTGCAACGCCTATGGTGAAAATAGGATTAATATTGCACTTGCACAAAAGAAATCTCTAATACATTATGCGCAATAGGTTATATGTAAGGAATATGCATATAATAATTACAAGGAAGGGAAATAAATCACAATTTATTTTCAACCAGGTAAACTAGAGTAATGGAAAAGCAAGGAACTTATGAAGGAGCCTGTATATAGTTGAAAGTGGTGTGTTCACTTCGCTTTCGACGAAACTGATAACCATTTTTATACACTTTTGCACACTTCTTTTACACAGTCATACACATGTCCGTAAACTCCAGCATCCAACTTGGACATCCTTAGTGCTCCCCCTATTATCCTTTATTCGATGTTGAATCAGCCATCATCTGAGCTCTAGCCTACTCTGAGAAACAAATGTTTAAAGTTAAATGTTTGAACCGAAAGAGAGAAAAATTCAGCGGTGATTCCAGTCCGATGGAGCCGAAATGGGTTTGCATGAAATCATTTTGTAAAATAAAACTCAAAGTTCAATATGTTTATTCGATTTTTTTTCAGACTCATTTGTTTCATTTACAGGTTTTCAAAGCGCTGCAAAATATTCGTTACCTCTTTATAGCTGGCTAGCACTTTTAGTTTTTGCCCCTACCACGACCATAGACTTCATATCAAAATGTCAAATTATTTCACTAACTTGCTTGACGCTATATAAATTAAACTTATTTAAGTATATCTGACGAGATTTTAGATTAGATTCAAGTTAATCTATAAACTTGACTGGTGGCACATACATACGTATATTTATTAAATACATCTATTCTCTTCCAACCTCACATTAATCATTAAATATCTTTAAAATCCCTAAGCTCATTTAATCTCCTAATTTTTTTTAATACAGAACATAATATATTGTGCTTCTGCACCAATATTTCATCTAAGAGTAAGTAGATACATAGAGCTGCAACTCAAAAAACATGGCACAGTAATGATAAATAATAGTTACGATGTAATCAACAGACTATAATTTTATAATAAGGACTTACGTTTTAAAAGTTTTGATTTCCGAGATTTATTCAACAATATAAATCTAGAAAATTTATATGAGATATTGAAGGAGATATATGCAATATATGACTTAAAGGAGGTCATTACTATCGGAAAATATCAAGACTTGTTGCGCATCGTGCTGTTTGAGAATATTTTATTTGATGGAACAAACTATTTTCAACAAATAAAAGGTATCCCCATGGGAGGGGGCTGTTCTTCCCTGCTTGCCGACCTTTATTTGAATAAATTTGAAGAGGGCACTCACATCTTACATGAATTACCATACTTTCGTTACGTTGACGATGTCCTTTTTGGACAATATACGAATATGCCACCGTTTGATTTTAGTTTTTATCCTAAAGAACTGGAATTGATTGAAAATAAAGGAACGGAAGAAAACAGTGTTGATTTTTTAGATATCACACTAAAGCAAGATAGTAAATATGGCACATATACTGTTTTATTTGACAAAAGAAACAACTTCAATATTAAAATTAACCACATTATTGACTGGAAATCCAACTTAACTAAAAACATATTTAGAAATGTTGTCATCAATCACCTCAAGAGAAATCAACGTATTAATACTTTCAAGACAGATTGTATCATACATAACAGAAATATCATGGAAGAAGCAATAAAAAGAAATTATCCCGAAAGCTTCCTGAAATACTATTATAATTCAATATTCAATACAGAAAAGGAAAAAAAATGCATACTTTAGAGATATAGCGGATGTTTGCAGTAACACTTTAAGTTCTTAGTGGGACCATTGCGCATGTGTGGACAGCGCACCCTGGTGCACGTTGATAACACATTTCTGCTTTAAGCGTCAGCATGCACTTCATACGGATTACATTCCATCCCTTTCTCTTGCAATGGTCGCTTCTAAAGTCTTGCAATGGTCGCTTCTAGTCTTGAGGTAGTTTCTGGTCTAGATGGTTTGCTTCGCTTTTTTTTTTTTTTTTTTTTTTTTTCTGTGTCTTTGACTTCACACATATCCGGAAGATAGGCCACTGCATGGCATTGGTTCCGGGAGTGTTGCCCGGGCTTAAAAGCACGCTTCTAACCGGGAAAGAGGTGTCGCAATCCACCTCTGCCATTTATGCTATGCAATTGGTCGTTTCCCTCTTTTATTTGAATCTTATATGATACTTTTTGTGCATGTGCTGCTTTGCGCCAACACTTGAAGTATAAGAATTTCCGTTGTATAAAAGTTTTATATGATATATATATATATATATATATATATATATATTACATATATATATATATATATATATATATATATATATATATATATATATATATATATATATATATATATATATATATATATATTACATATATATATATATATATATATATATATATATATATATATATATATATATATATATATATATATATATATATATATATATATATATATATATAAAGTCCAGGTTAAATTACTAAAATATCGGCATTAAAACTACAATACTTCGAAAACTAAGAGCTTGATTCAGAATTCAGTTATATTATATACACGTGTAGAGCTTTAAATTACTACAAATTCTTGCATATTGTTCATAGCTAGCACTTTTAGCTTTTGAGGTATAAACATTATAAACTTTAGAAACGGAAAATTTTTAATAGTCTTCAACTTAACAAGTCAATTACTCGAAAACTAGAAGAGCTTTTTAAAAACAAATTATAGATATAGAAACTGGGTTTTCAAATACATGCTTTTGTCGCTAAGTATTTATATCTATATTTTATAGTTTTGAAGATACCTTGAGTGAAAGCAAGTAAAATGAAAAAAAAAGGAAGAAAATTCGCTTGTATAGGTTGCTTTTTAAGTTTTTCGAAAAAAATATTCAAATTATTAAATTATTGAAATTATTTTTATATATTCATAAACTTTACCCCCTTCAAAACAATTAAAAATTGCTTACATTTTTATCTATTAAGTTTGTAGGTCTAATATGTTTACATTTCTCATAACGCTCCGATTTCGCCAAAGATACCCCAAGCATAGATGTTATTCGCACCAAAAGAACCGGAAATGGATATCCTTTGTAACTGCAAACCCTCTCCGGAATTTGATGCTGCAGTTATCTAAGCTCTGTCTGTAGCGAATCATAAGAAATAGGTGTTTCAACAAAAATGGAACTTTCTTGAACCGAATAGAAACGGAAGTGAAAATCCTTAGTAAACTGCCCTGCCTCCTCCAAAATTTAATGCTGAATACAGACCATTCATCATCTAAGCTCTACTTATAGCAGATTCAGAGAAATATATACTTAAAAAAAAATCAATAAAAACATATAGTATGGCAAAACTCTTGCCACCAAATTTTAAAATCATTGACATGATACTGTTTCGAAGTATCAACTGGAATCGTGGCTGTACTCCTAACTGTACTAATGCGTCCGAAATTTCTAATATCTAACACGTTTATTTACAAGTACAGCGTAAACGGGAACAATATACAGAAAATAGCTCGATAACTATCTCACAAGATTGTTCACAACTATCAGGTACAGTAAAACAGCAATTAAATATTCCACTATTTCACAAAACAGCAGGTATCATTCTCAAAACATTGGCGTATTTCTCAATTCAATGTCGCTCGTATCACGTCAACTGCTCCAACTGAGAGATGTCTCCTTTTATATACTCACCGCAGAAACTTACAAAAGGGGCTCACATATCTTGAAATATTTATTATACCGAGAAGGTTCGGGTACATTCCAAAATTCACCAAATTAGCGAAAAATCGATAAATTTGACAACCCCTCCAAACGTCAGCATATGGCAACCCTAAATTCAAGTAATAGGAATGGCTGTCTGTAGAGGTGTTTTCTCCCTCTCTTTTTCAAAAGAGTCTCCAGTGACACGTTCGTAACACCACACCCTCCTTAAGGCTGCACGTCCCAGGCAGTATTAACATACTGTGATCATAAATATGGGGCTAATCTGTCGATATGGACGACTTTTGGATTGGTTGAAGATAATTTCTGAATTCGATGGATGACACTGGTTATTCTTTTCATTATTTCGTAAGGTTCTTCCCACTTGTGCTGTAGTTTTTGCAAAAAATCCTGGTCGTCGCCGAGGGTTGAACAGCCAGACTTCCTGGAATCGTCCTTTAGTAGTTTTGACATCGCACCGGGTCTGCATTATATCGGTAGTAATGCTGACACTTTCACGGCCGAAACGATGAACCTCATCCAACCGTGCCTAAAAATCTTGCACATATTCATCAGGCGATGAAGGTACATCCCATGGTCGTCCAAACAGCAGGTCACACGGTAGTTGCAGATCCCGGCCAAACAGCATTTACTACGAAGAATGTCCTCTCGATTCATGGACAGCATTTCTGTAAGTCAGAATGAACGACGGTAGGTGACGGTCCCAATCATGCTGGTTTTTGAATACGTATATAAGTATATTGAGAGGAGATTAAGTATCGTTCTGTTGAATCTCTCTACCGTGACGTTCGACTGAGGATTAAGAGGAGTAGTTCTAGTTTTGTCCATTCCCAATAGTTTGCACAATCTCGTGAATATTCCAGAGTAAATGTTTGTTCCCTGGTCAGAATGGATGAGCGAGGGAACCCAGTAACGACTTATCGAAATCCCAGTTAGAACTTCACTGATGGTTATAGACTCTTGATCAGAGATTGTGCAAGATTCTGGCCACTTTGTGAAGTAGTCCATTACTGCTAGGATGTTTTTGTTATTGTCTAATGTCTGTGGTAGTGTCACCAAAATGTCGAGTGCAATTCTCTCGAAAGTAGCGCTGACATTGTAACACGTGTTTTCTTCTTCAGTCCCTTCCGGGTGCCACATTCAGTGCATTCTTTGCACCAACTCTCAACATCGGACTTTGCATTGCACCAGCCACCAGAAGAAACATTCACGAACTTTGTTCAGCGTCTTGCTGATGCCAAAATGTCCTCCAATGTGGTTGTCATGTATCTCTTTTAGTATGCAGGACATTCTGGAACGAGAGAGCAACAACTTCCATATGTTCTTCCAATCGCCACTCTCCCATTTACAGAATAAAACGAAGTTCCTTAAGTGCAGAGAATCTCATAGTACCCAGTACCTATTCGTTTCAGGAGAGAAACATGAGTATTCTTGCCAAATTGGCTTCTCATTAACTCTTTCTTTGCGGATCAGGATTAACTCGATATCTTTGTCTTCTTTTTGGACTCGAAAAAGTTCTCCATCACTCCAGGGATCTGGTGGTGTGTTTGAACTATGTTCGGTGATAACTTGCCGGATGGTCACAGAAATCTTGCTTCCAAATTTATTTCAGCCCACGAGCAATGTGCACAGTTCAAAGGACAAGGTTTTCTGGATAGTGCATCAGCGTTCCCTTTCGATGTCGAATTTTCATGTCGTATTCTCGAAGTCGCTGAATACATCTTGCGATCTCCCCTTCAGGGTTGTTGTTGTTGTTGTAAAGTATAATTTAATTTAGTACTTTGAAATAGTTACTATCCAGAAAAGTGTTGCTGTCGTTGTTTCTTATTACCTCCTGTTTAGGCGGAGCCGATTCAGGACCAGTGACGCAGGAAACAGGAAAGTACGAAGAAAGACACAAGACGAGAGAACAAAGTTTGTTACAAGAACGCATCACTGACGAAGGTCGGAGGGGGTGCAGCTTCATATTTAGACGAGGACCCAGAAGGCGGAAGACTGACTTTATCCTCGAGAGACATCCATGCCTTATTCGGGATTCGAACCCGAGCCCACAAGACAGCAGCCGAAGACGCTATTCACTTCACCGCCTGGGCGGCCCAGGGTTCTTGAAACTGAGGAGTTAGCTCAGAGCAACGTTATCAGTCCGCAACAGGAATTTTTTCCGTAGGGATAATGATGGAAATGGTCTACGGATTTAACAATTGCCCATAGTTCTTTCTTTGTTACTCAGTAATTTCCTTATGACACGCAGTGGCGAATTAACATTCCGGCGAATGTCGAGGACCTCATTTTGAACGAAAAATAAAAGTAAAAAATCTTAAAGATTTTTGATAGTGAAGAAGGAAATAAAGACGAACTCGAAAATGAATCCCAAAAAGTGGATTTAAAGTGTTTGTATTCGTATTTATGTGGAGGAAACTTAATTCAAGCGTTTCCAAATGTTGAAATAGCACTTCGTGCTTATCTGTGTTTGGTGATCTCCAACGCTAGTGGAGAAAGGTCATTCTCTAAATTAAAACTAATCAAAAGCAACTTAAGAAGCTTAATGACAGAAAAAAGGCTAAATCATCTGTCAATTCTTAGCATTGAGAACCTTGTTAAAACGTTAGATTTTACAGATGTTACTAATATTTCTGCTGCAGCAAAAGCCAGAAAACGTCCAATTTAAAGTACCTAAGAAGTTTTAGTTCTTTCATCCTTAGTATTGCGCTGTAATATCAATATTTACCGCACAGTTTGACAAATAAAAATGTATAATATTTTAAATACTTGTATCGTTCAATATTTTCATAAAATATTACTATTCTCATTTTAATTTAATTTCTGTTCAAACTTTTGGGTGCAAATATTTCAAGTATGTATATTGGATGAAAAAAAAGCATAGCAAGATTTGTATAGAGAAAGATTCAACGTGTTTATCTTTAAGTATTTATTTTTTTTTTTCTAAACTGGCTTTTAGGGGGTGGGGTGGGGGGCTCTTCAGAAAAGATTTCCGGGGGCCACACTCTCCCATGATTCGCTACTGATGGCACGCTCCTGCTCTCCTATTTCCTGGGAGAAAACTGCCCGTATTCTTTCTGACGTTGGTCGTTTCTTGGATGAAGTTCCTAGCTCATTATGCTTTAGACTTCAGTCTTGTGAGGTGTGCGATCTTGATTTTTGACATCAGTTGAGTTGATTGGAGGTGTAGGTTAGAGTCCGCGGCTGCCGCCCCACGAGGGGGGGGGGGCGCAGGGTTTTGTCCAGCCTCTTCATGGTGGATACAGTAGAGGGTGCTCCTAGGAGCATCCGGTATGAAAAGTACATAAGAGAAGACTAACTTGCTGCGCAAATTAATTTTACATTTGGTTATGGGGGTTATTAGGAGTTTTTTTTTTTATCTGAGATAAGTATAAAGATATCGAACATTTTTTGCATGGGGTCCGCCTTTGATTTAACAATTTGGATAATTTTTTCAAGGAGGATTTTTATATCATTTATATTAATGTAGGTCCTAATTTCCTTAAAGAACTTTTGAAAATCAAGGAAGAGGTTTGTGTTTTGCTCAAATTTTTCTTCTTCAACTTGCGAATGGGCCAAGTGTGTTCCGTAGCTTGAGTGCTCCGTCTCAGCACGTGCCATCGCCTCGTGATTAGCAACAGTTTTGGGGGTTTGAGATTTAGGTAGCGGCGGGAAATTTTCCATACCTAGATTGGGTGGAGTATATACATTTTTAGTTTGAGAGTTTTGAGGACTAGATTTAGGATCCTGGAACTTTTTACGGTTCCATGGGTTTCTTGGACAGTGCCGAAAGTTGGCAGGGTGGGCCCCACCACAACTTGCGCATTTCGCCGGAAAGTCTCTGGGATTTTCGCATTCGCGTGTTGGGTGGTGTTTACAACATTTTAGGCACCTATATGGGAGCGAACAGTTCTCTGACGAATGGTTGAAATTTTGACAATTGTAACAGATTTTGAAACCGTTTGACTTGAAAGACTGTACAACTACCCTCATGGAGAGTACGGAGGTGAGATTATAGATCCTCTCCCATTCATCGGTCGGCTCTAGGCAGATCAGGAAAATGGGGAGGGGGGGGACCTGTCCCTACGACTTCTTAGTTGAGAAGCTCTAACAATTTAAAAACCTTCACTGAGGATAGCCTCTTTAAGGGAATCAATATTAGTGTTAGTAGGCAAGCCTCTTATAACAATTTTTTGGGGCGGTCATTTTTGAGATTGATTGAGCTGAAGGGAATTTTAGTTTGGGGTAGGTGAGTCTGAACACTCCTGTAATCCTCAACGGATCCAGGAGTGATCCTAATCCCATAAGCTGGCCCTCAATTTTATGGTCTAAGATTTTATTAAGTTCCTCTATGAGGATTCACCAATTGCTTGTGGAGTCCACATAGAAGGACGAGACTTTAATTTTTTTGGGGGGAGGGAGTAACTTCCTCCATCTCGGCATCATTAACATTTAAGTTTGAGAATCTATTCTCCGTAGAGATTTCCTGCGAGGTTTGAGGATCTGCAATAGATTTTTGGTTTTTAGCCTTCTGTATTTGAAATCCTAACATTTTATCGTGCATTTTAATTTTGAAGTTTTTCTGCAACTCTGCTTAATTTTTTTGATTTCCTCTGCCTATAATCTCAGCTACCAGTTCGTATAAGTCTCGTTTAACCAGGATTTCAGAATCTGGGGACCTAAAGAGCAAGCTAGAATCACTTATACTATCTCTCAGGATGAGCTCCAAATATTTCTTCTGTTCTTTGTCCATCTCCTCTTCCAGTTCATCTTCCAGAGTGGCGATGATGAAGTCATAAATCTTAAAGTGGTTGTGGATCTCCTCTTCGATGTTGTCGTCCAAGGCTCCATTTTCCTTCAGATATGTGTCTGCCAAACTTGCAGCCGTACTTCTGGTCTCAGCTTGATGAGCCGGCTCGCCACTTGCTTCAATCTCCATAGTGTCTGCCCAACTGAGTTTCTCTTTCCCTTTTTCTTGTCTGTGTCTTTCGTAAAGATTTCCCTCTTTCTTGTTTGTGTCTTTCGAAAAGATTTCTTTCTTTCTCTTTTTCTTGTCTGTGTCTTTCGAAAAGATTTTACTCTTTCTTTCTGGCTCCTTCCTCTGCAGCAGTGGCTCTCTGCTTTTCGATCTCCAGGTCTTCCAAGGCACGCTGACGCTCAGCTTCCTCCAATTCCAATGTGCGCGATTGCTCTGCCTCCTGCAACTTTCTAGCACGTGCTCTCTCTTCACGTCTTTAGTCGAATTTGCGTAATTCCTCATCCATAGACCAGTTGTCATCTTTTAGCTTGCGAGCGCTGTCTTCACTAATAATCCTTATCTTTAGCGATGGCACCGATTTCATATCCTTATCTTTGCCCGACATGCTCAACCGTAATTAGTTTTCACTCGCCTAAGCAAAAAAGAAATGGCGAAAAGTCACCACGTGGTATAGTCTAAGAGCGTCCCTAAAACAGGTCCGTACACCTCCGCGACTAAGCTTCGAATGACGTATTCTTTCTTTACTAGCATAGTTATTTAGTATAAAACTTTATTTGTTGAGGATATGGCAGAATGGGAGCTGAAACCAGCATTTCTTTAATCCGATTGAGGACGTGTTCACATTCCGCTGTCCAATCAAATCTCTTGTCTTCTTCCTTAACCGATGCAAAGGTCTTTATAAACCGACGGTAATAGGAACACAGACTGAGAAAACTCCTTAGTCGATGCAGATCTTGCAGTTTGCACCATTTTTTCACAGCATTGGTTTTGTCAGGATCGGTCTCTACAACACCCTTTTCAGAGATGATATGTCTCAAATGTGTATCTCTTAGAATATTTGTTATATCGAGAAGGTTAGACTATATTCCAGGAGTTGACAAATTGGCGATAAATCACAAAATCTGGCAACCCCGCTCGAGGCCGTTTTATACTCGTTCCGACGTGCTCCGGTGCTTTGCACATGTCGACGTCGACTGAACCGTTTTGCATATGCACAATGATTTACCTTTGTCCCACGATTCTCCACAACCTATTGTGAATCATTGTATCCATATTAACTCCGAATTTTTCGTATTATACGAATTATACTTAATTTTTGGACATGAGTGTTTCTTTTTACACATTTTTGTTCTAGAATTGAATGCTCTGCCCATCTATCTTTGGTTATGCCGACTCTTTCCTAATTGACTCCTTTCATAGTCTATGACTTTTTAAAACCAGGGCCTTCGAGAATCATAAATACAAGGAAAGCGTCAATAGCTCTCAACTCCAGCCCTTATTGGCAGAATCAATGCAAGAAGGGGGGGGGGGAATACCACTCCACACCTTGCCGATCATTGAATGAATGGCCACAGAAGTCTGAACGAATATGAACGACCATAGAGGCATTTATGTCTGTCTTGCGGTTCTAAAGATCTGATTTTGAAATGAAACAAAAAAGAGCACGAAAAATGATACACGGCGAAATTATGTTTTGTCAAGCAAGAGCTCGAAACCGGATTGACTGGGATTGGCGCAGGAACTTGGCAATATACACTCTAAGACAAAAAAAATCGACGCACCAAGAAAGAATTATCCAAATGAGACAAAATTTAGTACGTGTAATGTGGATGTACAGAAAAAGAATTAGAATTTTAGAACAATTGGATGATTTATTGCACTGAAAGATCTACACAAAGTGAGCACGTCAATATGGCGTTGGCCCACCTCTGGCCTTGATACAAGCTGTTTCCCGACGTGGCATTGATGCATAAAGTTGCCGGATGATGTTTTGAGGGATGTCGTTCCAAATGGCCTCCAATTGACGAGCTAATTCGCCTGTATTCTGGGATTGTCGCAGGCGACGCCCCATCTCAGCCCCCATGCGTTCAATAGGTGAGAGATCTGGGGATCTGGCTGGCCAAGGAAGTGTGTCTTAAGCACACAGACAATCAATAGTGAGGAATGCCGTGTGTGCCCTGGCATTATCTTGCTGAAAAGTTAGCCCGGGGTGTAGCAAAAGGAATGACAATACAACGGGTCGTAGAATGTCGGCAACGTATCGCTGTGCTGTGATGATGCCACGGAGGACTATCAAAGGGGTCCGGCTATCAAACGAAATGGCACCCCAGACCATAACTCTCTGTTGTTGGGCTGTGTGGTGTGTGATAGTAAGAGCAGGATCCTGACGATGTCCGAGCTGCCTCCAGACACGTCTGCGCAGGTCGTTGGGACTCAGTTCGAAACAGGTCTCATCACTGAAATCAATTCGTTCCCAATCCGAACAATTCCGCGTTTTATTGGGCCCGGAACCATTGCAATCGCTGTTGACGGTGCATACTGATCAGTGGTAGGCGGCGTAATGGGCGTCGTGAGTATAGATTCTGCTCCCGTAGCCTTCTATTAATGGTCCGGGTGGTCACTTCCGTGTTTGTCGCACGTTGGATGGTTGATAACGACGAATCTCGTGCTATCACAGCTGCTCTGACAATCGCTCTATCTTCCCGTTCTGTCGTCGCTCTAGGCCGTCCGCTGCCGTCACCCCCGGTAGAAAAGGCCGAACTACTTCCCCCCCCTGTACCTCGTGACGTATTAGCTGTAGGCCCAATTCTGGCCTTCGAATTCGAATTCCTCCGTCTCAACTTTTCTGGAAAGTTCTCCCCTAGTAGAGTAGCCCACACAAAGAAGTATCGTATGTGCAGTGCAGTACGTGGGCTCGCGCGTGTGGATGCATAACGGTCTTTTTATCGTATTTTTGAATGTCTTATATGTTAGTTCATCATTTAATAAACATTTTGACCAGCATACCTTCGACTACATACCTTATAACATTGGATTACTAATTACCTTATTACCGTAATGTGAAAAACGAAAAATGCTATTTAGAAGTAAGTGCTTACCATTTTTTGCTTATTATCATGTCATTTAAAATTATATAGAATTTTAAATATATGGCAATCAAATTATTGCTATTCAATTAACGCTAACTGAATTCTAAATTGTTTTGTTGCTAATTATAACGTCAACAAACCTTTTAGAGTTTTCTTAGTTTGTTTTAAAATTTTATTGTTGTCATATTAATTAAGAACTGCCCAGGTACTTGTAAAATTAAGCTTTGCTAAGTAATTGTAAAGTATTTAAAATCATTCAATGTTTAAAATGTATATTTTATCAAGTTAGCTTGTGTCATTATACAGATATTATACATGTGTCATTATACATAAATTATACAGTCTCCTGCAAATATTTTAAAATTACTTTAATAATGTTGTTAGTTGTGTAATATTTTTTAATAGACTAGCAGCATGTCCGTTCTTCATACTGACCATATAATACAAGAAACCTAAAATTCAGAATTTGATGTGAAGTTTTAATATTTAGAGTCTCAATTTTTGAAATTTTATAATAATTCTAATGAAATGAAAATAGGTGATCTCTACCGTGCTGAGATAATAAACAGACAGATAGATGTACAACATACAATTTTATGTATACTGTTAATAGCAGATATACCCGACATTGCCCATGATTTAATATATGTGCAAATTCCTGCAGTATTCTAAATGACATTCTTACTCAAAACATTCTATTAAAATATTTCATTTAATTCTCCTTTCTGTGTTTTCTATACAAAATTATCTTCAAGCAGATCTGAATAAAACATTCTCGTTTGAAAACAAATTATAAAATATATATGAAATTGGATCAATATAAACTAAAATAAAAGCGCTAAAATTGTATAAAAATGGTTATAAAATTTCGTTTTATATTGATTTCTTTATTATTTAAATCTTAAAAAATTTAATAATCGTCTGCCTAATAAACACATTTGATTTAATTGCGTTGCTAAGCATCATGATATAATTTTCTTAATAAATTTGTGGAAAATATATCATCTGCATAATTCTATTTTTATGGAAGGTTTAATTGTGGGATTTTTATTCATATCTCGACAATCCCTGGTCCTAGAAACTCGAAACATGGACTAAATTTTAAGTAGGGCTATTTCAAAGCTACCCACAGAATGCTCATGAAATTCGATGCAGCAGTTCTACCGTGATGATGAGATAGATAAACACACAGACAGATACATGTATTTTCAATTTTATTTATATAGATAAAAAAATGTCATTCTCTTTTTAAGATATTGTCAATAGTAAGAAATCGTAGCAATAAAAATGCTACACTAAAGTTATGAAAGTAAAATAATGTAAAATGGAATATTTCACACATCAAATAACATATTTTAACTGTTTGATAAGTAAGTAATTGCATATAAAAGATATAGTATCTTAATATATTGCACGTATATTTTTTATTATTTGCTATGGCATGCTGAAATTTTAGAAGAATAGGTTAGGAAGTCATTTGTGTTTAGGTTGGGCACATTTTATTTTTTATGTAGCGAGTTATTATGTTATTGAAAATTGTTAAAATAACTTGGAAAAAAGCAAAGTAACTAACTTACAATTTCAAGTTACCATTGTATATTTCATTATATTATAGTTAATGTTATTTTAATAATACAAAGCTAATTTAATCTTTCTTACATTTTCACTTCAATGGAATTGTAAATGAAATATTAATACCAAAAAGTTTTATTATACAGCTTTATTAAATTTTCAAAGCCCCTGAGGTATTTCAAACTCTATAATTAAGCAAAATTGTTTACAATTTGTTAATGTCTGGTAGTAAAAAAGGGAATATAAGATGTGCTATATTAGAAAACCTGAACTTCTACAATTTATAGTGTATAGGTTAATGAATGACATTCAACTAATATTTTATCTTAATTCTAAATCATTTTACAATTTATAACAACAAAAAATGAATAAAATAAAATGAAATAAAAATAAATAAACACGTAAGCATATTAAAAGTTAAATTCTGAGTTTCTTTTTAATGATTATCTTATGATATTTAAAGATATAGTATTCAGTAATCATTTTAGTTTCTGCATACTTTATGTGTAAGCACGCATACTTTAGCTGAATGTACTGAAGAATTATTCAAATAAAATGCCTGATTAAGCAATAAATATACAGGGTTCTTTTTCAAACTTTTATTAAAACACTAACTGAATGGAATCCTTTCATCTTTGCTCCTACAGTAAATGAGTCATTATAAATATTTTATTTTAAGGAAATGTACAGCAATATTAATATTTTAAATCACCCATTTTAATGAACATTATCGAAAATACTTCCAAATTTCATGAATATTATTTGATTTACTGATAAATTATGATTCCTTTACATCGAACAGAGAATTAAAAGGGAAACAAATAGCAAAAGCTTCGATCGCGATCTGGAAGACCTACTCGCAGTGGGCCTACCAGCCAAGACGTCAAAAATTAGTGCTCCGGCCTCTGCTTTCGGAGGTGACGCCGCTGCCCCCTGCTGCTGAAATCTGCCATTTCGGACCCATTCCTGTCAACATCGTCTAATTGTTGCATTGCTCCTACCCAAATACCGAGCGATTCGTCGGGGTGCCCATCCAACCGCATGCAGTCCGACAGCACGTCCTCTTTCAAATTCCTTCATATGCTCGTAGTGGCCGTGAATTCGCCGGCGAGGCATTGCTATAATCAAGGTACGTAAACGTAATCGAAATCCACTGCACGTTTTGTTCCTGAAAGTGAGGTTCGCTCCTTTTATACACCACCATGGTGCTCAGTTTCAATGCGCTGTAGTTTCGACTATTCATTCATTGGATGCGAATTTTTGATCATCTGCATATTTGGTCGACAGGTGTTTGCATATACAGTTTCATTACTATCGGATTATTTTGAGGGGTGCATCGATTTATTAACACTTTACAACAAAGTTGAAAAGAGTTTATGACTTTGTTCATTCTGTCTGTCTGTCTGTCTGTCCGTTAGCACGATAACTGACGTAAAAATGACTTAATCAAAATGAAATTTTAGTATGTTGTTCAGACGGTCTGTAGAACCTATGGGAATATAAATGAATAATATTACCCAATTAGTTTTGGATTGAACCCGGATCGAAAAAATGATATACATTGAGCCCTATGGGATCTAATTTTTCAAACATTTTTTAAGCGGATTTAAAATTCACAAATTGCTTCGAAAATTTTAGGTAATATTCAAATTGTTCCATAAAATATATAAAAAAAATTCAGCGAAATATATTCAGTAGTTTTTTATATAAAAATTAAAATAATAATAACACCTCTTATATGAAACGATCACGTGACCATGATATGAAAGTATCACGTGATCCACTTCAAAATGATATATGGCATCCATCTTGTCTCAAAATCGTGATTTTTAAAGTTCTTTTTATTTCATATTGAGCGTTGTATCCGTCCTAAAACCACTTTATTTTGGTTTAAATTCTGTGCATCTACATGCTAAATCAACGCAATTACAATATATATGAGTTGAAATGCTCATCCAAATTTGATTATTTCTATAGCCTATTTTTCGCTTACGTAAAATGTAAACAGCAAAATATGTAGGATGAGTTGTATAGAAATTGCTGTATTTTTTTAACGCAAAAGAATTTAGCTCATGGAGTCTGCATAGCTGATATGAAAGAAATATTCATTGACTTTACCGAGAGAAGGACGATTTTTTGCGATGAAGTTTTAAGCATAGAGTTAAATTACTTATAGCTCCATGGTCTTAATTTTTAAATAAAATAAATTATTATAGTATTGTGATGAATGACATGAATGGGAAATTATTTATGAATGAAATGCTGCTTTTTTAGAGAGAGCCAGGCGTGTTATTTTTTCTATGCCGTCATTTGAATGAATTTCAGTTGTTTTCGATGAAGTTTTTAAATATAATAAATTATCGTGGTATTATGATAATTGTAAAATTATTGTCGAGTAATATATCGCATTTTAGAGATGTTTAAACCAAGCAATTTATATTTCAATGCCCTCATTTAAAGAAGTTCATTTTTTTCGATGAAGGTTTAAGTTTTCCAATATAATAAATCAATGTAGTATTGTGAGAAGTTTTAAAATATTACCGAGGAATGTATTGCATTTTAGACATGTTTAAATAAAATTGCATTGCTGTTGGAAAGTGTTTCATAATCAATGCTCTAAGCATGATTGATCTTTCTTGTTTTGTCTTAGAGTGTATTTCCAATTATTAATGCCGATATACTTAATTATACCTTAATTATTTTATCAACAGATGACATGTGTTAAGAAAAATATAAGTTATTCCAATTTCGTAGAAGACATTAATTTTCAGGGATTTTTATGTTTGAGAAAGCGAAAAGTGCGTTTGGTATCGGCACCTAATGTTAAAAGATAGGACATCAGGCAAATTTCAGCACAAAATGACGGAACCAATCAAAATCGGTCCTCAGATGGTCAGACCCTTATTATAAAGAGCATGGACATGTGACGTCACACAGAAAATTTTGCTCTCATGTTTCCAAATCAAAATTCTCCTATGTTTATCAGTATGGAAATTTTCATTATTTTTGTATTAAAAATAGCTATTTTAGAAATTTAAAATCGCTTAGCGCCTAATTTTAGTAGGATATATCTACATTTATCTTCTTTTATGTATATTTTTAATTTACCGGAAAATAAATTATCCACTGTCAATAAAATATATATACGATTTTTTTTTATGAAAATTAGTTGTGTACCTTTCTCTTCTCGCTCTCATATACACTGCAGAATTTGCTAGTAAATGCATATGTTGCGAAAAAATATATGCACCCATACGAAATTGAGCTACAGCCGCGAAACTCGTATGTATGAATCGTATGATATTTACTTAGTAATTGATAAATTCTCCCCTGGCAGCTATACAAGCCGATATTCGGTGCGGCGTAAAGGCAATTAAGTTACTTATGTCCCCCTGCGGAAGATTCTGTTGGAAATATTGCAACTGGTTAGCTAATTCAGTGGTATTCTGAGAAGGCGGCGTTCTCCCGGTGTTCCTTGCTAGGATTGGTGGCGGTTGGCCTCGCCTGGTGGGGTGTTGGTCTACAGGGTGTAGGTCCCCTGTTGTGTCCTGAGTAGTGCTTTCGTTGCATGATGGGGTCGTCGGTTTTCTCTGTCCGGCGTGGTCGGGCTTGGTGATGCTCGGCCTATTTGGTGAGCCCTCGGATCAGGGCTGCGGAACGGAACTGAGAAGGCGACAATTGCCGTCCCAAGATGTTCCAGTCGTGTTCTATCGGTGATAGGTCTGGGGACCTGGATGGCCATGGAAGGGTATTAAATCTTCAAAGTCATTGTTGAGAATATTCAGTATGTGGTCGAGCGTTGTCTTATAGGAGCAATAGGCAGAACAATTCAAATCGGACTGTTTGATTCAAGATATCTTTCACGTGGAAAGTTTCATTGGTCGATAACCGGTTGCAGTAGCTTATGAGCTGTCCGTTATCAATATGTCCTCCCCCCATATTGTCAAAGACCGTGCTCGGTCGAACTTGTGAAGGGCAACACTGAAGCCCCTCAACTTGACAATGAACGGGAGCTTGTAGTGTCAAAAGCTCCTATAACACAGACTGACTTATGGCGGCCATGTT
This sequence comes from Amaurobius ferox, assembly GCA_951213105.1. Taxonomy (NCBI): domain Eukaryota; kingdom Metazoa; phylum Arthropoda; class Arachnida; order Araneae; family Amaurobiidae; genus Amaurobius; species Amaurobius ferox. The sequence continues at coordinate 128,492,581 of OX578141.1, forward strand.
ATATCACACAGTGCCGAAACGCTTTGGCGACAAGTCGTGAAAATTAGCGATATTTTCTTGCTGACTTCAATGGAATGCTCCTGTTTTAGCGTTCTGATTGCCGACTGCTGTGAAAATACGATATTCTTGCATTCATATCTTCTACAATTTATTCATTTTTCACTTATTTCTTGTTCATTCAGGAATCTAAACATTCGTGTGCTTTTTTTAAGGAATCAGTAGAGCAATTTACGGTCGAAAATCTTCCCATTTTATTGCGAATTTTTACCACAATGAACAATTTCGAGTCACTGCGCAATAGAAACTAATGGAAAAGTATGATACCAAATGGTGGATGCTCCAAATTCCTATATAGGAACTATGCTCGTGATGTCAGCCAGCAGAGAGGAAAAAAGTATCCTACCTTTATCGTAGAGTCTCTTTATAATAAAATATATAGTACAGTCCTTTATCTATAAAGGGACTCTACTTTGTTGTGTGTGTAGTGCTGCTATCGAGTGAGAAGCATTGAGATCACCTCAAGTCCAGATCTCCTTAAGGGACAGCTTCATGGCCGACATCTCGGTCGGCCGTGGGGAATAGAACCCATGAGCTACAAGTTGCAAGCTCGAGACTAAATAGTTAAACGAAAATATATCTTGAAGTCCGACTTTCTAATTCAGTATGTCTTCCGCGTGGAAAGTTGCTCTGGCCGATTATAGTAACGATCGGAATGATATGAAAGCGGTCTGCATTGAATTGATAAAAAGTGAAGTCTCTTTTGCAGAAATGATACAAAATTCATAAAAAAGTCAATCACATTCTACATCTCAATATTTGTAGACTGAAGCAAGTACGATTTACATATTTGTCTTGCTGTGGGTTTAAATATTCTACTAAACATTTGCAGATAACATTTCAGTTTCCAACAATATATTTCATATGAGAGCAATATAGTTTTTATACCTTTGGACATTTATTCTTGGTTCCACTGTTAAGAAGCTTGTCTGGCTTGTGTGTCCATCCAGTTTTTGGGGCCCATAGATCTGGAATAGCAAGTCCAGCACACAAGGCGCTCAAAAGATGCACCAAATGCATTCCTGTCACCTCTACGAGACCAAGAAGGGCATAGACTCGAGCAGATGCTAAAGAGGGAAAGATAAACACAATTAGGTAATGCAGTCTTCTAAACTGCAAAAATATTGTTGAAGTAATCAAAATGATTGAGCAGAACGCTCTGAAAAGATATCTTACTGCCTGATATTCAAACTTATTAGTGTTACGAACTTGAAAAGTGCCTCCCTTCATTGGAAGCTCCTTTCAGAGCCAGAAGGAAAAAAACACCGTACAGGCAGCCATTTCTATGACGTGAATCTAAGGTTACCACAATAAGACGGTCAGTTCAGGGTTGCCAGGTTTGGCGATTTATCGCCAATTTTGTGACATTTGGCAACATTTCGAATGCTCGAGAACTATCTAGATATAACGAATATTCTACGATATACGAGCCCTTTCTGTAAGTTTCCACAGAGAGTATATAAAAGGAGTCATTACTCCGTTGAAGAACAGTTGACTTCATACGAGATAAATGTTATTGTGAGATACGTCAATCTTTTGAGAATAGTATCTGTTATTTTGTGAAATTAGCTGATCATTTAATTGGTGATTACTGCACCTGACTGCAACTGACTTACTGCACCTGTTTAGTGATCCTGTTAGATAGTTATCAAGCTACTTGTTGTATATTGTTCCTGTTTACTCTGTGCTTGTAAATAAACGTGTTAGTTATCCAGAAATTTGGACTCATTCTTGTATCATGAGACTACATCCACGATTCCAGAGGATATTTTGCAACAAATTGGTGTCAGGAGTGGGGTTTCTGGACATTTGATAAGCGATTATGGCTCCCGCAACTAGGAAAACGATGGAGGAACAGTTAAGTGAGATGATGGAATTAATAAGAGCTGGCCAAGAAGCTATACTAGTTAGACAAGAAGCTGTGGCAGAAAAGATGGAAGAAAATATTAAAGTCGATGTGAAAAAGATGTGAAAAAGAAGGGAGGGAAACTGGACAAGACGAGATGAAAGAAGCGTTGAAAGCCAGAAAAGACGAGATGAAATAAGCGATAGAAGCCGGGCAAGAAACGGTGAAAGAGGAAATTAAAAGCGCCAATGAGGATATTAAATAAGACATGATAACTCTATACATACCGGACAAGAAGACATGAAAGCAATGCAGGCCGGACAAGAAGCGATGGTCGAAAAAATGGATGAAAAGATAAAAGTCGTACAAGACGAGATGAGAGAAGCGATTAAAGCTGTACAAGATGGGGTGAAAGTTGGAGAAGATGGGACGAAAGCTGGACAAGATACGGTGAAAGTTGAATAAGAAGTTATGAAGGAAGAGATGAGACAAGACACTAAAGTCGTGAGACACTTTCTCACGCGAAAAAGATATAATTGACATTTGCAGACAATAATTTTGGAAATAAAATAGATATAATAATATAGAAGGTACTAGCTTGCTAAATCTATATAAATAAAATTGAAAATCTGTATGTCTGTCTGTTTGCCATGTCATCACGGGAGAACGGCTGAACCGAATTTGATGAAACTTTGGGGGTAGCCTGGAAATAGCCCCACTTAAAATTTAGTCCATGTTTGGAGTTTCTACGATCAGTGGTTCTCGAGATATTAGTAAAAAACGAAATTTTCGTTTGTCTCATCATCACGGAAGAACTGCTGAACCGAATTTGATGAAATTGTGTGAATAGCCTTGAAATAGCCTCCCATAAATTTAGCCCAAGTTTCGAGTATCTATGACCAGGGTTTGTCTAGATATTAATGAAAAACGCAATTTTTTCCTAGAAGTTCTACTCTCTAACTCCGTGGTTTATCCAAACGAAAAGCTTGAAAATCGTTTGAAAGTGAATTCAAACTTATCTCTGGGTTTGATGGGAGATTTTTTGCGCCAGTTAGTAACTTTCTGAGAACATGAATTGCATGAAAATCTTTTGAAAGTGAATTAAAACTTTACTCTGAGTTTCATGGGAGATTTTTTGTTCTAATTAGTCAGTTTCTGAAAACATGAATTGTTTGAAACATGATTTAAATGGGAAATCTATCTACATGTTTTATTTTCACAATCTTTTACTGAACAATGAAAAGTATAAAGAAATCAAAATGGTTAATTAATTTCGCAGTTTATGAGGAAGATTCTATCTTATATCATGTTGCTCAGAAACGCAATTAAATTAAATCTGTCTGTTAATTTTAAATATTATTTTTTCGGTTTGAATAATAAATAAATGGATGTAAAAATATATTTTAGAAAAGAACGATTTGATTTTTCTTATAGCATTTTCGACAGGATAATATCAATTACGGTCTTCAGGTTTAAACGATATTATTATTGATATTTTCGGAGATTATTGATTCAGGGATTATTGATATTTTCATGTTATTATGCAATTGTTTTACTATGGCAAAAATTGTTTAAACTCATATATTGTACGTTGTACGAGTAATCTTCTACAAATACACGGGTATATCTTCTAATCTACGAGAATATAAGTAGTACAGGTATATTGACATATATTTTGATATATATTGGCATATATTGGAATCAATTACGACCTTCTGGTATAAAGAGTACGTGGATTATTGATGTTTTCAAATTATTACGTCATCTCTTTTATTTTGGCAAAGACTTTTTGAGACTCATAACGTAATACGGGTAATCTTCTACTAACACACTGACAAATTTTCTTATCTGCGACAATATAAGTAGTGCGGGGTTGCATATATTGATTCAATTCCTTTTTTTTTTCTTTTTAAATTTGCTTACAAAATGAACCAGGATGTTTTATTCTTCAGATCTATCTGCCCGTGAAGATAATTTTGCATAGTGAGAACAGATATTCTTAAACTTCTCTTTAGGAGCAATAAATTTAATATTTTAACAGAATTTGCACATGATTGCGAATCATGTTGAAGACCCAGACCACACGACCAACCCAAGGGTTTACGGTAGCAATATGTGTGGCCGGATTTGCACATGATTGCGAATCCGGCCACACATATTGCTACCGTAAACCCTTGGGTTGGTCGTGTGGTCTGGGTCTTCAACATGATTGCGAATTATAAGTTTCTTTATATTATATACTCCGTAAGAAGAACGGGTATGCTGCTAGTGAAATCTATATAAATAAAATTGAAAATTTGTCTGTCTGTTTGTTCCGTCATCACGGAAGAACGGCTGAATCGAATTTGATGAAATTTTGTGGGTAGCCTAGAAATATCTCCACTTAAAATTTTGTCCATGTTTTGAGATTCTACGACCAGTGGTTTTCGAGATATTTGTAAAAATGAAACTTTCCTTTGTCTCATCATCATGATAGAACGGCTGAACCGAATTTAGTGAAATTTTGTGAGTAACCTTGAAATATCCCCCCCCCCCCCCCCAATAAATTTTGTCCAAGTTTCGAGTTTCTAAGACCAGGGGTTGTCGAGATATTAATGAAAAACTGGACTTTTCCCTAGGAGTTCTACTCTCCAACACCGTGGTTTATCCAAACGAAAAGGATGAAAATCGTTTGTTTAAAACATCAAAGTGAATTAAAACTTTATTTCTGAGTTTGATTCAAGATTTTTTCGCTAATTAGTCACTATCTGAAAGAATGAATTGTTTGAAACGTGAATTTAAATGGACAATCTAACTCAATGGCTTATTTTTCACAAGCATTTACTCCTCAATGAAAAGTATAAAGAAATCAAAATGGTTATTTAATTTCGCATTTTATGAGGAAGATTCTATCTTATATCATGTTGCTCAGCAAAACAATTAAATTAAATGTGTTTGTTAATATTTATTATTATTTTTTCAATTTGAATAATAAATAAATGGATGTAAAAATATATTTTGTAAATGAACGGTTTGATTTTTCTTTTAATTATATTAATTACGGATTGCGTACATCACTTTCCTTTATTTGGGCAAAGAGTTTTCAAGCTTATATATTGTGTTTAGGTAATAAACTCATATATTGTGTTTATTCAATAAATTCATTTAGCCGATTGTTGAAACAGAAAAAGAGTGGACCGGATATATTTTCTAATACAATTTTAGTGTTTTCATTTAGTATATACAAACTGGATCAGGATGTTCTATTCTTCAGATCTGCAAATTCAGAGCTACGAATTTCTCGGAATATCGCTAACCTGGCAACTTTTCTTAAACGTTGCCAAATTGACGGAAATGTCGCTAAATTGATAAAAGCGACGGAAATCAATGAAATTAAATTTGTTTTATTAGAAGAGAGTACTGAAATGATGTTTCGATAGCATTTGTCGGCCAGTCCATCCATCCTGCTTAGTAACACAGTTAGTGAATTTTTAAAATAACACCAAATTGATAAAAATGTTTGTAAATTCATAAAAATATCACGAAATTGGTAAAATTGAGCTTAATAAACAAAATTAATTGTGTTTTGTTAGGGGATAGTATTGTGATGATGTTTCGTCAATTTGTCGCAAAATGGATTATCAGTAGTTCTACAGTCCCACTTGGCGATAAATTTGGCGGTTTTTTAAATTATCGCTAAATTGACGAAAATGTTGCCAAACCTTCCATGGAGATAGCATTATTCAGACGATATGATTTCCATCAATTAATTTGAAGCAAATGATATCATGTCGTTTAGCAATGGATGCAAATCCAATGTGTTATGCGGCATATGATTTTTATTAAATCTTTTCCGATTTGAATAATAAAGATATGTATATAAAATGAATTTCATTGACATTGCATTTTTGACTGGATAATATCAATTACGGTCTTCCGGTTTAAACAATATTATTATTGATATTTTCGGTGATTATTGATTAAGGGATTACTGATATTTTCAAGTTACTATGCCATTGTATTATTATGATTAAAATTGTTGAGACTCATATATTGTACGTTGTACGAGTAATCTTCAACACTCTCTATGTCCACGGATGAGCCGGACGGTCTGGGCTGTCGACGGGTATATCTTCTAATCTACGAGAATATAAGTAGTACAGGTATATTGACATATATTTTGATATATATTGGCATATATTGGAATCAATTACGACCTTCTGGTATAAAGATTACGGGGATTATTGATATTTTCAATTTATTACGTCATCTCTTATTTTGGCAAAGATTTTTGTGACTCATATTTTAATACTGGTAATCTTCTACTAACACACTGGCATATTTTCTAATCTGCTATAATATAAGTAGTGAGGGAATATATATATATATATATATATATATATATATATATATATATATATATATATATATATATATATATATATATATATAATTTTAGTGCTTTCATTCTGGCATATATAGGAGTCAATTACGGGTTTATTGATATTTTCAATTTATACATGTAATGTACTAATACAGGTAATTATTCTAATATTCGCGTATATATGTAGTACGGGTCACATACAATTTTAATACCTTCATTTTGCATATATTGATTCAATTCCTTTTTTTCTTTTGTAAATTTGCTTACAAAAGGGGCCAGGATGTTTTATTCGTCAGATCTGCCCGTGAAGATAATTTTGTATAGGGAGAACAGAGATTCTTTAACTTCTTTTTAGGAGCATTGTATTAAATATTTTAACAGAATATTTTGATTATAAATGTCATTTAGTATACTATAGGAATTTGCACATGATTGTAAATTTTAAGTTTCTTTATATTATATATCCCGTACGAAGAACGGGTATTCTGCTGGTTAAAATATATGTGCATTCTTACAATACTAGAAATGGTCTTTTGCACTTAGTGAAACCTTCTACAAAAAAAAAAGTAATCAATATTTAGTGCAGTTAGCCAAGACGCTTAATAGTTAATCTTTAACTTTTGATATGTTTAATTATCCACCGAACGTATTTAAATTTTTTATGATGTAATGTTTAAGATTTTAGAAATTCTGGGGATTGTATTATAATGTGAAATGTGTTTCTGAATCATTTATTTTCATTTTCAACTTTTGGGTACTCATTTAATTGTGTTTATATGTACTTTTGTGTGTGAGTTTTACATTACACTCGTCAAAAGTGAAATTGCAACACTATGAAGGAATGCACGTAGCCATATACAAATCACAGTACAAGAGAGAGTAATATGCAAATGATTAAAAGAACAAACAAAGATATGCAAAAGAAACCTGTTTATTCATTAAAGCATGTTGCCCCCACGGGCAGCTTACTGGCTGCTAAACGGCGAGGCACACTATCGATGATGCTATTAATGGTTGCCTGAGGTAATCTTCGCCAAGCAGCATCCACTGCGGCACGCAGTTCGTTTACGGTATGTACCGGTGTTCCCCGGTGCACCTGACGTCTAATGAGGACCTACACGTGTTTAACGGAAGAGAGATCCCGCGAGGCTGCCGGCCAGGAACGGATGTGAATTCCGTTCTGGCTGTTGAGACTTCGCCGTGCGGTGTTCGGTGTGGAATTGTCTTGCTGGAACATCATGCCGGGGACGGCCTGCACCAGTGGCCGAACCACAGGTATCACAACCTGTGTGACGTACGGGTCCACTGTCAGATTACCTGCAATGTGCATCAGAGTTGTCCGCTGATCGAATATGATACCGCCCCAAACCATGATGCCCAATGTGACGCTCAGTGATACGAGCTGGTAAGTAGCGTTCCCCGGGAAGCCACCACACTCTTTCACGGCCGTTATTTCTCCACAGGCAGAAACGAGATTCATCTGTACACAATACCCGATGCCATTCATTGGCCCAGTTGCGATGACGACGATACCACGTCAGACATGCATCCCTGTATCGAGCGCTTAATGGCATCCAAGTGGCTGGCCGCCGTCGCGCAGCTGTATTTCATGCAACCTGTTGCGATTGGTTTGAGTGCACGCAGGTGCAACCGTTGATGGTGGCAGGCTGTTTTGGATCTCGTTTGCCGTTGCGAGCGGGTATTGACGAGCTGTTCGACGAATCTGCATGTCTTGGCACCTGTTCGATCCACCCCCTCTTCGGCGTGTTCTCTGATGTTCCTGCGTCCATCGTGTCACACATCACTGGATGGTGCTCACGTCGTACCCAATACGCGTGGCAATTGCACGTATCGACAAACCCACGTCACGCAGCTCCAGCTTTTACAGTTACAAACCCAGTGTTAATGAATATTAAGTAGCTTTCATTTTTTTTCTACTACTGTAAACAATGCAATTAATATGACATCAAGATTTCTACAATCATATGTATAATAGCAAAAAATATTGGGTGACAATTCTATTTTTACATATAATTTGAAATATTTTCACATTGCTGATGAGAAAAATCACTTTAATTGATTTCTAATAAATATTAGAGTTTTGAATATTGAATACTTTTAATGCAAGGGATACTTTTTGCCTCTGAATGTTAGATGGATATATTGATTTTGATGTTAACACGTGAGAAAATTTAAGGAGTTTATCTTTTTCAAAGTTGTATAAATTCCGTAAATCAGAAAAATTTGTCTCTATAAGGTTTTCATTATTTTGGAAATCAGGGTACTGCAGTTTAGTGTCTTTTACATTTAACCAATTATTTCTTATAGATTTTAAAAAATGAACAGGATCATACATCAAATACAGAGGTATATCAGGATTACTTGGATTATATACAGCATCATTAAATTTATCGTGTTTCTTAAAAAAAGCACACATGCTTCTATTAATATTGTTGTTATCAGTAATAACAGACAATGCATTAAGGTCAAGTTCTTTTAACTTGCAAATTAACATAGATGCCAAATTATAGAGCTTTTGTCCCGTAAATGTTGAAACTGGGGCAATTGCTATTACGTCTTTATAATTCGAAAACATAGATGTAATCAAAAACACTTGGGCAGTTTTTGCTTTTTCATTACTATCAAAACAATCACAGGTAACTTTACCACATTTAAACGTATACCTAGGATCAACATAAATCTCATTAAGAGAGATACAAATTTTTGGTCTTCGTTTAAGCATTGTACCCTACGTTTTAAATAACTATTGCACGGATTAAAAAAATCTGAATCCACATTTAACTTTTTTGAAATTCTACTTAATGTGCTCACATGAGGCAATGTCAACACCTTTGAATTTATAAATGCCTTATAATATATTTTATGCCTTATAATATACTTTGAATTTATAAATGCATGAAGAACTAGATAAGTATATTTTAAAGTATAGAATAACAGTTCCTGTGAAAATCGAAGCTGATTTTCTGGTTTTTCTAGCAGTTTTACTTGTTCAATTAATAAGTCTAATTTGGCGGTGCAAATTTCTAAACATATGTGCTTCTGTTTCTACAACAGCTTCACTGCGGCTTCGATATAATTAAGTTGTGATGGAGTAAAATACACAGTTTCACATGCACTTATTAATAAATCCAGATCACGTTTATTTGTAATTAGGCTAAATTGTATTCCACATTTTTGTAGCTGCTTTTCACTGCACTTGAGGTTTTCAAAAAACACATCGAACGTTTTTTCTTGGCATATACTGATACTCGCAATAACACATGGCACAGATGATGTAGTAATGCGAACTTTAAGAGATGTAAACTATTTAAAAAATGGCTCTAAAGCACCCATCAGCGTTAGTTCAATGATAATAAAACATAAGAACAACTTATTATGCACAAAACACGATGCTATAAAACTAATAGAACATTCGGAAAACCTCAAAAACGTTTTGCAACCATCAACCACTCCACGAGGGATGCTGACCGCGCATGGATTTTTGTTCGCTTCTTTCCGAATGCTCCCCTTCAGAAATAATTACTTACTGTAAAACCGAACATCTCTCCTGGAAAAGGGAAATTGTTTCACCGAGAGATTTGAAATAAGATCTCGGTATTCAGGGTGCTAAACATTACAGCATGGAGCCTCATTCCCATTCCACGAATCGCAGCCGGGTGAGAGTCAAGAAAGCTAACCCGTAGACCACAATGTAGAAGATCTAAGCAAAGAATATATTTGCTTATGCAGATATTAAATTCGGGAATAAAAAATTATTATTTAAACGAAAGACATTTGGTCTGCTAATGGTTCCATCGAAATCTGAACTCAGATCTCTGGATTCAGAGTGCTAACCGTTACACCATGGAACCGAATTCCCATGCCGAGAACGGAACCCCGGACGCCTGGGTGAGAGCCAGGAATCCTAAACACTACACCACATGGGATACGATTTCACGTGATAAAGATATAATGTACATTGCAGAACTAAATATTTACAGTAAAACCGAAAGACCTCTCTACTGGAAAAGGGAAATTGTTCCACCGAGAGATTTAAACTTTGATCTCGGAATTCAGAGTGCTAACCGTTACAACATGGAGCACGATTCCCATGTCGGTAATCGAACCCGGGTGAGAGCCAAGAAAATTAACCACTAGACCACATGGGACACTTTTCAGCAAAGAAAATATATAATTTAAATTGTAGACTTTAATTTCAGAAATAAATATTTACTGTAAATCCGAACATCTCTCCTGGATAAGGGAAATTATTTTACCAAGAGATTTGAATTAAGATCTCGGTATTCAGAGTGCTAACCGTTACAGCATGGAGCATCATTCTCATTCCGGGAATTGAAAACGGGTGAGAGCCAGGAAAGTTAACCATTAGACCACAATGGATAGGATCTCAATGCAAAGAATATAATTTATATATTCAGATATTAATTTTCGAAATAAAATATTATCGTTTAACTGTTAAAATTATCGTTAAAACATAAGGTCTGCAAATGGCACCACCGAGGTTTGAACTCGGACCGCTGGATACAGATTTCTAACCGTTACACCATGGAACCTAACTCGTATGCCGGGAATGAAACCCGGGCCGATTGTGTGAGGGCTAGGAATCCTATTCTCTACATCACATGGAACAATTTTCCGCAGAGAAAGTGTATAATTTGAATTGTAGACTTTAATTTCAGAAATAAATATTTACTGTAAAACCAAACATCTCTCTTGGAAAAGGGAGATTATGTCAACAAGAGATTAGAAATAAGATCTCGGTATTCAGGGTGCTAAACTTTACAGCATGGAGCGTCATTCACATTCGGCGAATCGTACCCGGGTGAGAGTCCGGAAACTTAAACTGTAGACTACAACGAACATGATCTCATAGACAAAGAATATGATTTACATATGCAGAAAATAATTGCGGAAATAAAAAATTACTGTTTAACCGAAAGACATTTGGCCTGCAAGAGTTTTCACAGGGATTTGAACACGGATCTATGGATTCAGAGTCCAGAGTGCTCAAACGTCACACAATGGAAACTAATTCCCATGCCGGGAGTCGAAAGCGGGCCGTCTGGGGTAGAGCCAGGAACCGTAATCACAAGACCACATGAAACACGTTTCTACACAAAAAACATGTAATTTTCGTTGCAGACTTTAATTCCAGAAATAAATATTTACTGTAAAACAGAACTGGAAACTCCTGGAAAAGGGAAATTGTTTCACCAAGAGATTTGAACTAAGATCTCGGTATTGAGAGTGCTAAACGTTACAGCATGGAGCATCATTACCATAACGGAAATCGAACCCGGGTGAGAGCCAGGAACCCTAAACTGTATACCACAATGAACAGGATCTCATACGTAAAGAATATAATTTACATATGCAGACATTATTTTTGGAATTAAACAAATATTGTTTAACCGAAAGACATTTGGTTTGCAAAAGGTCCCACCGAGATTTGAACAAGAATCGCTGGATTTACACCATGGAACTTAATTCCCATGCCGGAAATCGAACCACTTGACTACATGGGACACTTTTCCACAGAGAAAATATGTAAATTAAATTATAGACTTTCATTTCAGATTGTTTCATCGAGAGATTTGACCTAAGATCTCGGTATTCAGAGTGCTAACTGTTACAACAAAGAGCATCATTCCCATGCCGGGAATCGAACCCGGGTGACAGCAAGGAAACCTATTCAGGAGACCACAATGAACAGGATCTCATAGGAAAAGAATATGATTTATCTATGTAGAAATTCATTTCGGAAATAAAAAATTGTTTAACCGAAAGACATTTGGTCTGCAAAAGGTTCCACAGATATATGAACTCGGATTTCAGGATTCAGAGTCCAGAGTTCTAACCGTTACACCCTTGAACCGAATTCCCATTCCGGGAATCGAATCCGCGCCGCATCGTTGGGAGCCTGGAATACTAATCACTAGACCACATGGGACACGCTTTAACATAAAGAATATATAATATAGATTGCAGAAATACATATTTATAGTAAAACCCGAACAACATATCTCCTGCAAAGGGAAATAGTTCCACCAAGAGATTGAACTAGTGCTAACCGGTATAGCATGGAGCATCATTCCCATGCTGGGAATCGAAACCAGTTGAGAGCCAGGATACTTAATCAGTAGACTACAAAGAAGAGGATCTCATAGGCAAAGAATATGATTTTCATATGCAGAAATTAATTTTGGAAGTAAAATTTATTCTTTAACCGAAAGACATTTGGACTCCAAATGGTTGCACCGAGATTTGAACTCGGATTGCAGGATTCAGAGCCAAGAGTGCTAATCGTTATACCACGGAACCTAATTCCCATGCCTGGAATCGAACGCGGCCCGCCGGGTGTGAGAGCCAGGGATCCTAACCACTGGAACACAAGGGACACGTTACCACAGAGAAAAAATATATAATTTGAATTGTAGACTTTAATTTAAGAAATGAATATTTACTGTAAAACCAAACATCTGTCCAGGAAAAGGGAAATTGTTTCAACAAGAAATTTGAACTGAGATTTCAGTATCAGAGAGCTAACCGTTGCAGCATGGAGCATCATTCCATGCCGGGAATCGAACCCGGGTGAGAGCCGGGAATCCTAATCAGTAGACTACAATGAACAGGATCTCATAGGCAAAGAGATATTAATTTCGGAAATAAAAATATATTGTTCAACCTCTGGTCTGCAGAAGGTTCCACCGAGATTTTAACTCGGATCGCTGGATTCAGAGTAAAGAGTGCTAACCGTTACACCATGGAACCTAGTCCCCATGCCGGGAATCGCACCCGGGCCGCTTGGGTGAGAGCCAGGGGACTCCTAACCACTAGACCACATGTGACATTTTACCACAGAGGAAATATAAAATTTAAACAATGATCTCGTTATTTAGTGTGCTGAAAGTTACAGCATGGAGCCCCATTCCCATTCCGGGAATTGTATCCGGGCGACAGCCAGGAAACTTAACCAGAAGACCACGATGGACAGGATCTAATAGACAAAGAATATGATTTACATACGCAGAAATTAATTTCGGAAATAAAAAATTATTGTTTAAAAGAAGAACATTTGGTCTGAAAAAGGTTCCATCGCGATTTGAACTCAGATCGCTGGACTCAGAGGGCTCACCGTTACACCATGGAACCTAACACGAAAGCCGGGAATCGAATCCGGGCGGCTTAGGTGTGAGTCAGGAATCCTATTCACTCGACCACATGAGACACTTTCCCACACAGACAATATATAATCGAAATTGTAAACTTTAATTTCAGAAATAAATATTTAATGTAAAGCCGAAAATCTGCGTTGAAAAAGGAAAATTTTTTCAACAAAAATTTAAACTTTGATCTCGGTATTCAGGGTGCTAACCGTTACAACATGAAGCACGATTCCCATGACGAATATCAAACTCGGGTAAGAGTCAATAAAATTAACCAGTAGACCACAATGGACAGGATCTCATAGGCAAAGAATAGAATTTACGTATGCTGAAATTAATTTTGGAAATAAAAATTATTGTTTAACCGAAAGGCATTTGGTCTGCAGAAGGTTCCACCGATATTTGAACTCGGATCGACGGATTCAGAGTCCAGAGTGCTAACAACTACACCATGGACCCGAATTCCGACGCCGGGAATCGCACCATGGTAAGAGCCAGGGGACTCCTAACCACTAGACCACATGTGACACTTTACCACAGAGAAAATATATAATTTAAATTAAAAACTTTAATTTCAGAAATAAATATTTACTGTAAAATGGAACATCTGCTCTGGAAAAGGGAAATTGTTTCAACAAGAATTTTGAACAAAAATCTCGGTAAACAGACTGCTAAACGTTACAGCATGGAGCATCATTCCCATGCCGGGAATGGAACCCGGGTGAGAGCCAGGAATCCTAAACAGTAGACAACAATGAACAGGATCCCATACTCAAAGAAAATAATTTACATACTCAGATATTAATTTTGGAAATAAAAAATTATCATTTAACAGATATACATCTGGTCTGCAAAAGGTTCCACCGAGATTTGAACTCGGATAGATGGATTCAGTGTTCAGAGTGTTAACCGTTACACCATGGAATCTAATTCGCATGCCGGGAATTAAACCCGCGCCGACTGGGTGAGAACCACAAGAGGAACCTAACCACTAGACCACATGTGACACTTTTCCACACGAAAAAGATATATTGTACATTAGAGAACAAAATATTTATAGTAAAGCCGAATATATCTCCAGGAAAAAGAAATTATTCCTCCAAAAGATTTAAACTTAGAAATCGGAATACAAAGTGCTAAAAGTTCAGCATGTAGCATCATTCCCATGCCGGGAATCAAACCCGTGTGAGAGCCAGGAAACCTAATCAGTAGACTACAAAGAACAGGGTTCCATAGGCAAAGAATATGATTTACATATGCAGAAATAAATTTTGGAAATAAAAATTATTGTTTAACCGAAAGACATTTGGCCTCAAAATGGTTCCACCAAGATTTGAACACGGATCGCTGGTTTCAGAGCCCAGAGTGCTAACCGTTACAACATGAAACCTAATTCCCATGCCGGGAATCGATCCCTGGCCATCTGGGTGAGAGCCAGGAATCCTAACCACTAGACCACACGGGACACGTTACCCCAAAGAAAAAATATAATTTAAATTGTGGACTTGAATTTAATAAATGAATATTTACTGTAATATCGAACATTTGCCCTGGAAAAGGAAAATTGCTTCAGCAAGAAATTTGAACAAAGATCTCGGTAATCAGAGTGCTAACTGCTACAGCATGGGGCATCATTCTTATACCGGGAATCGAATCCGGGTGAGAGCCAGGAATCCTAATCATTAGATATCAATGAACAGGATCCCATACACAAATAAAATAATTTACATATTCAGATATTAATTTTGGAAATAAAAATTATTGTTTAACCGAAGGACATTTGGCCTCAAAATGGTTCCGCCGAGTTTTGAACGCGGATCGCTGGATTCAGATTCCAGAGTGCTAATCGTTACTCCATGGAACATAATTCCCATGCCGGGAATCGAACTCGGGCCGCCTGGGTGAGAGCCAGGAATCCTAACCTCTAGACCACATGGGACACGATTCCACACGAAAAAATACAATGTACATTACAGAACTAAATATTTATAGTAAAAGCGAAAGATTCCGAGATCTAAGGTTTAAACTTAGATCTCGGAATACAGAGTACTAAAAGTTCAGCATGGAGCATCATTCCCATGTCGGGAATCGAACCCGTGTGAGAGCCAGGAAACCTAATCAGTAGACTACTATGAACAGGATCCCATAGGCAAAGAATATGATTTGCATATGCAGAAATAAATATCGAAAATAAAAATTTATTGTTTAACGGATATACATCTGGTCTGCAAAAGGTTCCACCGAGATTTGCACTCGGATCGCTGGATTCAGAGTGCTAACCGTTACACCATGGAACCTAATACCCATACCGGGAATCGAACCCGGGCCGCCTGCATGGGAGCCAGGAAACCAAAACACAAGACCACATGGGACACTATTTCACACAAAAAAGGTATAATGTACATTGCAGAATTAACTATTTATAGTAAAATAGAATATCTCACCAGGAAAAATAAATTGTTCCACCAGAAGATTTAAACTTAGATCTCGGAATACAGAGTGCTAAAAGTACAGCATAGAGCATCATTCCCAAGCCGGGAATCGAAACCGTTTGAGAGCCAGGAAACCTAATCAGTAGACTATAATGAACAGGATCTCATACACAAAGAAAATAATTTACATACTCAGATATTAATTTTGGAAATGAAAAATTACTGTTTAGCAGATATACATCTGGTCAGCAAAAGCGTCCATCAAGATTTGAACATGGATCGCTGGTTTCAGTGCCTCGAGTGCTAACCGTTACACCGTGGAAACTAACTACCATGCCGGAAATCGAACCCGGACCGTCTGTTAGAGAGCCAGGAAATCTAAGCACAAGACCACAGCGGACACTATTTCACGTAAAAAGTTATAATGTACAGTGCAGAAATAAATATTTATAGTAAAATCGAACTTCTCACCAGGAAAAAGAAACTGTTCCACCAAAAGGTTTAAACATAGATCTCGAAACACAGAGTGCTAAAAGATCGGCTTGAAGCATCATTACCATGCCGGGAATCGAACCCTTGTGAGAGCCAGGAAACCTAATCTGTAGACTTCAAGAATATGATTTACATATGCCGAAATGAATTTCGGAAATTAAAATTTATTGTTTAGCAGATATACATCTGTCTGCAAAAAGGTTCCACCGAGATTTGAACTCGGATCGCTGGATTCAGAGTCCAGAGTGCTAACCGTTACACCATGGAACCTAATTCCCATACCGGGATTTGAACCCGGCCGCCTGGGTGAGAGCCAGGAATCCTAACCTCTAGACCACATGGGACACTGTTCCACACGAAAAAAATACAATTTACATTACAGAACTAAATATTTATAGTAAAAGCGAAAGATTTCGAGATCTAAGATTTAAATTTAGATCTCGGAATACAGAGTACTAAAAGTTCAGCATGGAGTATCATTCCCATGCCGGAATTCGAACCCGTGTGAGAGCCAGGAATCCTATTCAGTAGACTACAATGAGCAGGATCCCATAGGCAAAGAATATGATTCACATATGTAAGAAATAAATTACGGAAATAAAAATTTATTGTTTAGCAGATATACATCTGGTCTGCAAAAGGTTCCACGGACATTCGAACTCGGATCGCTGGATTCAGAGTGCTAACCGTTACATCATGGTACCTAATTCCCATACCGGGAGTCGAACCCGGGCCGCCTGCGTGAGAGCAAGGAATCCTAACCACAATACCACGTGGGACACTATTTCACATAAAAAAGATATAATGTACATTTCAGAAATAACTATTTATAGAAAAATCGAATATCTCACCAGGAAAAAGAAATTGTTCCACCAAAAGATTTAAACTTAGATCTCGGAATACAGAGTGCTAAAAGTACAGCATGGAGCATCATTCCCAAGCCGGGAATCGAACCCGTGTGAGAGCCAGGAAACCTAATCAGTAGAGTATAATGAACAGAATCTCATAGGCAAAGAACAAGATTTACATATGCAGAAATAAATTTTGGAAATAAAAAATTATTGTTTAACCGAAGGACATTTGGCCTCAAAATGGTTCCACCGAGATTTGAACTCGGATCGCTGGATTCAGAGTCCAGAGTGCTAACCGTTACACCATGGAACCTAATTCCCATGCCGGGAATCGAACCCGGGCCACCTGGGTGAAAGCCAGGAATCCTAACCACTAGACCACATGGGACACGTTACCCCAGAGAAAAAATATAATTTAAATTGTGGACTTGAATTTAATAGTAAAATCGAACATCTCTTCAGGAAAAAGAAACTGTTCCCTCAAAAGATTTAAACTTAGATCTCGAAATACAGTGTGCTCAAAGTTCGCCTTGAAGCATCATTACCATGCCGGGAATCCAACCCGTGTGAGAGCCTGGAAACCTAATCTGTAGACTACAAGAATATGATTTACATATGCCGAAATGAAATTCGGAAATAAAAATGTATTGTTTAGCAGCTATACATCTGTCTGCAAAAAGGTTCCACCGAGATCGGGCCCGAAAGGTTCCACCGTGATCGGACCGACCACCGATACTCGGATAGCTGGATTCAGAGTGCTAACCGTTACACCATGAAACCTAATTCCCATGCCGGGAATCGAACCCGGGCCGCCTGGGTGAGAGCCGGGAATCCTAACCTCTAGACCACATGGGACACAATTCCTCACGAAAAAAATACAATGAACATTTCAGAACTAAATATTTATGGTAAAAGCGAAAGATTCCGAGATCTAAGGTTTAAACTTAGATCTCGGAATACAGAGTACTAAAAATTCAGCTGGAAGCATCATTCCCAAGCCGGGAATCGAACCCGTGTGAGAGCCAGGAAACCTAATCAGTAGACTATAATGAACAGAATCTCATAGGCAAAGAATAAGATTTACATATGCAGAAATAAATTTTGGAATTAAAAAATTATTGTTTAACCTAAGGACATTTGGCCTCAAAATGGTTCCACCGAGATTTGAAATCGGATCGCTGAATTCAGAGTCCTAACCGTTACACCATGGAACCTAATTCCCATGCCGGGAATCGAACCCGGGCCACCTGGGTGAGAGCCAGGAATCCTAACCACAAGACCACATGGGACACGTTACCCCCAGAGAAAAAATATAATTTAAATTGTGGACTTGAATTTAATAAGTAAATATTTACTGTAATATCGCACATCTGCCCTGGAAAAGGGAAATTGTTTCAACAAGAAATTTGAACAAAGATCTCGGTAATCAGAGTGCTAACTGTTACAGAATGGAGCATCATTCCCATACCGGGAAACGAATGCGGGTGAGAGCCAGGAATCCTAATCTGTAGACTAAAAGAATATGATTTACATATGCCGAAATGAATTTCGAAAATTAATATTTATTGTTTAGCAGATATACATCTGTCTGCAAAAAGGTTCCACCGAGATTTGAACTCGGATCGCTGGATTCAGAGTGCTAACCGTTACACCATGGAACCTAATTCCCATACCGGGAATCGAACCCGGACCGCCTGCGTGGGAGCCAGGAATCCTAACCACAAGACCACATGGGACACTATTTCACACAAAAAAGATATAATGTACATTGCAGAAATAACTATTTATAGTAAAATCGAAAATCTCACCAGGAAAAAGAAATTGTTCCGGCAAAAGATTTAAACTTAGTTCTCGGAATACAGAGTGGTAAAAGTACAGCTTGGAGCACCATTCCCAAGCCGGGAATCGAAACCGTTTGAGAGCCAGGAATCCTAATCAGTAGACAACAATGAACAGGATCCCATACACAAAGAAAATAATTTACATACTCAGATATTAATTATGGAAATAAAAAATTACTGTTTAACAGATATATATCTGGTCAGCAAAAGCGTCCATCAAGATTTGAACATGGATCGCTGGTTTCAGTGCTCCGAGTGCTAACCGTTACACCGTGGAAACTAACTACCATGCAGGGAATCGAACCCGGACCGTCTGTTAGGGAGCCAGGAAACCTAATCAGTAGACTATAATGAACAGGATCTCATAGGCAAAGAACAAGATTTTCATATGCAGAAATAAATTTTGGAAATAAAAAATTATTGGTTAACCGAAAGACATTTGGCCTCAAAATGGTTCCACCGAGATTTGAACTCGGATCGCTGGATTCAGAGTCCTAACCGTTACACCATGGAACCTAATTCCCATGCCGGGAATCGAACCCGGGCCACCTGGGTGAGAGCCAGGAATCCTAACCACTAGACTACATGGGACACGTTACCCCCAGAGAAAAAATATAATTTAAATTGTGGACTTGAATTTAATAAGTAAATATTTACTGTAATATCGCACATCTGCCCCGGAAAAGGGAAATTGTTTCAACAAGAAATTTGAACAAAGATCTCGGTAATCAGAGTGCTAACTGTTACAGAATGGAGCATCATTCCCATACCGGGAATCGAATGCGGGTGAGAGCCAGGAATCCTAATCAGTAGACATCAATGAACAGGATCCCATATTCAAAGAAAGTAATTTACATACTCAGATATTAATTTTGGAAATGAAAAATTATTGTTTACAGATATACATCTGGTCTGCAAAAGCGTCCATCAAGATTTGAACACGGATCGCTGGTTTCAGTGCCCCGAGTGCTAACCGTTACTCCGTGGAAACTAACTACCATGCCGGGAATCGAACCCGGACCGTTTGTGTGAGAGCCAGGAAACCTAAGCACAAGACAACAGCGGACACTATTTCACATAAAAAGGTATAATTTACAGGGCAGAAATAAATATTTATAGTAAAATCGAACATCTCTCCAGGAAAAAGAAACTGTTCCCCCAAAAGATTTAAACTTAGATCTCGAAATACAGTGTGCTCAAAGTTCGCCTTGAAGCATAATTACCATGCCGGGAATCGAACCCGTGTGAGAGCCTGGAAACCTAATCTGTAGACTACAAGAATATGATTTACATATGCCGAAATGAAATTCGGAAATAAAAACGTATTGTTTAGCAGCTATACATCTGTCTGCAAAAAGGTTCCACCGAGATCGGGCCGACCACCGATACTCGGATAGCTGGATTCAGAGAGCTAACCGTTACACCATGGAACCTAATTCCCATGCCGGGAATCGAAGCCGGGCCGCCTGGGTGAGCGCCGGGAATCCTAGCCTCTAGACCACATGGGACACTATTCCACACGAAAAAAATACAATGTACATTACAGAACAAAATATTTATAGTAAAAGCGAAAGATTCCGAGATCTAAGGTTTAAACTTAGATCTCGGAATACAGAGTACTAAAATTTCAGCATGGAGCATCATTCTCATGTCGGGAATCGAACCCGTGTGAGAGCCAGGAAACCTAATCAGTAGACTACAATGAACAGGATCCCATAGCAAAGAATATGATTTGCATATGCAGAAATAAATATCGAAAATAAAAATTTATTGTTTAGCAGATATACATCTGGTCTGCAAAAGGTTCCACCGAGATTTGAACTCGGATCGCTGGATTCAGAGTGCTAACCGTTACACCATGGAACCTAATTCCCATACCGGGAATCGAACCCGGGCCGCCTGCGTGGGAGCCAGGAATCCTAACCACAAGACCACATGGGACACTATTTCACACAAAAAATATATAATGTACATTGCAGAAATTACTATTTGTAGTAAAATCGAATATCTCACCAGGAAAACGAAATTGTTCCACCAAAAGGTTTAAACTTAGATCTCGGAATACAGAGTGCTAAAAGTACAGCATGGAGCATCATTCCCAAGCCGGGAATCGAACCCGTGTGCGAGCCAGGAAACTTAATCAGTAGACTATAATGAACAGAATCTCATAGGCAAAGAACAAGATTTACATATGCAGAAATAAATTTTGGAAATAAAAAATTATTGTTTAACCGAAGGACATTTGGCCTCAAAATGGTTCCACCGAGATTTGAACTCGGATCGCTGGATTCAGAGTGCTAACCGTTACACAATGGAACCTAATTCCCATGCCGGGAATCGAACCCGGGCCACCTGGGTGAGAGCCAGGAATCCTAACCACTAGACCACATGGGACACGTTACACCAGAGAAAAAATATAATTTAAATTGTGGACTTGAATTTAATAAGTAAATATTTACTGTAATATCGAACATCTGCCCTGGAAAAGGGAAATTATTTCAACAAGAAATTTGAACAAAGATCTCGGTAATCAGAGTGCTAACTGTTACAGCATGAAGCATCATTCCCATACCAGAAATCGAATCCGGGTGAGAGCCAGGAATCCTAATCAGTAGACAAAAATTAACAGGAACCCATACACAAAGAAAATAATTTACATACTCAGATATTAATTTTGGAAATGAAAAATTACTGTTTAGCAGATATACATCTGGTCAGCAAAAGCGTCCATCAAGATTTGAACATGGATCGCTGGTTTCAGTGCCTCGAGTGCTAACCGTTACACCGTGGAAACTAACTACCATGCCGGAAATCGAACCCGGACCGTCTGTTAGAGAGCCAGGAAATCTAAGCACAAGACCACAGCGGACACTATTTCACGTAAAAAGTTATAATGTACAGTGCAGAAATAAATATTTATAGTAAAATCGAACTTCTCACCAGGAAAAAGAAACTGTTCCACCAAAAGGTTTAAACATAGATCTCTAAACACAGAGTGCTAAAAGTTCGGCTTGAAGCATCATTACCATGCCGGGAATCGAACCCGTGTGCGAGCCAGGAAACCTAATCTGTAGACTACAAGAATATGATTTACATATGCCGAAATGAATTTCGGAAATTAAAATTTATTGTTTAGCAGATATACATCTGTCTGCAAAAAGGTTCCACCGAGATTTGAACTCGGATCGCTGGATTCAGAGTCCAGAGTGCTAACCGTTACACCATGGAACCTAATTCCCATGCCAGGATTTGAACCCGGGCCGCCTGGGTGAGAGCCAGGAATCCTAACCTCTAGACCACATGGGACACTGTTCCACACGAAAAAAATACAATTTACATTACAGAACTAAATATTTATAGTAAAAGCGAAAGATTCCGTGATCTAAGATTTAAATTTAGATCTCGGAATACAGAGTACTAAAAGTTCAGCATGGAGTATCATTCCCATGCCGGAATTCGAACCCGTGTGAGAGCCAGGAATCCTATTCAGTAGACTACAATGAGCAGGATCCCATAGGCAAAGAATATGATTCACATATGCAGAAATAAATTACGGAAATAAAAATTTATTGTTTAGCAGATACACATCTGGTCTGCAAAAGGTTCCACGGACATTCGAACTCGGATCGCTGGGTTCAGAGTGCTAACCGTTACACCATGGTACCTAATTCCCATACCGGGAGTCGAACCCGGGCCGCCTGCGTGGGAGCAAGGAATCCTAACCACAATACCACATGGGACACTATTTCACACAAAAAAGATATAATGTACATTTCAGAAATAACTATTTATAGAAAAATCGAATATCTCACCATGAAAAAGAAATTGTTCCACCAAAAGATTTAAACTTAGATCTCGGAATACAGAGTGCTAAAAGTACAGCATGGAGCATCATTCCCAAGCCGGGAATCGAAACCGTTTGAGAGCCAGGAAACCTAATCAGTAGACTATAATGAAGAGGATCTCATAGGCAAAGAACAAGATTTACATATGCAGAAATAAATTTTGGAAATAAAAAATTAATGGTTAACCGAAGGACATTTGGCCTCAAAATGAGTTCCACCGAGATTTGAACTCGGATCGCTGGATTCAGAGTCCTAACCGTTACACCATGGAAACTAATTCCCATGCCGGGAATCGAACCCGGGCCACCTGGGTGAGAGCCAGGAATCCTAACCACTAGACCACATGGGACATGTAACGTCCAGAGAAAAAATATAATTTTAATTGTGGACTTAAATTTAATAAGTAAATATTTACTGTAATATCGAACATCTGCCCAGGAAAAGGGGAATTGTTTCAACAAAAAATTTGAACAAAGATCTCGGTAATCAGAGTGCTAACTGTTACAGAATGGAGCATCATTCCCATACCGAGAATCGAATTCGGGTGAGAGCCAGGAATCCTAATCAGTAGACATCAATGAACAGGATCCCATATTCAAAGAAAATAATTTACATACTCAGATATTAATTTTGGAAATGAAAAATTATTGTTTACAGATATACATCTGGTCTGCAAAAGCGTCCATCAAGATTTGAACATGGATCGCTGGTTTCAGTGCCCCGAGTGCTAACCGTTACACCGTGGAAACTAACTACCATGCCGGGAATCGAACCCGGATCGTTTGTGTGAGAGCCAGGAAAACTAAGAACAAGACAACAGCGGACACTATTTCACATAAAAAGTTATAATGTACAGTGCAGAAATAAATATTTATAGTAAAATCGAACATCTCTCCAGGAAAAAGAAACTGTTCCACCAAAAGATTTCAACTTAGATCTCGAAATAGAGTGTGCTCAAATTTTGCCTTGAAGCATCATTACCATGACGGGAATCTAACCCGTGTGAGAGCCTGGAAACCTATTCTGTAGACTAGTAGAATATGATTTACATATGCCGAAATGAATAACGGAAATAAAAATGTATTGTTTAGTAGATTAACATCTGTCTGCAAAAAGGTTCCACCGAGATCGGACCGACCACCGAATCGCTGGATTCAGAGTGCTAACCGTTACACCATGAAACCTAATTCCCATGCCGGGAGTCGAACCCGGGCCGCCTGCGTGGGAGCAAGGAATCCTAACCACAAGACCACATGGGACACTATTTCACACAAAAAATATATAATGTACATTGCAGAAATTACTATTTGTAGTAAAATCGAATATCTCACCAGGAAAAAGAAATTGTTCCACCAAAAGATTTAAACTTAGATCTCGGAATACAGAGTGCTAAAAGTACAGCATGGAGCATCATTCCCAAGCCGGGAATCGAACCCGTGTGAGAGCCAGGAAACCTAATCAGTAGACTATAATGAACAGAATCTCATAGGCAAAGAACAAGATTTACATATGCAGAAATAAATTTTGGAATTAAAAAATTATTGTTTAACCGAAGGACATTTGGCCTCAAAATGGTTCCACCGAGATTTGAAATCGGATCGCTGGATTCAGAGTCCTAACCGTTACACCATGGAAACTAATTCCCATGCCAGGAATCCTAACCACTAGACCACATGGGACACGTTACCCCCAGAGAAAAAATATAATTTAAATTGTGGACTTGAATTTAATAAGTAAATATTTACTGTAATATCGCACATCTGCCCCGGAAAAGGGAAATTGTTTCAACAAGAAATTTCAACAAAGATCTCGGTAATCAGAGTGCTAACTGTTACAGAATGGAGCATCATTCCCATACCGGGAATCGAATGCGGGTGAGAGCCAGGAATCCTAATCAGTAGACATCAATGAACAGGATCCCATATTCAAAGAAAGTAATTTACATACTCAGATATTAATTTTGGAAATGAAAAATTATTGTTTACAGATATACATCTGGTCTGCAAAAGCGTCCATCAAGATTTGAACACGGATCGCTGGTTTCAGTGCCCCGAGTGCTAACCGTTACTCCGTGGAAACTAACTACCATGCCGGGAATCGAACCCGGACCGTTTGTGTGAGAGCCAGGAAACCTAAGCACAAGACAACAGCGGACACTATTTCACATAAAAAGGTATAATTTACAGGGCAGAAATAAATATTTATAGTAAAATCGAACATCTCTCCAGGAAAAAGAAACTGTTCTCCCAAAAGATTTAAACTTAGATCTCGAAATACAGTGTGCTCAAAGTTCGCCTTGAAGCATCATTACCATGCCGGGAATCGAACCCGTGTGAGAGCCTGGAAACCTAATCTGTAGACTACAAGAATATGATTTACATATGCCGAAATGAAATTCGGAAATAAAAACGTATTGTTTAGCAGCTATACATCTGTCTGCAAAAAGGTTCCACCGAGATCGGGCCGACCACCGATACTCGGATAGCTGGATTCAGAGAGCTAACCGTTACACCATGGAACCTAATTCCCATGCCGGGAATCGAAGCCGGGCCGCCTGGGTGAGAGCCGGGAATCCTAGCCTCTAGACCACATGGGACACTATTCCACACGAAAAAAATACAATGTACATTACAGAACAAAATATTTATAGTAAAAGCGAAAGATTCCGAGATCTAAGGTTTAAACTTAGATCTCGGAATACAGAGTACTAAAATTTTAGCATGGAGCATCATTCTCATGTCGGGAATCGAACCCGTGTGAGAGCCAGGAAACCTAATCAGTAGACTACAATGAACAGGATCCCATAGGCAAAGAATATGATTTGCATATGCAGAAATAAATATCGAAAATAAAAATTTATTGTTTAGCAGATATACATCTGGTCTGCAAAAGGCTCCACCGAGATTTGAACTCGGATCGCTGGATTCAGAGTGCTAACCGTTACACCATGGAACCTAATTCCCATACCGGGAATCGAACCCGGGCCGCCTGCGTGGGAGCCAGGAATCCTAACCACAAGACCACATGGGACACTATTTCACACAAAAAATATATAATGTACATTGCAGAAATTACTATTTGTAGTAAAATCGAATATCTCACCAGGAAAAAGAAATTGTTCCACCAAAAGATTTAAACTTAGATCTCGGAATACAGAGTGCTAAAAGTACAGCATGGAGCATCATTCCCAAGCCGGGAATCGAACCCGTGTGAGAGCCAGGAAACCTAATCAGTAGACTATAATGAACAGAATCTCATAGGCAAAGAACAAGATTTACATATGCAGAAATAAATTTTGGAAATAAAAAATTATTGTTTAACCGAAGGACATTTGGCCTCAAAATGGTTCCACCGAGATTTGAACTCGGATCGCTGGATTCAGAGTGCTAACCGTTACACCATGGAACCTAATTCCCATGCCGGGAATCGAACCCGGGCCACCTGGGTGAGAGCCAGGAATCCTAACCACTAGACCACATGGGACACGTTACACCAGAGAAAAAATATAATTTAAATTGTGGACTTGAATTTAATAAGTAAATATTTACTGTAATATCGAACATCTGCCCTGGAAAAGGGAAATTATTTCAACAAGAAATTTGAACAAAGATCTCGGTAATCAGAGTGCTAACTGTTACAGCATGAAGCATCATTCCCATACCGGGAATCGAATCCGGGTGAGAGCCAGGAATCCTAATCAGTAGACAACAATTAACAGGAACCCATACACAAAGAAAATAATTTACATACTCAGATATTAATTTTGGAAATGAAAAATTACTGTTTAGCAGATATACATCTGGTCAGCAAAAGCGTCCATCAAGATTTGAACATGGATCGCTGGTTGCAGTGCCCCGTGTGCTAACCGTTACACCGTGGAAACTAACTACCATGCCGGGAATCGAACCCGGATCGTTTGTGTGAGAGCCAGGAAAACTAAGCACAAGACAACAGCGGACACTATTTCACATAAAAAGTTATAATGTACAGTGCAGAAATAAATATTTATAATAAAATCGAACATCTCTCCAGGAAAAAGAAACTGTTCCACCAAAAGATTTAAACTTAGATTTCGAAATACAGTGTGCTCAAATTTTGCCTTGAAGCATCATTACCATGCCGGGAATCGAACCCGTGTGAGAGCCTGGAAACCTAATCTGTAGACTAGTAGAATATGATTTACATATGCCGAAATGAATATCGGAAATAAAAATGTATTGTTTAGCAGATTAACATCTCTCTGCAAAAAGGTTCCACCGAGATCGGACCGACCACCGAATCGCTGGATTCAGAGTGCTAACCGTTACACCATGAAACCTAATTCCCATGCCGGGAGTCGAACCCGGGCCGCCTGCGTGGGAGCAAGGAA
Source organism: Amaurobius ferox (assembly GCA_951213105.1). Lineage (NCBI taxonomy): Eukaryota > Metazoa > Arthropoda > Arachnida > Araneae > Amaurobiidae > Amaurobius > Amaurobius ferox. The sequence goes on from OX578141.1 coordinate 128,519,864, forward strand.
TCCTAACCACAAGACCACATGGGACACTATTTCACACAAAAAATATATAATGTACATTGCAGAAATTACTATTTGTAGTAAAATCGAATATCTCACCAGGAAAAAGAAATTGTTCCACCAAAAGATTTAAACTTAGATCTCGGAATACAGAGTGCTAAAAGTACAGCATGGAGCATCATTTTCAAGCCGGGAATCGAACCCGTGTGAGAGCCAGGAAACCTAATCAGTAGACTATAATTAACAGAATCTCATAGGCATAGAACAAGATTTACATATGTAGAAATAAATTTTGGAATAAAAAATTATTGTTTAACCGAAGGACATTTGGCCTCAAAATGGTTCCACCGAGATTTGAAATCGGATCGCTGGATTCAGAGTCCTAACCTTTACACCATGGAACCTAATTCCCATGCCGGGAATCGAACCCGGGCCACCTGGGTGAGAGCCAGGAATCCTAACCACTAGACCACATGGGACACGTTACCCCCAGAGAAAAAATATAATTTAAATTGTGGACTTGAATTTAATAAGTAAATATTTACTGTAATATCGCACATCTGCCCTGGAAAAGGGAAATTGTTTCAACAAGAAATTTGAACAAAGATCTCGGTAATCAGAGTGCTAACTGTTACAGAATGGAGCATCATTCCCATACCGGGAACCGAATGCGGGTGAGAGCCAGGAATCCTAATCTGTAGACTACAAGAATATGATTTACATATGCCGAAATGAATTTCGAAAATTAATATTTATTGTTTAGCAGATATACATCTGTCTGCAAAAAGGTTCCATCGAGATTTGAACGCGGATCGCTGGATTCAGAGTCCTAACCGTTACACCATGGAAACTAATTCCCATGCCGGGAATCGAACCCGGGCCACCTGGGTGAGAGCCAGGAATCCTAACCACTAGACCACATGGGACACGTAACGTCCAGAGAAAAAATATAATTTTAATTGTGGACTTAAATTTAATAAGTAAATATTTACTGTAATATCGATCATCTGCCCAGGAAAAGGGGAATACTAATCAGTAGACATCAATGAACAGGATCCCATATTCAAAGAAAATAATTTACATACTCAGATATTAATTTTGGAAATGAAAAATTATTGTTTACAGATATACATCTGGTCTGCAAAAGCGTCCATCGAGATTTGAACTCGGATCGCTGGATTCAGAGTGCTAACCGTTACACCATGGTACCTAATTCCCATACCGGGAGTCGAACCCGGACCGCCTGCGTGGGAGCCAGGAATCCTAACCACAAGACCACATGGGACACTATTTCACACAAAAAAGATATAATGTACATTGCAGAAATAACTATTTATAGTAAAATCGAAAATCTCACCAGGAAAAAGAAATTGTTCCACCAAAAGATTTAAACTTAGTTCTCGGAATACATAGTGGTAAAAGTACAGCTTGGAGCATCATTCCCAAGCCGGGAATCGAAACCGTTTGAGAGCCAGGAATCCTAATCAGTAGACAACAATGAACAGGATCCCATACACAAAGAAAATAATTTACATACTCAGATATTAATTAGGGAAATAAAAAATTACTGTTTAACAGATATATATCTGGTCAGCAAAAGCGTCCATCAAGATTTGAACATGGATCGCTGGTTTCAGTGCTCCGAGTGCTAACCGTTACACCGTGGAAACTAACTACCATGCAGGGAATCGAACCCGGACCGTCTGTTAGGGAGCCAGGAAACATAATCAGTAGACTATAATGAACAGGATCTCATAGGCAAAGAACAAGATTTTCATATGCAGAAACAAATTTTGGAAATAAAAATTATTGGTTAACCGAAAGACATTTGGCCTCAAAATGGTTCCACCGAGATTTGAACTCGGATCGCTGGATTCAGAGTCCTAACCGTTACACCATGGAACCTAATTCCCATGCCGGGAATCGAACCCGGGCCACCTGGGTGAGAGCCAGGAATCCTAACCACTAGACCACATGGAACACGTTACCCCCAGAGAAAAATATAATTTAAATTGTGGACTTGAATTTAATAAGTAAATATTTACTGTAATATCGCACATCTGCCCCGGAAAAGGGAAATTGTTTCAACAAGAAATTTGAACAAAGATCTCGGTAATCAGAGTGCTAACTGTTACAGAATGGAGCATCATTCCCATACCGGGAATCGAATGCGGGTGAGAGCCAGGAATCCTAATCAGTAGACATCAATGAACAGGATCCCATATTCAAAGAAAGTAATTTACATACTCAGATATTAATTTTGGAAATGAAAAATTATTGTTTACAGATATACATCTGGTCTGCAAAAGCGTCCATCAAGATTTGAACACGGATCGCTGGTTTCAGTGCCCCGAGTGCTAACCATTACTCCGTGGAAACTAACTACCATGCCGGGAATCGAACCCGGACCGTTTGTGTGAGAGCCAGGAAACCTAAGCACAAGACAACAGCGGACACTATTTCACATAAAAAGGTATAATTTACAGGGCAGAAATAAATATTTATAGTAAAATCGAACATCTCTCCAGGAAAAAGAAACTGTTCCCCCAAAAGATTTAAACTTAGATCTCGAAATATAGTGTGCTCAAATTTCGCCTTGAAGCATCATTACCATGCCGGGAATCGAACCCGTGTGAGAGCTTGGAAACCTAATCTGTAGACTACAAGAATATGATTTACATATGCCGAAATGAAATTCGGAAATAAAAATGTATTGTTTAGCAGATATACATCTGTCTGCAAAAAGGTTCCACCGAGATCGGGCCCGAAAGGTTCCACCGTGATCGGACCGACCACCGATACTCGGAAAGCTGGATTCAGAGAGCTAACCGTTACACCATGGAACCTAATTCCCATGTCGGGAATCGAAGCCGGGCCGCCTGGGTGAGAGCCGGGAATCCTAGCCTCTAGACCACATGGGACACTATTCCACACGAAAAAAATACAATGTACATTACAGAACAAAATATTTATAGTAAAATCGAAAGATTCCGAGATCTAAGGTTTAAATTTAGATCTCGGAATACAGAGTACTAAAATTTCAGCATGGAGCATCATTCTCATGTCGGGAATCGAACCCGTGTGAGAGCCAGGAAACCTAATCAGTAGACTATAATGAACAGAATCTCATAGGCAAAGAACAAGATTTACATATGCAGAAATAAATTTTGGAATTAAAAAATTATTGTTTAACCGAAGGACATTTGGCCTCAAAATGGTTCCACCGAGATTTGAAATCGGATCGCTGGATTCAGAGTGCTAACCGTTACACCATGGAACCTAATTCCCATACCGGGAATCGAACCCGGTCCGCCTGCGTGGGAGCCAGGAATCCTAACCACAAGACCACATGGGACACTATTTCACACAAAAAAAATATAATGTACATTGCAGAAATTACTATTTGTTGTAAAATCGAATATCTCACCAGGAAAAAGAAATTGTTCCACCAAAAATTTAAACTTAGATCTCGGAATACAGAGTGCTAAAAGTACAGCATGGAGCATCATTCCCAAGCCGGGAATCGAACCCGTGTGAGAGCCAGGAAACCTAATCAGTAGACAACAATTAACAGGAACCCATACACAAAGAAAATAATTTACATACTCAGATATTAATTTTGGAAATGAAAAATTACTGTTTAGCAGATATACATCTGGTCAGCAAAAGCGTCCATCAAGATTTGAACATGGATCGCTGGTTTCAGTGCCTCGAGTGCTAACCGTTACACCGTGGAAACTAACTACCATGCCGGAAATCGAACCCGGACCGTCTGTTAGAGAGCCAGGAAATCTAAGCACAAGACCACAGAGGACACTATTTCACGTAAAAAGTTATAATGTACAGTGCAGAAATAAATATTTATAGTAAAATCGAATTTCTCACCAGGAAAAAGAAACTGTTCCACCAAAAGGTTTAAACATAGATCTCGAAACACAGAGTGCTAAAAGTTCGGCTTGAAGCATCATTACCATGCCGGGAATCGAACCCGTGTGAGAGCCAGGAAACCTAATCTGTAGACTACAAGAATATGATTTACATATGCCGAAATGAATTTCGGAAATTAAAATTTATTGTTTAGCAGATATACATCTGTCTGCAAAAATTTTCCACGGATATTTGAACTCGGATCGCTGGATTCAGAGTCCAGAGCGCTAACCGTTACACCATGGAACCTAATTCCCATGCCGGGATTTGAACCCGGGCCGCCTGGGTGAGAGCCAGGAATCCTAACCTCTAGACCACATGGGACACTATTCCACACGAAAAAAATACAATGTACATTACAGAACAAAATATTTATAGTAAAAGCGATAGATTTCGAGATCTAAGGTTTAAACTTAGATCTCGGAATACAGAGTACTAAAATTTCAGCATGGAGCATCATTCTCATGTCGGGAATCGAACCCGTGTGAGAGCCAGGAAACCTAATCAGTAAACTACAATGAACAGGATCCCATAGGCAAAGAATATGATTTGCATATGCAGAAATAAATATCGAAAATAAAAATTTATTGTTTAGCAGATATACATCTGGTCTGCAAAAGGTTCCACCGAGATTTGAACTCGGATCGCTGGATTCAGAGTGCTAACCGTTACACCATGGAACCTAATTCCCATACCGGGAATCGAACCCGGGCCGCCTGCGTGGGAGCCAGGAATCCTAACCACAAGACCACATGGGACACTATTTCACACAAAAAATATATAATGTACATTGCAGAAATTACTATTTGTAGTAAAATCGAATATCTCACCAGGAAAAAGAAATTGTTCCACCAAAAATTTAAACTTAGATCTCGGAATACAGAGTGCTAAAAGTACAGCATGGAGCATCATTCCCAAGCCGGGAATCGAACCCGTGTGAGAGCCAGGAAACCTAATCAGTAGACTATAATGAACAGAATCTCATAGGCAAAGAACAAGATTTACATATGCAGAAATAAATTTTGGAAATAAAAAATTATTGTTTAACCGAAGGACATTTGGCCTCAAAATGGTTCCACCGAGATTTGAACTCGGATCGCTGGATTCAGAGCCCAGAGTGCTAACCGTTACACCATGGAACCTAATTCCCCTGCCGGGAATCGAACCCGGGCCACGTGGGTGAGAGCCAGGAATCCTAACCACTAGACCACATGGGACACGTTACCCTAGAGAAAAAATATAATTTAAATTGTGGACTTGAATTTAATAAGTAAATATTTACTGTAATATCGAACATCTGCCCTGGAAAAGGGAAATTATTTCAACAAGAAATTTGAACAAAGATCTCGGTAATCAGAGTGCTAACTGTTACAGCATGAAGCATCATTCCCATACCGGGAATCGAATCCGGGTGAGAGCCAGGAATCCTAATCAGTAGACAACAATTAACAGGAACCCATACACAAAGAAAATAATTTACATACTCTGATATTAATTTTGGAAATGAAAAATTACTGTTTAGCAGATATACATCTGGTCAGCAAAAGCGTCCATCAAGATTTGAACATGGATCGCTGGTTTCAGTGCCTCGAGTGCTAACCGTTACACCGTGGAAACTAACTACCATGCCGGAAATCGAACCCGGACCGTCTGTTAGAGAGCCAGGAAATCTAAGCACAAGACCACAGCGGACACTATTTCACGTAAAAAGTTATAATGTACAGTGCAGAAATAAATATTTATAGTAAAATCGAATTTCTCACCAGGAAAAAGAAACTGTTCCACCAAAAGGTTTAAACATAGATCTCGAAACACAGAGTGCTAAAAGTTCGGCTTGAAGCATCATTACCATGCCGGGAATCGAACCCGTGTGAGAGCCAGGAAACCTAATCTGTAGACTACAAGAATATGATTTACATATGCCGAAATGAATTTCGGAAATTAAAATTTATTGTTTAGCAGATATACATCTGTCTGCAAAAAGGTTCCACCGAGATTTGAACTCGGATCGCTGGATTCAGAGTCCAGAGTGCTAACCGTTACACCATGGAACCTAATTCCCATGCCGGGATTTGAACCCGGGCCGCCTGGGTGAGAGCCAGAAATCCTAACCTCTAGACCACATAAGACACTATTCCACACGAAAAAAATACAATGTACATTACAGAACAAAATATTTATAGTAAAAGCGAAAGATTCCGAGATCTAAGGTTTAAACTTAGATCTCGGAATACAGAGTACTAAAATTTCAGCATGGAGCATCATTCTCATGTCGGGAATCGAACCCGTGTGAGAGCCAGGAAACCTAATCAGTAGACTACAATGAACAGGATCCCATAGGCAAAGAATATGATTTGCATATGCAGAAATAAATATCGAAAATAAAAATTTATTGTTTAGCAGATATACATCTGGTCTGCAAAAGGTTTCACCTTGATTTGAACTCGGATCGCTGGATTCAGAGTGCTAACCGTTACACCATGGAACCTAATTCCCATACCGGGAATCGAACCCGGGCCGCCTGCGTGGGAGCCAGGAATCCTAACCACAAGACCACATGGGACACTATTTCACACAAAAAATATATAATGTACATTGCAGAAATTACTATTTGTAGTAAAATCGAATATCTCACCAGGAAAAAGAAATTGTTCCACCAAAAATTTAAACTTAGATCTCGGAATACAGAGTGCTAAAAGTACAGCATGGAGCATCATTCCCAAGCCGGGAATCGAACCCGTGTGAGAGCCAGGAAACCTAATCAGTAGACGATAATGAACAGAATCTCATAGGCAAAGAACAAGATTTACATATGCAGAAATAAATTTTGGAAATAAAAAATTATTGTTTAACCGAAGGACATTTGGCCTCAAAATGGTTCCACCGAGATTTGAACTCGGATCGCTGGATTCAGAGTCCAGAGTGCTAACCGTTACACCATGGAACCTAATTCCCATGCCGGGAATCGAACCCGGGCCACCTGGGTGAGAGCCAGGAATCCTAACCACTAGACCACATGGGATATGTTAGTCCAGAGAAAAAATATAATTTAAATTGTGGACTTGAATTTAATAAGTAAATATTTACTGTAATAGTGAACATCTGCCCTGGAAAAGGGAAATTATTTCAACAAGAAATTTGAACAAAGATCTCGGTAATCAGAGTGCTAACTGTTACAGCATGAAGCATCATTCCCATACCGGGAATCGAATCCGGGTGAGAGCCAGGAATCCTAATCAGTAGACAACAATTAACAGGAACCCATACACAAAGAAAATAATTTACATACTCAGATATTAATTTTGGAAATGAAAAATTACTGTTTAGCAGATATACATCTGGTCAGCAAAAGCGTCCATCAAGATTTGAACATGGATCGCTGGTTTCAGTGCCTCGAGTGCTAACCGTTACACCGTGGAAACTAACTACCATGCCGGAAATCGAACCCGGACCGTCTGTTAGAGAGCCAGGAAATCTAAGCACAAGACCACAGCGGACACTATTTCACGTAAAAAGTTATAATGTACAGTGCAGAAATAAATATTTATAGTAAAATCGAACTTCTCACCAGGAAAAAGAAACTGTTCCACCAAAAGGTTTAAACATAGATCTCTAAACACAGAGTGCTAAAAGTTCGGCTTGAAGCATCATTACCATGCCGGGAATCGAACCCGTGTGCGAGCCAGGAAACCTAATCTGTAGACTACAAGAATATGATTTACATATGCCGAAATGAATTTCGGAAATTAAAATTTATTGTTTAGCAGATATACATCTGTCTGCAAAAAGGTTCCACCGAGATTTGAACTCGGATCGCTGGATTCAGAGTCCAGAGTGCTAACCGTTACACCATGGAACCTAATTCCCATGCCAGGATTTGAACCCGGGCCGCCTGGGTGAGAGCCAGGAATCCTAACCTCTAGACCACATGGGACACTGTTCCACACGAAAAAAATACAATTTACATTACAGAACTAAATATTTATAGTAAAAGCGAAAGATTCCGAGATCTAAGATTTAAATTTAGATCTCGGAATACAGAGTACTAAAAGTTCAGCATGGAGTATCATTCCCATGCCGGAATTCGAACCCGTGTGAGAGCCAGGAATCCTATTCAGTAGACTACAATGAGCAGGATCCCATAGGCAAAGAATATGATTCACATATGCAGAAATAAATTACGGAAATAAAAATTTATTGTTTAGCAGATACACATCTGGTCTGCAAAAGGTTCCACGGACATTCGAACTCGGATCGCTGGGTTCAGAGTGCTAACCGTTACACCATGGTACCTAATTCCCATACCGGGAGTCGAACCCGGGCCGCCTGCGTGGGAGCAAGGAATCCTAACCACAATACCACATGGGACACTATTTCACACAAAAAAGATATAATGTACATTTCAGAAATAACTATTTATAGAAAAATCGAATATCTCACCATGAAAAAGAAATTGTTCCACCAAAAGATTTAAACTTAGATCTCGGAATACAGAGTGCTAAAAGTACAGCATGGAGCATCATTCCCAAGCCGGGAATCGAAACCGTTTGAGAGCCAGGAAACCTAATCAGTAGACTATAATGAAGAGGATCTCATAGGCAAAGAACAAGATTTACATATGCAGAAATAAATTTTGGAAATAAAAAATTAATGGTTAACCGAAGGACATTTGGCCTCAAAATGAGTTCCACCGAGATTTGAACTCGGATCGCTGGATTCAGAGTCCTAACCGTTACACCATGGAAACTAATTCCCATGCCGGGAATCGAACCCGGGCCACCTGGGTGAGAGCCAGGAATCCTAACCACTAGACCACATGGGACATGTAACGTCCAGAGAAAAAATATAATTTTAATTGTGGACTTAAATTTAATAAGTAAATATTTACTGTAATATCGAACATCTGCCCAGGAAAAGGGGAATTGTTTCAACAAAAAATTTGAACAAAGATCTCGGTAATCAGAGTGCTAACTGTTACAGAATGGAGCATCATTCCCATACCGAGAATCGAATTCGGGTGAGAGCCAGGAATCCTAATCAGTAGACATCAATGAACAGGATCCCATATTCAAAGAAAATAATTTACATACTCAGATATTAATTTTGGAAATGAAAAATTATTGTTTACAGATATACATCTGGTCTGCAAAAGCGTCCATCAAGATTTGAACATGGATCGCTGGTTTCAGTGCCCCGAGTGCTAACCGTTACACCGTGGAAACTAACTACCATGCCGGGAATCGAACCCGGATCGTTTGTGTGAGAGCCAGGAAAACTAAGAACAAGACAACAGCGGACACTATTTCACATAAAAAGTTATAATGTACAGTGCAGAAATAAATATTTATAGTAAAATCGAACATCTCTCCAGGAAAAAGAAACTGTTCCACCAAAAGATTTAAACTTAGATCTCGAAATAGAGTGTGCTCAAATTTTGCCTTGAAGCATCATTACCATGACGGGAATCGAACCCGTGTGAGAGCCTGGAAACCTATTCTGTAGACTAGTAGAATATGATTTACATATGCCGAAATGAATAACGGAAATAAAAATGTATTGTTTAGTAGATTAACATCTGTCTGCAAAAAGGTTCCACCGAGATCGGACCGACCACCGAATCGCTGGATTCAGAGTGCTAACCGTTACACCATGAAACCTAATTCCCATGCCGGGAGTCGAACCCGGGCCGCCTGCGTGGGAGCAAGGAATCCTAACCACAAGACCACATGGGACACTATTTCACACAAAAAATATATAATGTACATTGCAGAAATTACTATTTGTAGTAAAATCGAATATCTCACCAGGAAAAAGAAATTGTTCCACCAAAAGATTTAAACTTAGATCTCGGAATACAGAGTGCTAAAAGTACAGCATGGAGCATCATTCCCAAGCCGGGAATCGAACCCGTGTGAGAGCCAGGAAACCTAATCAGTAGACTATAATGAACAGAATCTCATAGGCAAAGAACAAGATTTACATATGCAGAAATAAATTTTGGAATTAAAAAATTATTGTTTAACCGAAGGACATTTGGCCTCAAAATGGTTCCACCGAGATTTGAAATCGGATCGCTGGATTCAGAGTCCTAACCGTTACACCATGGAAACTAATTCCCATGCCAGGAATCCTAACCACTAGACCACATGGGACACGTTACCCCCAGAGAAAAAATATAATTTAAATTGTGGACTTGAATTTAATAAGTAAATATTTACTGTAATATCGCACATCTGCCCCGGAAAAGGGAAATTGTTTCAACAAGAAATTTCAACAAAGATCTCGGTAATCAGAGTGCTAACTGTTACAGAATGGAGCATCATTCCCATACCGGGAACCGAATGCGGGTGAGAGCCAGGAATCCTAATCTGTAGACTACAAGAATATGATTTACATATGCCGAAATGAATTTCGAAAATTAATATTTATTGTTTAGCAGATATACATCTGTCTGCAAAAAGGTTCCATCGAGATTTGAACTCGGATCGCTGGATTCAGAGTCCTAACCGTTACACCATGGAAACTAATTCCCATGCCGGGAATCGAACCCGGGCCACCTGGGTGAGAGCCAGGAATCCTAACCACTAGACCACATGGGACACGTAACGTCCAGAGAAAAAATATAATTTTAATTGTGGACTTAAATTTAATAAGTAAATATTTACTGTAATATCGATCATCTGCCCAGGAAAAGGGGAATACTAATCAGTAGACATCAATGAACAGGATCCCATATTCAAAGAAAATAATTTACATACTCAGATATTAATTTTGGAAATGAAAAATTATTGTTTACAGATATACATCTGGTCTGCAAAAGCGTCCATCAAGATTTGAACATGGATCGCTGGTTTCAGTGCCCCGAGTGCTAACCGTTACAGTATTGTTTAGCAGATATACATCTGTCTGCAAAATGGTTCCATCGAGATTTGAACTCGGATCGCTGGATTCAGAGTGCTAACCGTTACACCATGGTACCTAATTCCCATACCGGGAGTCGAACCCGGACCGCCTGCGTGGGAGCCAGGAATCCTAACCACAAGACCACATGGGACACTATTTCACACAAAAAAGATATAATGTACATTGCAGAAATAACTATTTATAGTAAAATCGAAAATCTCACCAGGAAAAAGAAATTGTTCCACCAAAAGATTTAAACTTAGTTCTCGGAATACATAGTGGTAAAAGTACAGCTTGGAGCATCATTCCCAAGCCGGGAATCGAAACCGTTTGAGAGCCAGGAATCCTAATCAGTAGACAACAATGAACAGGATCCCATACACAAAGAAAATAATTTACATACTCAGATATTAATTAGGGAAATAAAAAATTACTGTTTAACAGATATATATCTGGTCAGCAAAAGCGTCCATCAAGATTTGAACATGGATCGCTGGTTTCAGTGCTCCGAGTGCTAACCGTTACACCGTGGAAACTAACTACCATGCAGGGAATCGAACCCGGACCGTCTGTTAGGGAGCCAGGAAACATAATCAGTAGACTATAATGAACAGGATCTCATAGGCAAAGAACAAGATTTTCATATGCAGAAACAAATTTTGGAAATAAAAATTATTGGTTAACCGAAAGACATTTGGCCTCAAAATGGTTCCACCGAGATTTGAACTCGGATCGCTGGATTCAGAGTCCTAACCGTTACACCATGGAACCTAATTCCCATGCCGGGAATCGAACCCGGGCCACCTGGGTGAGAGCCAGGAATCCTAACCACTAGACCACATGGAACACGTTACCCCCAGAGAAAAATATAATTTAAATTGTGGACTTGAATTTAATAAGTAAATATTTACTGTAATATCGCACATCTGCCCCGGAAAAGGGAAATTGTTTCAACAAGAAATTTGAACAAAGATCTCGGTAATCAGAGTGCTAACTGTTACAGAATGGAGCATCATTCCCATACCGGGAATCGAATGCGGGTGAGAGCCAGGAATCCTAATCAGTAGACATCAATGAACAGGATCCCATATTCAAAGAAAGTAATTTACATACTCAGATATTAATTTTGGAAATGAAAAATTATTGTTTACAGATATACATCTGGTCTGCAAAAGCGTCCATCAAGATTTGAACACGGATCGCTGGTTTCAGTGCCACGAGTGCTAACCGTTACTCCGTGGAAACTAACTACCATGCCGGGAATCGAACCCGGACCGTTTGTGTGAGAGCCAGGAAACCTAAGCACAAGACAACAGCGGACACTATTTCACATAAAAAGGTATAATTTACAGGGCAGAAATAAATATTTATAGTAAAATCGAACATCTCTCCAGGAAAAAGAAACTGTTCCCCCAAAAGATTTAAACTTAGATCTCGAAATACAGTGTGCTCAAATTTCGCCTTGAAGCATCATTACCATGCCGGGAATCGAACCCGTGTGAGAGCTTGGAAACCTAATCTGTAGACTACAAGAATATGATTTACATATGCCGAAATGAAATTCGGAAATAAAAATGTATTGTTTAGCAGATATACATCTGTCTGCAAAAAGGTTCCACCGAGATCGGGCCCGAAAGGTTCCACCGTGATCGGACCGACCACCGATACTCGGAAAGCTGGATTCAGAGAGCTAACCGTTACACCATGGAACCTAATTCCCATGTCGGGAATCGAAGCCGGGCCGCCTGGGTGAGAGCCGGGAATCCTAGCCTCTAGACCACATGGGACACTATTCCACACGAAAAAAATACAATGTACATTACAGAACAAAATATTTATAGTAAAATCGAAAGATTCCGAGATCTAAGGTTTAAATTTAGATCTCGGAATACAGAGTACTAAAATTTCAGCATGGAGCATCATTCTCATGTCGGGAATCGAACCCGTGTGAGAGCCAGGAAACCTAATCAGTAGACTATAATGAACAGAATCTCATAGGCAAAGAACAAGATTTACATATGCAGAAATAAATTTTGGAATTAAAAAATTATTGTTTAACCGAAGGACATTTGGCCTCAAAATGGTTCCACCGAGATTTGAAATCGGATCGCTGGATTCAGAGTGCTAACCTTTACACCATGGAACCTAATTCCCATACCGGGAATCGAACCCGGTCCGCCTGCGTGGGAGCCAGGAATCCTAACCACAAGACCACATGGGACACTATTTCACACAAAAAAAATATAATGTACATTGCAGAAAATACTATTTGTTGTAAAATCGAATATCTCACCAGGAAAAAGAAATTGTTCCACCAAAAATTTAAACTTAGATCTCGGAATACAGAGTGCTAAAAGTACAGCATGGAGCATCATTCCCAAGCCGGGAATCGAACCCGTGTGAGAGCCAGGAAACCTAATCAGTAGACAACAATTAACAGGAACCCATACACAAAGAAAATAATTTACATACTCAGATATTAATTTTGGAAATGAAAAATTACTGTTTAGCAGATATACATCTGGTCAGCAAAAGCGTCCATCAAGATTTGAACATGGATCGCTGGTTTCAGTGCCTCGAGTGCTAACCGTTACACCGTGGAAACTAACTACCATGCCGGAAATCGAACCCGGACCGTCTGTTAGAGAGCCAGGAAATCTAAGCACAAGACCACAGAGGACACTATTTCACGTAAAAAGTTATAATGTACAGTGCAGAAATAAATATTTATAGTAAAATCGAATTTCTCACCAGGAAAAAGAAACTGTTCCACCAAAAGGTTTAAACATAGATCTCGAAACACAGAGTGCTAAAAGTTCGGCTTGAAGCATCATTATCATGCCGGGAATCGAACCCGTGTGAGAGCCAGGAAACCTAATCTGTAGACTACAAGAATATGATTTACATATGCCGAAATGAATTTCGGAAATTAAAATTTATTGTTTAGCAGATATACATCTGTCTGCAAAAATTTTCCACCGATATTTGAACTCGGATCGCTGGATTCAGAGTCCAGAGCGCTAACCGTTACACCATGGAACCTAATTCCCATGCCGGGATTTGAACCCGGGCCGCCTGGGTGAGAGCCAGGAATCCTAACCTCTAGACCACATGGGACACTATTCCACACGAAAAAAATACAATGTACATTACAGAACAAAATATTTATAGTAAAAGCGATAGATTTCGAGATCTAAGGTTTAAACTTAGATCTCGGAATACAGAGTACTAAAATTTCAGCATGGAGCATCATTCTCATGTCGGGAATCGAACCCGTGTGAGAGCCAGGAAACCTAATCAGTAAACTACAATGAACAGGATCCCATAGGCAAAGAATATGATTTGCATATGCAGAAATAAATATCGAAAATAAAAATTTATTGTTTAGCAGATATACATCTGGTCTGCAAAAGGTTCCACCGAGATTTGAACTCGGATCGCTGGATTCAGAGTGCTAACCGTTACACCATGGAACCTAATTCCCATACCGGGAATCGAACCCGGGCCGCCTGCGTGGGAGCCAGGAATCCTAACCACAAGACCACATGGGACACTATTTCACACAAAAAATATATAATGTACATTGCAGAAATTACTATTTGTAGTAAAATCGAATATCTCCCCAGGAAAAAGAAATTGTTCCACCAAAAATTTAAACTTAGATCTCGGAATACAGAGTGCTAAAAGTACAGCATGGAGCATCATTCCCAAGCCGGGAATCGAACCCGTGTGAGAGCCAGGAAACCTAATCAGTAGACTATAATGAACAGAATCTCATAGGCAAAGAACAAGATTTACATATGCAGAAATAAATTTTGGAAATAAAAAATTATTGTTTAACCGAAGGACATTTGGCCTCAAAATGGTTCCACCGAGATTTGAACTCGGATCGCTGGATTCAGAGCCCAGAGTGCTAACCGTTACACCATGGAACCTAATTCCCCTGCCGGGAATCGAACCCGGGCCACGTGGGTGAGAGCCAGGAATCCTAACCACTAGACCACATGGGACACGTTACCCCAGAGAAAAAATATAATTTAAATTGTGGACTTGAATTTAATAAGTAAATATTTACTGTAATATCGAACATCTGCCCTGGAAAAGGGAAATTATTTCAACAAGAAATTTGAACAAAGATCTCGGTAATCAGAGTGCTAACTGTTACAGCATGAAGCATCATTCCCATACCGGGAATCGAATCCGGGTGAGAGCCAGGAATCCTAATCAGTAGACAACAATTAACAGGAACCCATACACAAAGAAAATAATTTACATACTCTGATATTAATTTTGGAAATGAAAAATTACTGTTTAGCAGATATACATCTGGTCAGCAAAAGCGTCCATCAAGATTTGAACATGGATCGCTGGTTTCAGTGCCTCGAGTGCTAACCGTTACACCGTGGAAACTAACTACCATGCCGGAAATCGAACCCGGACCGTCTGTTAGAGAGCCAGGAAATCTAAGCACAAGACCACAGCGGACACTATTTCACGTAAAAAGTTATAATGTACAGTGCAGAAATAAATATTTATAGTAAAATCGAATTTCTCACCAGGAAAAAGAAACTGTTCCACCAAAAGGTTTAAACATAGATCTCGAAACACAGAGTGCTAAAAGTTCGGCTTGAAGCATCATTACCATGCCGGGAATCGAACCCGTGTGAGAGCCAGGAAACCTAATCTGTAGACTACAAGAATATGATTTACATATGCCGAAATGAATTTCGGAAATTAAAATTTATTGTTTAGCAGATATACATCTGTCTGCAAAAAGGTTCCACCGAGATTTGAACTCGGATCGCTGGATTCAGAGTCCAGAGTGCTAACCGTTACACCATGGAACCTAATTCCCATGCTGGGATTTGAACCCGGGCCGCCTGGGTGAGAGCCAGGAATCCTAACCTCTAGACCACATAGGACACTATTCCACACGAAAAAAATACAATGTACATTACAGAACAAAATATTTATAGTAAAAGCGAAAGATTCCGAGATCTAAGGTTTAAACTTAGATCTCGGAATACAGAGTACTAAAATTTCAGCATGGAGCATCATTCTCATGTCGGGAATCGAACCCGTGTGAGAGCCAGGAAACCTAATCAGTAGACTACAATGAACAGGATCCCATAGGCAAAGAATATGATTTGCATATGCAGAAATAAATATCGAAAATAAAAATTTATTGTTTAGCAGATATACATCTGGTCTGCAAAAGGTTTCACCTTGATTTGAACTCGGATCGCTGGATTCAGAGTGCTAACCGTTACACCATGGAACCTAATTCCCATACCGGGAATCGAACCCGGGCCGCCTGCGTGGGAGCCAGGAATCCTAACCACAAGACCACATGGGACACTATTTCACACAAAAAATATATAATGTACATTGCAGAAATTACTATTTGTAGTAAAATCGAATATCTCACCAGGAAAAAGAAATTGTTCCACCAAAAATTTAAACTTAGATCTCGGAATACAGAGTGCTAAAAGTACAGCATGGAGCATCATTCCCAAGCCGGGAATCGAACCCGTGTGAGAGCCAGGAAACCTAATCAGTAGACGATAATGAACAGAATCTCATAGGCAAAGAACAAGATTTACATATGCAGAAATAAATTTTGGAAATAAAAAATTATTGTTTAACCGAAGGACATTTGGACTCAAAATGGTTCCACCGAGATTTGAACTCGGATCGCTGGATTCAGAGTCCAGAGTGCTAACCGTTACACCATGGAACCTAATTCCCATGCCGGGAATCGAACCCGGGCCACCTGGGTGAGAGCCAGGAATCCTAACCACTAGACCACATGGGATATGTTAGTCCAGAGAAAAAATATAATTTAAATTGTGGACTTGAATTTAATAAGTAAATATTTACTGTAATAGTGAACATCTGCCCTGGAAAAGGGAAATTATTTCAACAAGAAATTTGAACAAAGATCTCGGTAATCAGAGTGCTAACTGTTACAGCATGAAGCATCATTCCCATACCGGGAATCGAATCCGGGTGAGAGCCAGGAATCCTAATCAGTAGACAACAATTAACAGGAACCCATACACAAAGAAAATAATTTACATACTCAGATATTAATTTTGGAAATGAAAAATTACTGTTTAGCAGATATACATCTGGTCAGCAAAAGCGTCCATCAGGATTTGAACATGGATCGCTGGTTTCAGTGCCTCGAGTGCTAACCGTTATACCTTGGAAACTAACTACCATGCCGGAAATCGAACCCGGACCGTCTGTTAGAGAGCCAGGAAATCTAAGCACAAGACCACAGCGGACACTATTTCACGTAAAAAGTTATAATGTACAGTGCAGAAATAAATATTTATAGTAAAATCGAACTTCTCACCAGGAAAAAGAAACTGTTCCACCAAAAGGTTTAAACATAAATCTCGAAACACAGAGTGCTAAAAGTTCGGCTTGAAGCATCATTACCATGCCGGGAATCGAACCCGTGTGAGAGCCAGGAAACCTAATCTGTAGACTACAAGAATATGATTTACATATGCCGAAATGAATTTCGGAAATTAAAATTTATTGTTTAGCAGATATACATCTGTCTGCAAAAAGGTTCCATCGAGATTTGAACTCGGATCGCTGGATTCAGAGTCCAGAGTGCTAACCGTTACACCATGGAACCTAATTCCCACGCCGGGATTTGAACCCGGGCCGCCTGGGTGAGAGCCAGGAATCCTAACCTCTAGACCACATGGGACACTGTTCCACACGAAAAAAATACAATTTACATTAAAGAACTAAATATTTATAGTAAAAGCGAAAGATTCCGAGATCTAAGATTTAAATTTAGATCTCGGAATACAGAGTACTAAAAGTTCAGCATGGAGTATCATTCCCATGCCGGAATTCGAACCCGTGTGAGAGCCAGGAATCCTATTCAGTAGACTACAATGAGCAGGATCCCATAGGCAAAGAATATGATTCACATATGCAGAAATAAATTACGGAAATAAAAATTTATTGTTTAGCAGATATACATCTGGTCTACAAAAGGTTCCACGGACATTCGAACTCGGATCGCTAGATTCAGAGTGCTAACCGTTACACCATGGTACCTAATTCCCATGCCGGGAATCGAACCCGGGCCACCTGGGTGAGAGCCAGAGATCCTAACCACTAGACCACATGGGACACGTTACCACAGAGAAAAAAAATAATATTTAAATTGTGGACTTGAATTTAATAAGTAAATATTTACTGTAATATCGAACATCTTCCCTGGAAAAGGGATATTATTTCAACAAGAAATTTGAACAAAGATCTCGGTAATCAGAGTGCTAATTGTTACAGCATGAAGCATCATTCCCATGCCGGGAATCGAATGCGGGTGAGAGCCAGGAATACTAATCTGTAGACTAGTAGAATATGATTTACATATGCCGAAATGAATATCGGAAATAAAAATGGATTGTTTAGCAGATTAACATCTGTCTGCAAAAAGGTTCCACCGAGATCGGACCGACCACCGAATCGCTGGATTCAGAGTGCTAACCGTTACACCATGAAACCTAATTCCCATGCCGGGAATCGAACCCGGGCCGCCTGGGTGAGAGCCGGGAATCCTAACCTCTAGACCACATGGGACACAATTCCACACGAAAAAAATACAATGAACATTACAGAACTAAATATTTATGGTAAAAGCGAAAGATTCCGAGATCTAAGGTTTAAACTTAGATCTCGGAATACAGAGTACTAAAAATTCAGCTGGAAGCATCATTACCATGCCGGGAATCGAACCCGTGTGAGAGCCAATAAACCTAATCAGTAGACTATAATGAACAGGATCTCATAGGCGAAGAATAAGATTTACAAATGCAGAAATAAATTTTGGAATTAAAAAATTATTGTTTAACCGAAGGACATTTGGCCTCAAAATGGTTCTACCGAGATTTGAAATCGGATCGCTGGATTCAGAGTCCTAACCGTTACACCATGGAACCTAATTCCCATGCCGGGAATCGAACCCGGGCCACCTGGGTGAGAGCCAGGAATCCTAACCACTAGACCACATGGGACACATTACCCCCAGAGAAAAAATATAATTTAAATTGTGGACTTGAATTTAATAAGTAAATATTAACTGTAATATCGCACATCTGCCCCGGAAAAGGGAAATTGTTTCAACAAGAAATTTGAACAAAGATCTCGGTAATCAGAGTGCTAACTGTTACAGAATGGAGCATCATTCCCATACCGGGAATCAAATGCGGGTGAGAGCCAGGAATCCTAATCAGTAGACATCAATGAACAGGATCCCATATTCAAAGAAAGTAATTTACATACTCAGATATTAATTTTGGAAATGAAAAATTATTGTTTACAGATATACATCTGGTCTGCAAAAGCGTCCATCAAGATTTGAACACGGATCGCTGGTTTCAGTGCCCCGAGTGCTAACCGTTACTCCGTGGAAACTAACTACCATGCCGGGAATCGAACCCGGACCGTTTGTGTGAGAGCCAGGAAACCTAAGCACAAGACAACAGCGGACACTATTTCACATAAAAAGGTATAATTTACAGGGCAGAAATAAATATTTATAGTAAAATCGAACATCTCTCCAGGAAAAAGAAACTGTTCCCCCAAAAATTTAAACTTAGATCTCGAAATACAGTGTGCTCAAAGTTCGCCTTGAAGCATCATTACCATGCCGGGAATCGAACCCGTGTGAGAGCCTGGAAACCTAATCTGTAGACTACAAGAATATGATTTACATATGCCGAAATGAAATTCGGAAATAAAAATGTATTGTTTAGCAGCTATACATCTGTCTGCAAAAAGGTTCCACCGAGATTTGAACTCGGATCGCTGGATTCAGAGTGCTAACCGTTACACTATGGAACCTAATTCCCATGCCGGGATTTGAACCCGGGCCGCCTGGGTGAGAGCCAGGAATCCTAACCTCTAGACCACATGGGACACTATTCCACACGAAAAAAATACAATGTACATTACAGAACAAAATATTTATAGTGAAATCGAAAGATTCCGAGATCTAAGGTTTAAACTTAGATCTCGGAATACAGAGTACTAAAATTTCAGCATGGAGCATCATTCTCATGTCGGGAATCGAACCCGTATGAGAGCCAGGAAACCTAATCAGTAGACTACAATGAACAGGATCCCATAGGCAAAGAATATGATTTGCATATGCAGAAATAAATATCAAAAATAAAAATTTATTGTTTAGCAGATATACATCTGGTCTGCAAAAGGTTCCACCGAGATTTGAACTCGGATCGCTGGATTCAGAGTGCTAACCGTTACACCATGGTACCTAATTCCCATGCCGGGAATCGAACCCGGGCCACCTGGGTGAGAGCCAGGGATCCTAACCACTAGACCACATGGGACACGTTACCACAGAGAAAAAAAATAATATTTAAATTGTGGACTTGAATTTAATAAGTAAATATTTACTGTAATATCGAACATCTGCCCTGGAAAAGGGAAATTATTTCAACAAGAAATTTGAACAAAGATCTCGGTAATCAGAGTGCTAATTGTTACAGCATGAAGCATCATTCCCATGCCGGGAATCGAATGCGGGTGAGAGCCAGGAATACTAATCTGTAGACTAGTAGAATATGATTTACATATGCCGAAATGAATATCGGAAATAAAAATGTATTGTTTAGCAGATTAACATCTGTCTGCAAAAAGGTTGCACCGAGATCGGACCGACCACCGAATCGCTGGATTCAGAGTGCTAACCGTTACACCATGAAACCTAATTCCCATGCCGGGAATCGAACCCGGGCCGCCTGGGTGAGAGTCGGGAATCCTAACCTCTAGACCACATGGGGCACAATTCCACACGAAAAAAATACAATGAACATTACAGAACTAAATATTTATGGTAAAAGCGAAAGATTCCGAGATCTAAAGTTTAAACTTAGATCTCGGAATACAGAGTACTAAAAATTCAGCTGGAAGCATCATTACCATGCCGGGAATCGAACCCGTGTGAGAGCCAATAAACCTAATCAGTAGACTATAATGAACAGGATCTCATAGGCGAAGAATAAGATTTACAAATGCAGAAATAAATTTTGGAATTAAAAAATTATTGTTTAACCGAAGGACATTTGGCCTCAAAATGGTTCCACCGAGATTTGAAATCGGATCGCTGGATTCAGAGTCCTAACCGTTACACCATGGAACCTAATTCCCATGCCGGGAATCGAACCCGGGCCACCTGGGTGAGAGCCAGGAATCCTAACCACTAGACCACATGGGACACGTTACCCCCAGAGAAAAAATATAATTTAAATTGTGGACTTGAATTTAATAAGTAAATATTTACTGTAATATCGCCCATCTGCCCTGGAAAAGGGAAATTGTTTCAACAAGAAATTTGAACAAAGATCTCGGTAATCAGAGTGCTAACTGTTACATAATGGAGCATCATTCCCATACCGGGAATCGAATGCGGGTGAGAGCCAGGAATCCTAATCAGTAGACATCAATGAACAGGATCCCATATTCAAAGAAAGTAATTTACATACTCAGATATTAATTTTGGAAATGAAAAATTATTGTTTACAGATATACATCTGGTCTGCAAAAGCGTCCATCAAGGTTTGAACACGGATCGCTGGTTTCAGTGCCCCGAGTGCTAACCGTTACTCCGTGGAAACTAACTACCATGCCGGGAATCGAACCCGGACCGTTTGTGTGAGAGCCAGGAAACCTAAGCACAAGACAACAGCGGACACTATTTCACATAAAAAGGTATAATTTACAGGGCAGAAATAAATATTTATAGTAAAATCGAACATCTCTCCAGGAAAAAGAAACTGTTCCCCCCAAAATTTAAACTTAGATCTCGAAATACAGTGTGCTCAAAGTTCGCCTTGAAGCATAATTACCATGCCGGGAATCGAACCCGTGTGAGAGCCTGGAAACCTAATCTGTAGACTACAAGAATATGATTTACATATGCCGAAATGAAATTCGGAAATAAAAATGTATTGTTTAGCAGCTATACATCTGTCTGCAAAAAGGTTCCACCGAGATCGGGCCCGAAAGGTTCCACCGTGATCGGACCGACCACCGATACTCGGAAAGCTGGATTCAGAGAGCTAACCGTTACACCATGGAACCTAATTCCCATGCCGGGAATCGAAGCCGGGCCGCCTGGGTGAGAGCCGGGAATCCTAGCCTCTAGACCACATGGGACACTATTCCACACGAAAAAAATACAATGTACATTACAGAACAAAATATTTATAGTAAAAGCGAAAGATTCCGAGATCTAAGGTTTAAACTTAGATCTCGGGATACAGAGTACTAAAATTTCAGCATGGAGCATCATTCTCATGTCGGGAATCGAACCCGTGTGAGAGCCAGGAAACCTAATCAGTAGACTATAATGAAAAGAATCTCATAGGCAAAGAACAAGATTTACATATGCAGAAATAAATTTTGGAATTAAATAATTATTGTTTAACCGAAGGACATTTGGCCTCAAAATGGTTCCACCGAGATTTGAAATCGGATCGCTGGATTCAGAGTGCTAACCGTTACACCATGGAACCTAATTCCCATACCGGGAATCGAACCCGGGCTCTTGCGTGGGAGCCAGGAATCCTAACCACAAGACCACATGGGACACTATTTCACACAAAAAATATATAATGTACATTGCAGAAATTACTATTTGTTGTAAAATCGAATATCTCACCAGGAAAAAGAAATTGTTCCACCAAAAATTTAAACTTAGATCTCGGAATACAGAGTGCTAAAAGTACAGCATGGAGCATCATTCCCAAGCCGGGAATCGAACCCGTGTGAGAGCCAGGAAACCTAATCAGTAGACTATAATGAACAGAATCTCATAGGCAAAGAACAAGATTTACATATGCAGAAATAAATTTTGGAAATAAAAAATTATTGTTTAACCGAAGGACATTTGGCCTCAAAATGGTTCCACCGAGATTTGAACTCGGATCGCTGGATTCAGAGTCCAGAGTGCTAACCGTTACACCATGGAACCTAATTCCCATGCCGGGAATCGAACCCGGGCCACCTGGGTGAGAGCCAGGAATCCTAACCACTAGACCACATGGGACACGTTACCCCAGAGAAAAAATACAATTTAAATTGTGGACTTGAATTTAATAAGTAAATATTTACTGTAATATCGAACATCTGCCCTGGAAAAGGGAAATTATTTCAACAAGAAATTTGAACAAAGATCTCGGTAATCAGAGTGCTAACTGTTACAGCATGAAGCATCATTCCCATACCGGGAATCGAATCCGGGTGAGAGCCAGGAATCCTAATCAGTAGACAACAATTAAAAGGAACCCATACACAAAGAAAATAATTTACATACTCAGATATTAATTTTGGAAATGAAAAATTACTGTTTAGCAGATATACATCTGGTCAGCAAAAAGGTTCCACCGAGATTTGAACTCGGATCGCTGGATTCAGAGTCCAGAGTGCTAACCGTTACACCATGGAACCTAATTCCCACGTCGGGATTTGAACCCGGGCCGCCTGGGTGAGAGCCAGGAATCCTAACCGCTAGACCACATGGGACACTGTTCCACACGAAAAAAATACAATTTACATTACAGAACTAAATATTTATAGTAAAAGCGAAAGATTCCAAGATCTAAGATTTAAATTTAGATCTCGGAATACAGAGTACTAAAAGTTCAGCATGGAGTATCATTCCCATGCCGGAATTCGAACCCGTGTGAGAGCCAGGAATCCTATTCAGTAGACTACAATGAGCAGGATCCCATAGGCAAAGAATATGATTCACATATGCAGAAATAAATTACGGAAATAAAAATTTATTGTTTAGCAGATATACATCTGGTCTACAAAAGGTTCCACGGACATTCGAACTCGGATCGCTAGATTCAGAGTGCTAACCGTTACACCATGGTACCTAATTCCCATGCCGGGAATCGAACCCGGACCACCATGGTGAGAGCCAGGGATTCTAACCACTAGACCACATGGGTCACGTTACCACAGAGAAAAAAAAATAATATTTAAATTGTGGACTTGAATTTAATAAGTAAATATTTACTGTAATATCGAACATCTGCCCTGGAAAAGGGAAATTATTTCAACAAGAAATTTGAACAAAGATCTCGGTAATCAGAGTGCTAATTGTTACAGCATGAAGCATCATTCCCATGCCGGGAATCGAATGCGGGTGAGAGCCAGGAATACTAATCTGTAGACTAGTAGAATATGATTTACATATGCCGAAATGAATATCGGAAATAAAAATGGATTGTTTAGCAGATTAACATCTGTCTGCAAAAAGGTTCCACCGAGATCGGACCGACCACCGAATCGCTGGATTCAGAGTGCTAACCGTTACACCATGAAACCTAATTCCCATGCCGGGAATCGAACCCGGGCCGCCTGGGTGAGAGCCGGGAATCCTAACCTCTAGACCACATGGGACACAATTCCACACGAAAAAAATACAATGAACATTACAGAACTAAATATTTATGGTAAAAGCGAAAGATTCCGAGATCTAAGGTTTAAACTTAGATCTCGGAATACAGAGTACTAAAAATTCAGCTGGAAGCATCATTACCATGCCGGGAATCGAACCCGTGTGAGAGCCAATAAACCTAATCAGTAGACTATAATGAACAGGATCTCATAGGCGAAGAATAAGATTTACAAATGCAGAAATAAATTTTGGAATTAAAAAATTATTGTTTAACCGAAGGACATTTGGCCTCAAAATGGTTCCACCGAGATTTGAAATCGGATCGCTGGATTCAGAGTCCTAACCGTTACACCATGGAACCTAATTCCCATGCCGGGAATCGAACCCGGGCCACCTGGGTGAGAGCCAGGAATCCTAACCACTAGACAACATGGGACACGTTACCCCCAGAGAAAAAATATAATTTAAATTGTGGACTTGAATTTAATAAGTAAATATTTACTGTAATATCGCACATCTGCCCCGGAAAAGGGAAATTGTTTCAACAAGAAATTTGAACAAAGATCTCGGTAATCAGAGTGCTAACTGTTACAGAATGGAGCATCATTCCCATACCGGGAATCGAATGCGGGTGAGAGCCAGGAATCCTAATCAGTAGACATCAATGAACAGGATCCCATATTCAAAGAAAGTAATTTACATACTCAGATATTAATTTTGGAAATGAAAAATTATTGTTTACAGATATACATCTGGTCTGCAAAAGCGTCCATCAAGATTTGAACACGGATCGCTGGTTTCAGTGCCCCGAGTGCTAACCGTTACTCCGTGGAAACTAACTACCATGCCGGGAATCGAACCCGGACCGTTTGTGTGAGAGCCAGGAAACCTAAGCACAAGACAACAGCGGACACTATTTCACATAAAAAGGTATAATTTACAGGGCAGAAATAAATATTTATAGTAAAATCGAACATCTCTCCAGGAAAAAGAAACTGTTCCCCCAAAAATTTAAACTTAGATCTCGAAATACAGTGTGCTCAAAGTTCGCCTTGAAGCATCATTACCATGCCGGGAATCGAACCCGTGTGAGAGCCTGGAAACCTAATCTGTAGACTACAAGAATATGATTTACATATGCCGAAATGAAATTCGGAAATAAAAATGTATTGTTTAGCAGCTATACATCTGTCTGCAAAAAGGTTCCACCGAGATCGGGCCCGAAAGGTTCCACCGTGATCGGACCGACCACCGATACTCGGAAAGCTGTATTCAGAGAGCTAACCGTTACACCATGGAACCTAATTCCCATGCCGGGAATCGAAGCCGGGCCGCCTGGGTGAGAGCCGGGAATCCTAGCCTCTAGACCACATGGGACACTATTCCACACGAAAAAAATACAATGTACATTACAGAACAAAATATTTATAGTAAAAGCGAAAGATTCCGAGATCTAAGGTTTAAACTTAGATCTCGGAATACAGAGTACTAAAATTTCAGCATGGAGCATCATTCTCATGTCGGGAATCGAACCCGTGTGAGAGCCAGGAAACCTAATCAGTAGACTATAATGAACAGAATCTCATAGGCAAAGAACAAGATTGACATATGCAGAAATAAATTTTGGAATTAAAAAATTATTGTTTAACCGAAGGACATTTGGCCTCAAAATGGTTCCACCGAGATTTGAAATCGGATCGCTGGATTCAGAGTGCTAACCGTTACACCATGGAACCTAATTCCCATACCGGGAATCGAACCCGGGCTCTTGCGTGGGAGCCAGGAATCCTAACCACAAGACCACATGGGACACTATTTCACACAAAAAATATATAATGTACATTGCAGAAATTACTATTTGTTGTAAAATCGAATATCTCACCAGGAAAAAGAAATTGTTCCACCAAAAATTTAAACTTAGATCTCGGAATACAGAGTGCTAAAAGTACAGCATGGAGCATCATTCCCAAGCCGGGAATCGAACCCGTGTGAGAGCCAGGAAACCTAATCAGTAGACTATAATGAACAGAATCTCATAAGCAAAGAACAAGATTTACATATGCAGAAATAAATTTTGGAAATAAAAAATTATTGTTTAACCGAAGGACATTTGGCCTCAAAATGGTTCCACCGAGATTTGAACGCGGATCGCTGGATTCAGAGTCCAGAGTGCTAACTGTTACACCATGGAACCTAATTCCCATGCCGGGAATCGAACCCGGGCCACCTGGGTGAGAGCCAGGAATCCTAATCAGTAGACAACAATTAACAGGAACCCATACACAAAGAAAATAATTTACGTACTCAGATATTAATTTTGGAAATGAAAAATTACTGTTTAGCAGATATACATCTGGTCAGCAAAAGCGTCCATCAGGATTTGAACATGGATCGCTGGTTTCAGTGCCTCGAGTGCTAACCGTTACACCGTGGAAACTAACTACCATGCCGGAAATCGAACCCGGACCGTCTGTTAGAGAGCCAGGAAATCTAAGCACAAGACCACAGCTGACACTATTTCACGTAAAAAGTTATAATGTACAGTGCAGAAATAAATATTTATAGTAAAATCGAACTTCTCACCAGGAAAAAGAAACTGTTCCACCAAAAGGTTTAAACATAAATCTCGAAACACAGAGTGCTAAAAGTTCGGCTTGAAGCATCATTACCATGCCGGGAATCGAACCCGTGTGAGAGCCAGGAAACCTAATCTGTAGACTACAAGAATATGATTTACATATGCCGAAATGAATTTCAGAAATTAAAATTTATTGTTTAGCAGATATACATCTGTCTGCAAAAAGGTTCCACCGAGATTTGAACTCGGATCGCTGGATTCAGAGTCCAGAGTGCTAACCGTTACACCATGGAACCTAATTCCCACGCCGGGATTTGAACCCGGGCCGCCTGGGTGAGAGCCAGGAATCCTAACCTCTAGACCACATGGGACACTGTTCCACACGAAAAAAATACAATTTACATTACAGAACTAAATATTTATAGTAAAAGCGAAAGATTCCGAGATCTAAGATTTAAATTTAGATCTCGGAATACAGAGTACTAAAAGTTCAGCATGGAGTATCATTCGCATGCCGGAATTCGAACCCGTGTGAGAGCCAGGAATCCTATTCAGTAGACTACAATGAGCAGGATCCCATAGGCAAAGAATATGATTCACATATGCAGAAATAAATTACGGAAATAAAAATTTATTGTTTAGCAGATATACATCTGGTCTACAAAAGGTTCCACGGACATTCGAACTCGGATCGCTAGATTCAGAGTGCTAACCGTTACACCATGGTACCTAATTCCCATGCCGGGAATCGAACCCGGGCCACCTGGGTGAGAGCCAGGGATCCTAACCACTAGACCACATGGGACACGTTACCACAGAGAAAAAAAATAATATTTAAATTGTGGACTTGAATTTAATAAGTAAATATTTACTGTAATATCGAACATCTGCCCTGGAAAAGGGAAATTATTTCAACAAGAAATTTGAACAAAGATCTCGGTAATCAGAGTGCTAATTGTTACAGCATGAAGCATCATTCCCATGCCGGGAATCGAATGCGGGTGAGAGCCAGGAATACTAATCTGTAGACTAGTAGAATATGATTTACATATGCCGAAATGAATATCGGAAATAAAAATGTATTGTTTAGCAGATTAACATCTGTCTGCAAAAAGGTTGCACCGAGATCGGACCGACCACCGAATCGCTGGATTCAGAGTGCTAACCGTTACACCATGAAACCTAATTCCCATGCCGGGAATCGAACCCGGGCCGCCTGGGTGAGAGTCGGGAATCCTAACCTCTAGACCACATGGGGCACAATTCCACACGAAAAAAATACAATGAACATTACAGAACTAAATATTTATGGTAAAAGCGAAAGATTCCGAGATCTAAAGTTTAAACTTAGATCTCGGAATACAGAGTACTAAAAATTCAGCTGGAAGCATCATTACCATGCCGGGAATCGAACCCGTGTGAGAGCCAATAAACCTAATCAGTAGACTATAATGAACAGGATCTCATAGGCGAAGAATAAGATTTACAAATGCAGAAATAAATTTTGGAATTAAAAAATTATTGTTTAACCGAAGGACATTTGGCCTCAAAATGGTTCCACCGAGATTTGAAATCGGATCGCTGGATTCAGAGTCCTAACCGTTACACCATGGAACCTAATTCCCATGCCGGGAATCGAACCCGGGCCACCTGGGTGAGAGCCAGGAATCCTAACCACTAGACCACATGGGACACGTTACCCCCAGAGAAAAAATATAATTTAAATTGTGGACTTGAATTTAATAAGTAAATATTTACTGTAATATCGCCCATCTGCCCTGGAAAAGGGAAATTGTTTCAACAAGAAATTTGAACAAAGATCTCGGTAATCAGAGTGCTAACTGTTACATAATGGAGCATCATTCCCATACCGGGAATCGAATGCGGGTGAGAGCCAGGAATCCTAATCAGTAGACATCAATGAACAGGATCCCATATTCAAAGAAAGTAATTTACATACTCAGATATTAATTTTGGAAATGAAAAATTATTGTTTACAGATATACATCTGGTCTGCAAAAGCGTCCATCAAGATTTGAACACGGATCGCTGGTTTCAGTGCCCCGAGTGCTAACCGTTACTCCGTGGAAACTAACTACCATGCCGGGAATCGAACCCGGACCGTTTGTGTGAGAGCCAGGAAACCTAAGCACAAGACAACAGCGGACACTATTTCACATAAAAAGGTATAATTTACAGGGCAGAAATAAATATTTATAGTAAAATCGAACATCTCTCCAGGAAAAAGAAACTGTTCCCCCCAAAATTTAAACTTAGATCTCGAAATACAGTGTGCTCAAAGTTCGCCTTGAAGCATAATTACCATGCCGGGAATCGAACCCGTGTGAGAGCCTGGAAACCTAATCTGTAGACTACAAGAATATGATTTACATATGCCGAAATGAAATTCGGAAATAAAAATGTATTGTTTAGCAGCTATACATCTGTCTGCAAAAAGGTTCCACCGAGATCGGGCCCGAAAGGTTCCACCGTGATCGGACCGACCACCGATACTCGGAAAGCTGGATTCAGAGAGCTAACCGTTACACCATGGAACCTAATTCCCATGCCGGGAATCGAAGCCGGGCCGCCTGGGTGAGAGCCGGGAATCCTAGCCTCTAGACCACATGGGACAATATTCCACACGAAAAAAATACAATGTACATTACAGAACAAAATATTTATAGTAAAAGCGAAAGATTCCGAGATCTAAGGTTTAAACTTAGATCTCGGGATACAGAGTACTAAAATTTCAGCATGGAGCATCATTCTCATGTCGGGAATCGAACCCGTGTGAGAGCCAGGAAACCTAATCAGTAGACTATAATGAAAAGAATCTCATAGGCAAAGAACAAGATTTACATATGCAGAAATAAATTTTGGAATTAAATAATTATTGTTTAACCGAAGGACATTTGGCCTCAAAATGGTTCCACCGAGATTTGAAATCGGATCGCTGGATTCAGAGTGCTAACCGTTACACCATGGAACCTAATTCCCATACCGGGAATCGAACCCGGGCTCTTGCGTGGGAGCCAGGAATCCTAACCACAAGACCACATGGGACACTATTTCACACAAAAAATATATAATGTACATTGCAGAAATTACTATTTGTTGTAAAATCGAATATCTCACCAGGAAAAAGAAATTGTTCCACCAAAAATTTAAACTTAGATCTCGGAATACAGAGTGCTAAAAGTACAGCATGGAGCATCATTCCCAAGCCGGGAATCGAACCCGTGTGAGAGCCAGGAAACCTAATCAGTAGACTATAATGAACAGAATCTCATAGGCAAAGAACAAGATTTACATATGCAGAAATAAATTTTGGAAATAAAAAATTATTGTTTAACCGAAGGACATTTGGCCTCAAAATGGTTCCACCGAGATTTGAACTCGGATCGCTGGATTCAGAGTCCAGAGTGCTAACCGTTACACCATGGAACCTAATTCCCATGCCGGGAATCGAACCCGGGCCACCTGGGTGAGAGCCAGGAATCCTAACCACTAGACCACATGGGACACGTTACCCCAGAGAAAAAATATAATTTAAATTGTGGACTTGAATTTAATAAGTAAATATTTACTGTAATATCGAACATCTGCCCTGGAAAAGGGAAATTATTTCAACAAGAAATTTGAACAAAGATCTCGGTAATCAGAGTGCTAACTGTTACAGCATGAAGCATCATTCCCATACCGGGAATCGAATCCGGGTGAGAGCCAGGAATCCTAATCAGTAGACAACAATTAAAAGGAACCCATACACAAAGAAAATAATTTACATACTCAGATATTAATTTTGGAAATGAAAAATTACTGTTTAGCAGATATACATCTGGTCAGCAAAAAGGTTCCACCGAGATTTGAACTCGGATCGCTGGATTCAGAGTCCAGAGTGCTAACCGTTACACCATGGAAC
Source organism: Amaurobius ferox (assembly GCA_951213105.1). Lineage (NCBI taxonomy): Eukaryota > Metazoa > Arthropoda > Arachnida > Araneae > Amaurobiidae > Amaurobius > Amaurobius ferox. Next base: position 128,550,662 of record OX578141.1, read on the forward strand.
CTAATTCCCACGCCGGGATTTGAACCCGGGCCGCCTGAGTGAGAGCCAGGAATCCTAACCGCTAGACCACATGGGACACTGTTCCACACGAAAAAAATACAATTTACATTACAGAACTAAATATTTATAGTAAAAGCGAAAGATTCCAAGATCTAAGATTTAAATTTAGATCTCGGAATACAGAGTACTAAAAGTTCAGCATGGAGTATCATTCCCATGCCGGAATTCGAACCCGTGTGAGAGCCAGGAATCCTATTCAGTAGACTACAATGAGCAGGATCCCATAGGCAAAGAATATGATTCACATATGCAGAAATAAATTACGGAAATAAAAATTTATTGTTTAGCAGATATACATCTGGTCTACAAAAGGTTCCACGGACATTCGAACTCGGATCGCTAGATTCAGAGTGCTAACCGTTACACCATGGTACCTAATTCCCATGCCGGGAATCGAACCCGGACCACCAGGGTGAGAGCCAGGGATTCTAACCACTAGACCACATGGGTCACGTTACCACAGAGAAAAAAAAATAATATTTAAATTGTGGACTTGAATTTAATAAGTAAATATTTACTGTAATATCGAACATCTGCCCTGGAAAAGGGAAATTATTTCAACAAGAAATTTGAACAAAGATCTCGGTAATCAGAGTGCTAATTGTTACAGCATGAAGCATCATTCCCATGCCGGGAATCGAATGCGGGTGAGAGCCAGGAATACTAATCTGTAGACTAGTAGAATATGATTTACATATGCCGAAATGAATATCGGAAATAAAAATGGATTGTTTAGCAGATTAACATCTGTCTGCAAAAAGGTTCCACCGAGATCGGACCGACCACCGAATCGCTGGATTCAGAGTGCTAACCGTTACACCATGAAACCTAATTCCCATGCCGGGAATCGAACCCGGGCCGCCTGGGTGAGAGCCGGGAATCCTAACCTCTAGACCACATGGGACACAATTCCACACGAAAAAAATACAATGAACATTACAGAACTAAATATTTATGGTAAAAGCGAAAGATTCCGAGATCTAAGGTTTAAACTTAGATCTCGGAATACAGAGTACTAAAAATTCAGCTGGAAGCATCATTACCATGCCGGGAATCGAACCCGTGTGAGAGCCAATAAACCTAATCAGTAGACTATAATGAACAGGATCTCATAGGCGAAGAATAAGATTTACAAATGCAGAAATAAATTTTGGAATTAAAAAATTATTGTTTAACCGAAGGACATTTGGCCTCAAAATGGTTCCACCGAGATTTGAAATCGGATCGCTGGATTCAGAGTCCTAACCGTTACACCATGGAACCTAATTCCCATGCCGGGAATTGAACCCGGGCCACCTGGGTGAGAGCCAGGAATCCTAACCACTAGACAACATGGGACACGTTACCCCCAGAGAAAAAATATAATTTAAATTGTGGACTTGAATTTAATAAGTAAATATTTACTGTAATATCGCACATCTGCCCCGGAAAAGGGAAATTGTTTCAACAAGAAATTTGAACAAAGATCTCGGTAATCAGAGTGCTAACTGTTACAGAATGGAGCATCATTCCCATACCGGGAATCGAATGCGGGTGAGAGCCAGGAATCCTAATCAGTAGACATCAATGAACAGGATCCCATATTCAAAGAAAGTAATTTACATACTCAGATATTATTTTGGAAATGAAAAATTATTGTTTACAGATATACATCTGGTCTGCAAAAGCGTCCATCAAGATTTGAACACGGATCGCTGGTTTCAGTGCCCCGAGTGCTAACCGTTACTCCGTGGAAACTAACTACCATGCCGGGAATCGAACCCGGACCGTTTGTGTGAGAGCCAGGAAACCTAAGCACAAGACAACAGCGGACACTATTTCACATAAAAAGGTATAATTTACAGGGCAGAAATAAATATTTATAGTAAAATCGAACATCTCTCCAGGAAAAAGAAACTGTTCCCCCAAAAATTTAAACTTAGATCTCGAAATACAGTGTGCTCAAAGTCCGCCTTGAAGCATCATTACCATGCCGGGAATCGAACCCGTGTGAGAGCCTGGAAACCTAATCTGTAGACTACAAGAATATGATTTACATATGCCGAAATGAAATTCGGAAATAAAAATGTATTGTTTAGCAGCTATACATCTGTCTGCAAAAAGGTTCCACCGAGATCGGCCCCGAAAGGTTCCACCGTGATCGGACCGACCACCGATACTCGGAAAGCTGTATTCAGAGAGCTAACCGTTACACCATGGAACCTAATTCCCATGCCGGGAATCGAAGCCGGGCCGCCTGTGTGAGAGCCGGGAATCCTAGCCTCTAGACCACATGGGACACTATTCCACACGAAAAAAATACAATGTACATTACAGAACAAAATATTTATAGTAAAAGCGAAAGATTCCGAGATCTAAGGTTTAAACTTAGATCTCGGAATACAGAGTACTAAAATTTCAGCATGGAGCATCATTCTCATGTCGGGAATCGAACCCGTGTGAGAGCCAGGAAACCTAATCAGTAGACTATAATGAACAGAATCTCATAGGCAAAGAACAAGATTGACATATGCAGAAATAAATTTTGGAATTAAAAAATTATTGTTTAACCGAAGGACATTTGGCCTCAAAATGGTTCCACCGAGATTTGAAATCGGATCGCTGGATTCAGAGTGCTAACCGTTACACCATGGAACCTAATTCCCATACCGGGAATCGAACCCGGGCTCTTGCGTGGGAGCCAGGAATCCTAACCACAAGACCACATGGGACACTATTTCACACAAAAAATATATAATGTACATTGCAGAAATTACTATTTGTTGTAAAATCGAATATCTCACCAGGAAAAAGAAATTGTTCCACCAAAAATTTAAACTTAGATCTCGGAATACAGAGTGCTAAAAGTACAGCATGGAGCATCATTCCCAAGCCGGGAATCGAACCCGTGTGAGAGCCAGGAAACCTAATCAGTAGACTATAATGAACAGAATCTCATAGGCAAAGAACAAGATTTACATATGCAGAAATAAATTTTGGAAATAAAAAATTATTGTTTAACCGAAGGACATTTGGCCTCAAAATGGTTCCACCGAGATTTGAACTCAGATCGCTGGATTCAGAGTCCAGAGTGCTAACCGTTACACCATGGAACCTAATTCCCATGCCGGGAATCGAACCCGGGCCACCTGGGTGAGAGCCAGGAATCCTAACCACTAGACCACATGGGACACGTTACCCCAGAGAAAAAATATAATTTAAATTGTGGACTTGAATTTAATAAGTAAATATTTACTGTAATATCGAACATCTGCCCTGGAAAAGGGAAATTATTTCAACAAGAAATTTGAACAAAGATCTCGGTAATCAGAGTGCTAACTGTTACAGCATGAAGCATCATTCCCATACCGGGAATCGAATCCGGGTGAGAGCCAGGAATCCTAATCAGTAGACAACAATTAACAGGAACCCATACACAAAGAAAATAATTTACATACTCAGATATTAATTTTGGAAATGAAAAATTACTGTTTAGCAGATATACATCTGGTCAGCAAAAGCGTCCATCAAGATTTGAACATGGATCGCTGGTTTCAGTGCCTCGAGTGCTAACCGTTACACCGTGGAAACTAACTACCATGCCGGAAATCGAACCCGGACCGTCTGTTAGAGAGCCAGGAAATCTAAGCACAAGACCACAGCGGACACTATTTCACGTAAAAAGTTATAATGTACAGTGCAGAAATAAATATTTATAGTAAAATCGAATTTCTCACCAGGAAAAAGAAACTGTTCCACCAAAAGGTTTAAACATAGATCTCGAAACACAGAGTGCTAAAAGTTCGGCTTGAAGCATCATTACCATGCCGGGAATCGAACCCGTGTGAGAGCCAGGAAACCTAATCTGTAGACTACAAGAATATGATTTACATATGCCGAAATGAATTTCGGAAATTAAAATTTATTGTTTAGCAGATATACATCTGTCTGCAAAAAGGTTCCACCGAGATTTGAACTCGGATCGCTGGATTCAGAGTCCTAACCGTTACACCATGGAACCTAATTCCCACGCCGGGATTTGAACCCGGGCCGCCTGGGTGAGAGCCAGGAATCCTAACCTCTAGACCACATGGGACACTGTTCCACACGAAAAAAATACAATTTACATTACAGAACTAAATATTTATAGTAAAAGCGAAAGATTCCGAGATCTAAGATTTAAATTTAGATCTCGGAATACAGAGTACTAAAAGTTCAGCATGGAGTATCATTCCCATGCCGGAATTCGAACCCGTGTGAGAGCCAGGAATCCTATTCAGTAGACTACAATGAGCAGGATCCCATAGGCAAAGAATATGATTCACATATGCAGAAATAAATTACGGAAATAAAAATTTATTGTTTAGCAGATATACATCTGGTCTACAAAAGGTTCCACGGACATTCGAACTCGGATCGCTAGATTCAGAGTGCTAACCGTTACACCATGGTACCTAATTCCCATGCCGGGAATCGAACCCGGGCCACCTGGGTGAGAGCCAGGGATCCTAACCACTAGACCACATGGGACACGTTACCACAGAGAAAAAAAATAATATTTAAATTGTGGACTTGAATTTAATAAGTAAATATTTACTGTAATATCGAACATCTGCCCTGGAAAAGGGAAATTATTTCAACAAGAAATTTGAACAAAGATCTCGGTAATCAGAGTGCTAATTGTTACAGCATGAAGCATCATTCCCATGCCGGGAATCGAATGCGGGTGAGAGCCAGGAATACTAATCTGTAGACTAGTAGAATATGATTTACATATGCCGAAATGAATATCGGAAATAAAAATGGATTGTTTAGCAGATTAACATCTGTCTGCAAAAAGGTTCCACCGAGATCGGACCGACCACCGAATCGCTGGATTCAGAGTGCTAACCGTTACACCATGAAACCTAATTCCCATGCCGGGAATCGAACCCGGGCCGCCTGGGTGAGAGCCGGGAATCCTAACCTCTAGACCACATGGGACACAATTCCACACGAAAAAAATACAATGAACATTACAGAACTAAATATTTATGGTAAAAGCGAAAGATTCCGAGATCTAAGGTTTAAACTTAGATCTCGGAATACAGAGTACTAAAAATTCAGCTGGAAGCATCATTACCATGCCGGGAATCGAACCCGTGTGAGAGCCAATAAACCTAATCAGTAGACTATAATGAACAGGATCTCATAGGCGAAGAATAAGATTTACAAATGCAGAAATAAATTTTGGAATTAAAAAATTATTGTTTAACCGAAGGACATTTGGCCTCAAAATGGTTCCACCGAGATTTGAAATCGGATCGCTGGATTCAGAGTCCTAACCGTTACACCATAGAACCTAATTCCCATGCCGGGAATCGAACCCGGGCCACCTGGGTGAGAGCCAGGAATCCTAACCACTAGACCACATGGGACACGTTACCCCCAGAGAAAAAATATAATTTAAATTGTGGACTTGAATTTAATAAGTAAATATTTACTGTAATATCGCACATCTGCCCTGGAAAAGGGAAATTGTTTCAACAAGAAATTTGAACAAAGATCTCGGTAATCAGAGTGCTAACTGTTACAGAATGGAGCATCATTCCCATACCGGGAATCGAATGCGGGTGAGAGCCAGGAATCCTAATCTGTAGACTACAAGAATATGATTAACATATGCCGAAATGAATTTCGAAAATTAATATTTATTGTTTAGCAGATATACATCTGTCTGCAAAAAGGCTCCATCGAGATTTGAACTCGGATCGCTGGATTCAGAGTGCTAACCGTTACACCATGGAACCTAATTCCCATACCGGGCATCGAACCCGGACCGCCTGCGTGGGAGCCAGGAATCCTAACCACAAGACCACATGGGACACTATTTCACACAAAAAAGATATAATGTACATTGCAGAAATAACTATTTATAGTAAAATCGAAAATCTCACCAGGAAAAAGAAATTGTTCCACCAAAAGATTTAAACTTAGTTCTCGGAATACAGAGTGGTAAAAGTACAGCTTGGAGCATCATTCCCAAGCCGGGAATCGAAACCGTTTGAGAGCCAGGAATCCTAATCAGTTGACAACAATGAACAGGATCCCATACACAAAGAAAATAATTTACATACTCAGATATTAATTATGGAAATAAAAAATTACTGTTTAACAGATATATATCTGGTCAGCAAAAGCGTCCATCAAGATTTGAACATGGATCGCTGGTTTCAGTGCCCCGAGTGCTAACCGTTACTCCGTGGAAACTAACTACCATGCCGGGAATCGAACCCGGACCGTTTGTGTGAGAGCCAGGAAACCTACGCACAAGACAACAGCGGACACTATTTCACATAAAAAGGTATAATTTACAGGGCAGAAATAAATATTTATAGTAAAATCGAACATCTTTCCAGGAAAAAGAAACTGTTCCCCCAAAAGATTTAAACTTAGATCTCGAAATACAGTGTGCTCAAAGTTCGAATTGAAGCATCATTACCATGCCGGGAATCGAACCCGTGTGAGAGCCAATAAACCTAATCAGTAGACTATAATGAACAGGATCTCATAGGCGAAGAATAAGATTTACAAATGCAGAAATAAATTTTGGAATTAAAAAATTATTGTTTAACCGAAGGACATTTGGCCTCAAAATGGTTCCACCGAGATTTGAAATCGGATCGCTGGATTCAGAGTCCTAACCGTTACACCATGGAACCTAATTCCCATGCCGGGAATCGAACCCGGGCCACCTGGGTGAGAGCCAGGAATCCTAACCACTAGACAACATGGGACACGTTACCCCCAGAGAAAAAATATAATTTAAATTGTGGACTTGAATTTAATAAGTAAATATTTACTGTAATATCGCACATCTGCCCCGGAAAAGGGAAATTGTTTCAACAAGAAATTTGAACAAAGATCTCGGTAATCAGAGTGCTAACTGTTACAGAATGGAGCATCATTCCCATACCGGGAATCGAATGCGGGTGAGAGCCAGGAATCCTAATCAGTAGACATCAATGAACAGGATCCCATATTCAAAGAAAGTAATTTACATACTCAGATATTAATTTTGGAAATGAAAAATTATTGTTTACAGATATACATCTGGTCTGCAAAAGCGTCCATCAAGATTTGAACACGGATCGCTGGTTTCAGTGCCCCGAGTGCTAACCGTTACTCCGTGGAAACTAACTACCATGCCGGGAATCGAACCCGGACCGTTTGTGTGAGAGCCAGGAAACCTAAGCACAAGACAACAGCGGACACTATTTCACATAAAATGGTATAATTTACAGGGCAGAAATAAATATTTATAGTAAAATCGAACATCTCTCCAGGAAAAAGAAACTGTTCCCCCAAAAATTTAAACTTAGATCTCGAAATACAGTGTGCTCAAAGTTCGCCTTGAAGCATCATTACCATGCCGGGAATCGAACCCGTGTGAGAGCCTGGAAACCTAATCTGTAGACTACAAGAATATGATTTACATATGCCGAAATGAAATTCGGAAATAAAAATGTATTGTTAAGCAGCTATACATCTGTCTGCAAAAAGGTTCCACCGAGATCGGGCCCGAAAGGTTCCACCGTGATCGGACCGACCACCGATACTCGGAAAGCTGTATTCAGAGAGCTAACCGTTACACCATGGAACCTAATTCCCATGCCGGGAATCGAAGCCGGGCCGCCTGGGTGAGAGCCGGGAATCCTAGCCTCTAGACCACATGGGACACTATTCCACACGAAAAAAATACAATGTACATTACAGAACAAAATATTTATAGTAAAAGCGAAAGATTCCGAGATCTAAGGTTTAAACTTAGATCTCGGAATACAGAGTACTAAAATTTCAGCATGGAGCATCATTCTCATGTCGGGAATCGAACCCGTGTGAGAGCCAGGAAACCTAATCAGTAGACTATAATGAACAGAATCTCATAGGCAAAGAACAAGATTGACATATGCAGAAATAAATTTTGGAATTAAAAAATTATTGTTTAACCGAAGGACATTTGGCCTCAAAATGGTTCCACCGAGATTTGAAATCGGATCGCTGGATTCAGAGTGCTAACCGTTACACCATGGAACCTAATTCCCATACCGGGAATCGAACCCGGGCTCTTGCGTGGGAGCCAGGAATCCTAACCACAAGACCACATGGGACACTATTTCACACAAAAAATATATAATGTACATTGCAGAAATTACTATTTGTTGTAAAATCGAATATCTCACCAGGAAAAAGAAATTGTTCCACCAAAAATTTAAACTTAGATCTCGGAATACAGAGTGCTAAAAGTACAGCATGGAGCATCATTCCCAAGCCGGGAATCGAACCCGTGTGAGAGCCAGGAAACCTAATCAGTAGACTATAATGAACAGAATCTCATAGGCAAAGAACAAGATTTACATATGCAGAAATAAATTTTGGAAATAAAAAATTATTGTTTAACCGAAGGACATTTGGCCTCAAAATGGTTCCACCGAGATTTGAACTCGGATCGCTGGATTCAGAGTCCAGAGTGCTAACCGTTACACCATGGAACCTAATTCCCATGCCGGGAATCGAACCCGGGCCACCTGGGTGAGAGCCAGGAATCCTAACCACTAGACCACATGGGACACGTTACCCCAGAGAAAAAATATAATTTAAATTGTGGACTTGAATTTAATAAGTAAATATTTACTGTAATATCGAACATCTGCCCTGGAAAAGGGAAATTATTTCAACAAGAAATTTGAACAAAGATCTCGGTAATCAGAGTGCTAACTGTTACAGCATGAAGCATCATTCCCATACCGGGAATCGAATCCGGGTGAGAGCCAGAAATCCTAATCAGTAGACAACAATTAACAGGAACCCATACACAAAGAAAATAATTTACATACTCAGATATTAATTTTGGAAATGAAAAATTACTGTTTAGCAGATATACATCTGGTCAGCAAAAGCGTCCATCAAGATTTGAACATGGATCGCTGGTTTCAGTGCCTCGAGTGCTAACCGTTACACCGTGGAAACTAACTACCATGCCGGAAATCGAACCCGGACCGTCTGTTAGAGAGCCAGGAAATCTAAGCACAAGACCACAGCGGACACTATTTCACGTAAAAAGTTATAATGTACAGTGCAGAAATAAATATTTATAGTAAAATCGAATTTCTCACCAGGAAAAAGAAACTGTTCCACCAAAAGGTTTAAACATAGATCTCGAAACACAGAGTGCTAAAAGTTCGGCTTGAAGCATCATTACCATGCCGGGAATCGAACCCGTGTGAGAGCCAGGAAACCTAATCTGTAGACTACAAGAATATGATTTACATATGCCGAAATGAATTTCGGAAATTAAAATTTATTGTTTAGCAGATATACATCTGTCTGCAAAAAGGTTCCACCGAGATTTGAACTCGGATCGCTGGATTCAGAGTCCTAACCGTTACACCATGGAACCTAATTCCCACGCCGGGATTTGAACCCGGGCCGCCTGGGTGAGAGCCAGGAATCCTAACCTCTAGACCACATGGGACACTGTTCCACACGAAAAAAATACAATTTACATTACAGAACTAAATATTTATAGTAAAAGCGAAAGATTCCGAGATCTAAGATTTAAATTTAGATCTCGGAATACAGAGTACTAAAAGTTCAGCATGGAGTATCATTCCCATGCCGGAATTCGAACCCGTGTGAGAGCCAGGAATCCTATTCAGTAGACTACAATGAGCAGGATCCCATAGGCAAAGAATATGATTCACATATGCAGAAATAAATTACGGAAATAAAAATTTATTGTTTAGCAGATATACATCTGGTCTACAAAAGGTTCCACGGACATTCGAACTCGGATCGCTAGATTCAGAGTGCTAACCGTTACACCATGGTACCTAATTCCCATGCCGGGAATCGAACCCGGGCCACCTGGGTGAGAGCCAGGGATCCTAACCACTAGACCACATGGGACACGTTACCACAGAGAAAAAAAATAATATTTAAATTGTGGACTTGAATTTAATAAGTAAATATTTACTGTAATATCGAACATCTGCCCTGGAAAAGGGAAATTATTTCAACAAGAAATTTGAACAAAGATCTCGGTAATCAGAGTGCTAATTGTTACAGCATGAAGCATCATTCCCATGCCGGGAATCGAATGCGGGTGAGAGATAGGAATACTAATCTGTAGACTAGTAGAATATGATTTACATATGCCGAAATGAATATCGGAAATAAAAATGGATTGTTTAGCAGATTAACATCTGTCTGCAAAAAGGTTCCACCGAGATCGGACCGACCACCGAATCGCTGGATTCAGAGTGCTAACCGTTACACCATGAAACCTAATTCCCATGCCGGGAATCGAACCCGGGCCGCCTGGGTGAGAGCCGGGAATCCTAACCTCTAGACCACATGGGACACAATTCCACACGAAAAAAATACAATGAACATTACAGAACTAAATATTTATGGTAAAAGCGAAAGATTCCGAGATCTAAGGTTTAAACTTAGATCTCGGAATACAGAGTACTAAAAATTCAGCTGGAAGCATCATTACCATGCCGGGAATCGAACCCGTGTGAGAGCCAATAAACCTAATCAGTAGACTATAATGAACAGGATCTCATAGGCGAAGAATAAGATTTACAAATGCAGAAATAAATTTTGGAATTAAAAAATTATTGTTTAACCGAAGGACATTTGGCCTCAAAATGGTTCCACCGAGATTTGAAATCGGATCGCTGGATTCAGAGTCCTAACCGTTACACCATAGAACCTAATTCCCATGCCGGGAATCGAACCCGGGCCACCTGGGTGAGAGCCAGGAATCCTAACCACTAGACCACATGGGACACGTTACCCCCAGAGAAAAAATATAATTTAAATTGTGGACTTGAATTTAATAAGTAAATATTTACTGTAATATCGCACATCTGCCCTGGAAAAGGGAAATTGTTTCAACAAGAAATTTGAACAAAGATCTCGGTAATCAGAGTGCTAACTGTTACAGAATGGAGCATCATTCCCATACCGGGAATCGAATGCGGGTGAGAGCCAGGAATCCTAATCTGTAGACTACAAGAATATGATTAACATATGCCGAAATGAATTTCGAAAATTAATATTTATTGTTTAGCAGATATACATCTGTCTGCAAAAAGGTTCCACCGAGATTTGAACTCGGATCGCTGGATTCAGAGTGCTAACCGTTACACCATGGAACCTAATTCCCACGCCGGGATTTGAACCCGGGCCGCCTGGGTGAGAGCCAGGAATCCTAACCTCTAGACCACATGGGACACTGTTCCACACGAAAAAAATACAATTTACATTACAGAACTAAATATTTATAGTAAAAGCGAAAGATTCCAAGATCTAAGATTTAAATTTAGATCTCGGAATACAGAGTACTAAAAGTTCAGCATGGAGTATCATTCCCATGCCGGAATTCGAACCCGTGTGAGAGCCAGGAATCCTATTCAGTAGACTACAATGAGCAGGATCCCATAGGCAAAGAATATGATTCACATATGCAGAAATAAATTACGGAAATAAAAATTTATTGTTTAGCAGATATACATCTGGTCTACAAAAGGTTCCACGGACATTCGAACTCGGATCGCTAGATTCAGAGTGCTAACCGTTACACCATGGTACCTAATTCCCATGCCGGGAATCGAACCCGGACCACCAGGGTGAGAGCCAGGGATTCTAACCACTAGACCACATGGGTCACGTTACCACAGAGAAAAAAAAATAATATTTAAATTGTGGACTTGAATTTAATAAGTAAATATTTACTGTAATATCGAACATCTGCCCTGGAAAAGGGAAATTATTTCAACAAGAAATTTGAACAAAGATCTCGGTAATCAGAGTGCTAATTGTTACAGCATGAAGCATCATTCCCATGCCGGGAATCGAATGCGGGTGAGAGCCAGGAATACTAATCTGTAGACTAGTAGAATATGATTTACATATGCCGAAATGAATATCGGAAATAAAAATGGATTGTTTAGCAGATTAACATCTGTCTGCAAAAAGGTTCCACCGAGATCGGACCGACCACCGAATCGCTGGATTCAGAGTGCTAACCGTTACACCATGAAACCTAATTCCCATGCCGGGAATCGAACCCGGGCCGCCTGGGTGAGAGCCGGGAATCCTAACCTCTAGACCACATGGGACACGTTACCCCCAGAGAAAAAATATAATTTAAATTGTGGACTTGAATTTAATAAGTAAATATTTACTGTAATATCGCACATCTGCCCTGGAAAAGGGAAATTGTTTCAACAAGAAATTTGAACAAAGATCTCGGTAATCAGAGTGCTAACTGTTACAGAATGGAGCATCATTCCCATACCGGGAATCGAATGCGGGTGAGAGCCAGGAATCCTAATCTGTAGACTACAAGAATATGATTAACATATGCCGAAATGAATTTCGAAAATTAATATTTATTGTTTAGCAGATATACATCTGTCTGCAAAAAGGCTCCATCGAGATTTGAACTCGGATCGCTGGATTCAGAGTGCTAACCGTTACACCATGGAACCTAATTCCCATACCGGGCATCGAACCCGGACCGCCTGCGTGGGAGCCAGGAATCCTAACCACAAGACCACATGGGACACTATTTCACACAAAAAAGATATAATGTACATTGCAGAAATAACTATTTATAGTAAAATCGAAAATCTCACCAGGAAAAAGAAATTGTTCCACCAAAAGATTTAAACTTAGTTCTCGGAATACAGAGTGGTAAAAGTACAGCTTGGAGCATCATTCCCAAGCCGGGAATCGAAACCGTTTGAGAGCCAGGAATCCTAATCAGTTGACAACAATGAACAGGATCCCATACACAAAGAAAATAATTTACATACTCAGATATTAATTATGGAAATAAAAAATTACTGTTTAACAGATATATATCTGGTCAGCAAAAGCGTCCATCAAGATTTGAACATGGATCGCTGGTTTCAGTGCCCCGAGTGCTAACCGTTACTCCGTGGAAACTAACTACCATGCCGGGAATCGAACCCGGACCGTTTGTGTGAGAGCCAGGAAACCTACGCACAAGACAACAGCGGACACTATTTCACATAAAAAGGTATAATTTACAGGGCAGAAATAAATATTTATAGTAAAATCGAACATCTTTCCAGGAAAAAGAAACTGTTCCCCCAAAAGATTTAAACTTAGATCTCGAAATACAGTGTGCTCAAAGTTCGAATTGAAGCATCATTACCATGCCGGGAATCGAACCCGTGTGAGAGCCAGGAAACCTAATCTGTAGACTACAAGAATATGATTTACATATGCCGAAATGAAATTCGGAAATAAAAATGTATTGTTTAGCAGCTATACATCTGTCTGCAAAAAGGTTCCACCGAGATTTGAACTCGGATCGCTGGATTCAGAGTGCTAACCGTTACACCATGGAACCTAATTCCCATGCCGGGATTTGAACCCGGGCCGCCTGGGTGAGAGCCAGGAATCCTAACCTCTAGACCACATGGGACACTATTCCACACGAAAAAAATACAATGTACATTACAGAACAAAATATTTATAGTAAAATCGAAAGATTCCGAGATCTAAGGTTTAAACTTAGATCTCGGAATACAGAGTACTAAAATTTCAGCATGGAGCATCATTCTCATGTCGGGAATCGAACCCGTATGAGAGCCAGGAAACCTAATCAGTAGACTACAATGAACAGGATCCCATAGGCAAAGAATATGATTTGCATATGCAGAAATAAATATCAAAAATAAAAATTTATTGTTTAGCAGATATACATCTGGTCTGCAAAAGGTTCCACCGAGATTTGAACTCGGATCGCTGGATTCAGAGTGCTAACCGTTACACCATGGAACCTAATTCCCATACCGGGAATCGAACCCGGGCCGCCTGCGTGGGAGCCAGGAATCCTAACCACAAGACCACATGGGACACTATTTCACACAAAAAATATATAATGTACATTGCAGAAATTACTATTTGTAGTAAAATCGAATATCTCACCAGGAAAAAGAAATTGTTCCACCAAAAATTTAAACTTAGATCTCGGAATACAGAGTGCTAAAAGTACAGCATGGAGCATCATTCCCAAGCCGGGAATCGAACCCGTGTGAGAGCCAGGAAACCTAATCAGTAGACTATAATGAACAGAATCTCATAGGCAAAGAACAAGATTTACATATGCAGAAATAAATTTTGGAAATAAAAAATTATTGTTTAACCGAAGGACATTTGGCCTCAAAATGGTTCCACCGAGATTTGAACTCGGATCGCTAGATTCAGAGTCCAGAGTGCTAACTGTTACACCATGGAACCTAATTCCCATGCCGGGAATCGAACCCGGGCCACCTGGGTGAGAGCCAGGAATCCTAACCACTAGACCACATGGGATACGTTAGCCCAGAGAAAAAATATAATTTAAATTGTGGACTTGAATTTAATAAGTAAATATTTACTGTAATATCGAACATCTGCCCTGGAAAAGGGAAATTATTTCAACAAGAAATTTGAACAAAGATCTCGGTAATCAGAGTGCTAACTGTTACAGCATGAAGCATCATTCCCATACCGGGAATCGAATCCGGGTGAGAGCCAGGAATCCTAATCAGTAGACAACAATTAACAGGAACCCATACACAAAGAAAATAATTTACATACTCAGATATTAATTTTGGAAATGAAAAATTACTGTTTAGCAGATATACATCTGGTCAGCAAAAGCGTCCATCAGGATTTGAACATGGATCGCTGGTTTCAGTGCCTCGAGTGCTAACCGTTACACCGTGGAAACTAACTACCATGCCGGAAATCGAACCCGGACCGTCTGTTAGAGAGCCAGGAAATCTAAGCACAAGACCACAGCGGACACTATTTCACGTAAAAAGTTATAATGTACAGTGCAGAAATAAATATTTATAGTAAAATCGAACTTCTCACCAGGAAAAAGAAACTGTTCCACCAAAAGGTTTAAACATAAATCTCGAAACACAGAGTGCTAAAAGTTCGGCTTGAAGCATCATTACCATGCCGGGAATCGAACCCGTGTGAGAGCCAGGAAACCTAATCTGTAGACTACAAGAATATGATTTACATATGCCGAAATGAATTTCGGAAATTAAAATTTATTGTTTAGCAGATATACATCTGTCTGCAAAAAGGTTCCACCGAGATTTGAACTCGGATCGCTGGATTCAGAGTGCTAACCGTTACACCATGGAACCTAATTCCCACGCCGGGATTTGAACCCGGGCCGCCTGGGTGAGAGCCAGGAATCCTAACCTCTAGACCACATGGGACACTGTTCCACACGAAAAAAATACAATTTACATTACAGAACTAAATATTTATAGTAAAAGCGAAAGATTCCGAGATCTAAGATTTAAATTTAGATCTCGGAATACAGAGTACTAAAAGTTCAGCATGGAGTATCATTCGCATGCCGGAATTCGAACCCGTGTGAGAGCCAGGAATCCTATTCAGTAGACTACAATGAGCAGGATCCCATAGGCAAAGAATATGATTCACATATGCAGAAATAAATTACGGAAATAAAAATTTATTGTTTAGCAGATATACATCTGGTCTACAAAAGGTTCCACGGACATTCGAACTCGGATCGCTAGATTCAGAGTGCTAACCGTTACACCATGGTACCTAATTCCCATGCCGAGAATCGAACCCGGGCCACCTGGGTGAGAGCCAGGGATCCTAACCACTAGACCACATGGGACACGTTTCCACAGAGAAAAAAAATAATATTTAAATTGTGGACTTGAATTTAATAAGTAAATATTTACTGTAATATCGAACATCTGCCCTGGAAAAGGGAAATTATTTCAACAGGAAATTTGAACAAAGATCTCGGTAATCAGAGTGCTAATTGTTACAGCATGAAGCATCATTCCCATGCCGGGAATCGAATGCGGGTGAGAGCCAGGAATACTAATCTGTAGACTAGTAGAATATGATTTACATATGCCGAAATGAATATCGGAAATAAAAATGTATTGTTTAGCAGATTAACATCTGTCTGCAAAAAGGTTGCACCGAGATCGGACCGACCACCGAATCGCTGGATTCAGAGTGCTAACCGTTACACCATGAAACCTAATTCCCATGCCGGGAATCGAACCCGGGCCGCCTGGGTGAGAGTCGGGAATCCTAACCTCTAGACCACATGGGACACAATTCCACACGAAAAAAATACAATGAACATTACAGAACTAAATATTTATGGTAAAAGCGAAAGATTCCGAGATCTAAAGTTTAAACTTAGATCTCGGAATACAGAGTACTAAAAATTCAGCTGGAAGCATCATTACCATGCCGGGAATCGAACCCGTGTGAGAGCCAATAAACCTAATCAGTAGACTATAATGAACAGGATCTCATAGGCGAAGAATAAGATTTACAAATGCAGAAATAAATTTTGGAATTAAAAAATTATTGTTTAACCGAAGGACATTTGGCCTCAAAATGGTTCCACCGAGATTTGAAATCGGATCGCTGGATTCAGAGTCCTAACCGTTACACCATGGAACCTAATTCCCATGCCGGGAATCGAACCCGGGCCACCTGGGTGAGAGCCAGGAATCCTAACCACTAGACCACATGGGACACGTTACCCCCAGAGAAAAAATATAATTTAAATTGTGGACTTGAATTTAATAAGTAAATATTTACTGTAATATCGCCCATCTGCCCTGGAAAAGGGAAATTGTTTCAACAAGAAATTTGAACAAAGATCTCGGTAATCAGAGTGCTAACTGTTACATAATGGAGCATCATTCCCATACCGGGAATCGAATGCGGGTGAGAGCCAGGAATCCTAATCTGTAGACTACAAGAATATGATTTACATATGCCGAAATGAATTTCGGAAATAAAAATTTATTGTTTAGCAGATATACATCTGTCTGCTAAAAGGTTCCACCGAGATTTGAACTCGTATCCCTGAATTCAGAGTGCTAACCGTTACACGATGGAACCTAATTCCCATGCCGGGATTTGAACCCGGGCCGCCTGGGTGAGAGCCAGGAATCCTAGACTCTAGACCACATGGGACACTGTTCCACACGAGAAAAATACAATTTACATTACAGAACTAAATATTTATAGTAAAAGCGAAAGATTCCGGGATCTAAGATTTAAACTTAGATCTCGGAATACAGAGTGCTAAAAGTACAGCATGGAGCATCATTCCCAAGCCGGGAATCGAAACCGTTTGAGAGCCAGAAAACCTAATCAGTAGACTATAATGAACAGGATCTCATAGGCAAAGAACAAGATTTACATACGCAGAAATAAATTTTGGAAATAAAAAATTATTGGTTAACCGAAGGACATTTGGCCTCAAAATGGTTCCACCGAGATTTGAACTCGGATCGCTGGATTCAGAGACCTAACCGTTACACAATGGAACGTAATTCACATGCCGGGAATCGAACCCGGGCCACCTGGGTGAGAGCCAGGAATCCTAACCACTAGACCACATGGGACACTTTACCCCAGAGAAAAAATATAATTTAAATTGTGGACTTGAATTTAATAAGTAAATATTTAATGTAATATCGAACATCTGCCCTGGAAAAGGGAAATTATTTCAACAAGAAATTTGAACAAAGATCTCGGTAATCAGAGTGCTAACTGTTACAGCATGAAGCATCATTCCCATACCGGGAATCTAATCCGGGTGAGAGCCAGGAATCCTATATTGTAGACTAAAAGAATATGATTTACATATGCCGAAATGAATTTCGAAAATTAAAATTTATTGTTTAGCAGATATACATCTGTCTGCAAAAGGTTCCACCGAGATTTGAACTCGGATCGCTGGATTCAGAGTGCTAACCGTTACACCATGGAACCTAATTCCCATACCGGGAATCGAACCCGGACCGCCTGCGTGGGAGCCAGGAATCCTAAAAGGGACACTATTTCACACAAAAAATATATAATGTACGTTGCAGAAATTACTATTTGTAGTAAAATCGAATATCTTACCAGGAAAAAGAAATTGTTCCACCAAAAGATTTAAACTTAGATCTCGGAATACAGAGTGCTAAAAGTACAGCATGGAGCATCATTCCCAAGCCGGGAATCGAACCCGTGTGAGAGCCAGGAAACCTAATCAGTAGACTATAATGAACAGAATCTCATAGGCAAAGAACAAGATTTACATATGCAGAAATAAATTTTGGAAATAAAAAAATATTGTTTAACCGAAGGACATTTGGCCTCAAAACGGTTCCACCGAGATTTGAACTTGGATCGCTGGATTCAGAGTCCAGAGTGCTAACCGTTACAGCATGGAACCTAATTCCCATACCGGGAATCGAACCCGGGCCACCTGGGTGAGAGCCAGGAATCCTAACCACTAGACCACATGGGACACGTTACCACAAAGAAAAAAAATAATATTTAAATTGTGGACTTGAATTTAATAAGTAAATATTTACTGTAATATCGAACATCTGGCCTGGAAAAGGGAAATTATTTCAACAAGAAATTTGAACAAAGATCTCGGTAATCAGAGTGCTAATTGTTACAGCATGAAGCATCATTCCCATACCGGGAATCGAATGCGGGTGAGAGCCAGGAATACTAATCAGTAGACAACAATTAACAGGAACCCATACACAAAGAAAATAATTTACATTCTCAGATATTAATTTTTGAAATAAAAAATTACTGTTTAACAGATATACATCTGGTCAGCAAAAGCGTCCATCAAGATTTGAACATGGATCGCTGGTTTCAGTGCCCCGAGTGCTAACCGTTACACCGTGGAAACTAACTACCATGCCGGGAATCGAACCCGGACCGTCTGTTAGAGAGCCAGGAAACATAAGCCAAGACCACAGAGGACACTATTTCACATAAAAAGTTATAATGTACAGTGCAGAAATAAATATTTACAATAAAATCGAACTTCTCACCAGGAAAAAGAAACTGTTCCACCAAAAGATTTAAACATAGATCTCGAAACACAGAGGGCTAAAAGTTCGGCTTGAAGCATCATTACCATGCCGGGAATCGAACCCGTGTGAGAGCCAGGAAACCTAATCTGTAGACTACAAGAATATGATTTACATATGCCGAAATGAATTTCGGAAATAAAAATTTATTGTTTAGCAGGTATACATCTGTCTGCTAAAAGGTTCCACCGAGATTTGAACTCGGATCGCTGTATTCAGAGTGCTAACCGTTACACCATGGAATCTAATTCCCATGCCGGGATTCGAACCCGGGCCGCCTGGGTGAGAGCCAGGAATTCTAACCTCTAGACCACATGGGACACTGTTCCACACGAAAAAAATACAATGTACATTTCAGAACCAAATTTTTATAGTAAAAGCGAAAGATTCCGAGATCGATTAAGGATCTGCAGATCTTCCAGCCGAACTTTTAGCACTCTGTATTTCGAGATCTATGTTTAAATCTTTTGGTGGAACAGTTTCTTTTTCCTGGAGAGATGTTCGATTTTACTATAAATATTTATTTCTGCACTGTACATTATAACTTTTTATGTGAAATAGTGTCCGCAGATCTAAAGTTTCCTTTTTCCAGAGAGATCTAAGGTTTAAACTTAGATCTCGGAATACAGAGTACTAAAAGTTCAGCATGGAGTATCATTCTCATGTCGGGAATCGAACCCGTGTGAGAGCCAGGAAACCTAATCAGTAGACTACAATGAACAGGATCCCATAGGCAAAGAATATGATTTGCATATGCAGAAATAAATATCGAAAAGAAAAATTTATTGTTTAGCAGATATACATCTGGTCTGCAAAAGGTTCCGCCGAGATTTGAACTCGGATCGCTGGATTCAGAGTGCTAACCGTTACACCATGGAACCTAATTCCCATACCGGGAATCGAACCCGGGCCGCCTGCGTGGGAGCCAGGAATCCTAACCACAAGACCACATGGGACACTATTTCACACAAAAAAGATATAATGTACATTGCAGAAATAACTATTTGTAGTAAAATCGAATATCTCACCAGGAAAAAGAAATTGTTCCACCAAAAGATTTAAACTTAGATCTCGGAATACAGAGTGCTGAAAGTACAGCATGGAGTATCATTCCCCAGCCGGGAATCGAATTCGCTTGAGAGCCAGGAAACCTAATCAGTAGACTATAATGAACAGGATCTCATAGGCAAAGAACAAGATTTATATATGCAGAAATAAATTTTGGAAATTAAAAATTATTGGTTAAACGAAGGACATTTGGCCTCAAAATGGTTCCACCGAGATTTGAACTCGGATCGCTGGATTCAGAGTGCTAACCGTTACACCATGAAACCTAATTCCCACGCCGGGTACTGAACCCGGGCCACCACATGGGACACGTTACAACAGAGAAAAAATATAATTTAAATTGTGGACTTGAATTTAATAAATGAATATTTACTGTAATATCGAACATCTGCCTTGGAAAAGGGAAATTGCTTCAACACGAAATTTGAACAAAGATCTCGGTAATCCGAGTGCTAACTGTTACAGCATGGAGCATTATTCCCATACCGGGAATCGAATCCGGGTGAGAGCCATGAATCCTAACCTCTAGACCACATGGGACACTATTCCACACGAAAAAGATATTATGTAAATTACGTGTGGAATACAGAACTAAATAGAGATGTAAAATTGAATCTAGAATTGAAAAATCTAGATATGTAAAATTGAAAATCTGTCTGTCTGTCTGTCTGTCTGTCCCGTCATTACGAGAGAACGGCTGAACCGAATTTGATGAAATTTCGTGGGTAGCCTGGAAATAGCCCCACTTAAGATTTAGTCTATGTTTGGAGTTTCAACGATCAGTTGTTCTCGAGATATTAGTAAAAAACGAAACTTTCGTTTGTCTCATCATCATGAGAGAACGGCTGAACAGAATTGAATGAAATTTTGTAGGTAACCTTAAAGTAGTCCCTCATAAAGTCTGTCCAAATGTCGAGTTTCTAAGGCCAGGGGTTGTCGAGATATTAATGAAAAACAGAACTTTATCCTAGTTGTGCTACTCTCTAACTCCGTGGTTTATCCAAACGGAAAGGATGAAAATCGTTTGTTTAAAACGTCAACGTGAATTACAACTTCATTTTTGAGCTTAGTGCAGGATTTTTGCATTAATTAGTCACTAACTGAAAGCATGAATAGTTTGAAACACGAATTTAAATGGAAAATCTAACTCCATGGTTTATGCTTCACAAGCATTTACTAAACAATGAAAAGTATAAAGAAATCAAAATGGTTATTATTTTTGCATTTTATGGGGAAGAGATCAAAATGGTTATTTAATTTCTCAGTTTATGAGGAAGATTCTTTCTTATATTATGTTGCTCAGCAACGCACTTAAATTAAATGTGTTTGTTAATATTTGTTATTATTTTTTCTATTTGAATAATAAATAAATAGATGTAAAAATATATTTTGTAAATGAACGGTTTGATTTTTCTTTTAATTGTATTAATTACGGACTGTGTACATCACTTTCCTTTATTTTGGCAAAGAGTTTTCAAGCTTATATATTGTGTTTAGCTAATAAACTAATATATTGTGTTTAGCCAATAAATTTATTTAGCCGATTGTTGAAACAGAAAAATAGTAGAATGGGTATATTTTCTAATGCAATTTTAGTGTTTGCATTTAGTATATGCAAACGGGATCGGATGTTTTATTCTTCAGATCTGCAAATTGAGAGCTATGAATTTCGAGGAATATCGGTAACTTGGCAACTTTTCTTAAACGTTGCCAAATTGACGGAAATGTCGACTAATTGATAAAAACGACGCAAATCAATTAAATTAAATTTGTTTTCCTAGAAGAGAGTACTGAAATGATGTTTAGGTAGCATTTGTTGACAGTCCATCCATTCTACTTAGTATCACATTTAGCGAATTTTTAAAATGTCACCAAATTGATAAAATGTTTGCAAATCCATAAAAATATAATAAAATTGATAAAATTGCGTTTCATAAATGCAATTAATTGTGTTTTGTTAGGGCATAGTTCATGATTATTCGTCAATGTGTCGCAAAATGGGACTGTCAGTTCTACAGTCCCACTTGGTGATAAATTTGGCGATGTTTTAAATTGTCGCTAAATTGACGAAAATGTCGCCAAACCTTCCATGAAGATAGAATTATTCAAACGATAAGATTCCCATCAATTCATTTGAAACAAATGATGTCATGTCCTTCAGCAACGGATGTAAATCCAATGTGTTTATGCGGCATACGATTTTTAATAATTCTTTTCCGATTTGAATAACAAAGATATGTATATAAATTAAATTTCATTGTTGTCTGGATAATATCAATTACGGTCTTCAGGTTTAAACATTATTATTATTGGTATTTTCGTGGACTGTTGATTCAGGGATTATTGATATTTTCATATTAATTCTATACCATTGTTTTATTATGACAAAAATTGTTGAAACTCACATATTGCACGTTGTGCGAGTACTCTTCTATAAATGCACGGGTTATCTTCTAATCTACGAGAATATAAGTAGTACAGGTATATAGGCATATATTTTGATATATATTGGCATATATTGGAATCAATTACGACTTTCTGGTACGGGGATTAAAGATTACGGGGATAATTTTAAATTTCAATTTATTATGTCATCTGTTTTATTTCGGCAAAGATTTTTTAGCCTCATATTGTAATGAGGGTAATCTTCTACTAACATACAGGCATATGGGAATATATATATATATATATATATATATATATATATATTCCCATATAAAATTTTAGTGCTTTCATTCAGACATATATTGGAATCAATTACGGGTTTATTGATATTTTCAATTTATACATGTAATCTACTAATTCAGGTTATACTTTCTAATGTTCGAGTATATAAATACTACGGGTCCCATACAATTTTAGCACTGTTATTTTGAATATATTGATTCAATTTCATATTTTTTCTATATTTGCTTTCGAAAGGGGCCAGGATGTTTTATTCTTCAAATCTGCCCTTGAAGATAATTTTGCATGATGAATAATTTGCAGATATTCATAAACTTCTCTTTAGGAGCAATAAATTTAATATTTTAACATAATTTGCATATGATTCTGAATTATAAGTTTCTTTATATTATATACTCAGTATGAAGAACGGGTATGCTGTTAGTTTATAATAAAAACGAACTTCTCTCCAGGAAAGAGAAATTGGATCACCAAAGAATTTAAACTTAGATCTCGGAATACAGAGTGCTAAAAGTTCAGCATGGAGCATCATTCCTATGCCGGGAATCGAACCCGTGTGAGAGCCAGGAAACCTAATCAGTAGACTACAATGAACAGGATCTCATACTCAAAGAAAATAATTTACATACGCAGATATTAATTTTGGAAATAAAAAGTTTTGTTTAACCGAAAGACATTAGGCCTCAGCATGGTTCCACCGAGATTTGAACTCGGATCGCTGGATTCGGAGTCCATATTACTTACCGTTACACCATGGAACCTAATTCCCATATCTGGAATCGAACGCGGGCTGCCTGTGTGAGAACCAGGAATCCTAACCACTAGACCGTTACATCAGAGAAAAAATATAATGTAAATTGTAGACTTTAATTTAAGAAATAAATATTTACTGTAAAATCCAACATCTGCCCTGGGAAAGGGAAATAGTTTCACCAAGAAATTTGAACAAAGATATCGGTTATCAGAGAGCTAACCGTAAAGCATGGAGCATCATTCCCATGCCGGGAATCGAACCCGGGTGAGATCCAGGAAACCTAATCAGTAGAAAACAATGAACAGAATTACATACTTAAGGAAAGTAATTTACATACGCAGATATGAATTTTATAAATAAAAAAATATTGTTTAACAGATATACATCTGGTCGGAAAAAAGGTTCCACCAAGATTTGAACTTGGATCGCTGGTTTCAGATCCCAGAGTGCTAACCGTTACACCATGGAACCTGATTCCCATGCCGGGAATCTTACCCGGGCCGCCTGTGTGAGAGCCAGGAATCCTAACCACTAGACTACACGGGACACGTTACCCCAGAGAAAAAATATAATTTAAATTGTGGACTTGAATTTAATAAATAAATATTTACTGTAATATCGAACATCTGTCCTGGAAAAGGGAAATTGTTTCAACAAGAAATTTGAACAAAGATCTCGGTAATCAGAGTGCTAACCGTTACAGCATGGAGCATCATTCCCATGCCGGGAATCGAATCCGGGTGAGAGTGTGATAAGGCTTTCACACCTCTATGTTAAAATTGTATATTAAAGTATTGTTTTATTTCTGTGTGATTGAAAGTGTCAATTTCGAAATGTAAATGTCTTTTCTACATGTTTTCAATTACATTGACTTTTAAGGGAAGTGAACTCTAAAATCGCAAAAGTGTTTATGTTCCAGAAAAATAGTAATAGTTTTGTATTTTCGCTTCTCAGTCGCTAGTTGGGAACTTGCAGGTTTTGCGCACGCGCGCGTTTGAAAAAGGATTTTGGAAGCAGTGTGGAAGGAGTGGTGGAGGAATGTAGACGTGTGTGTTTGATTCGCGTATGATCGCGAATTTTAAGAAAAGGTGGATTAATTTTGAAAGTGGAAGGATGTGATTAAAATATGTAACATAGTTCGACAAGTTGTGCGTAGAGTCGTTTGGCTCGGTTCAGAGATGAGTCACTCGTGTTTTTAAATGAATCAGCCTGGTAGTAATGGAATAATGAGTCTTGAGAAAAGAGAAAATGGTTCTTTCACTGGTCGGCTTGAATCGCTAATAGGGCTAGAGGGAAAGCTCATTTTACAGCGATTTGTATTTGCCTGACTCCTCCTTGTGTCCTAAGGTACGAATCAACCAATCTCCGTAACCAACCAAGATGTCGAATTCCGCCAGCATGATGTTGTGTAGTCAAGTTTCCCGACCATTATGGATTTTGTTCTGCGCAAGAATCTCGATGAGTTTATGCCGAGAGTCCATCCTGATATCCTTTCCCATGGTACAGAATTGTAAATGTTATATTTAAAAGAGACGAGGTAAAGTTTTATATATATTTAGTCTTCCACCTAACGAATAGAGTGTTAATTGTCAAATCCTCGTGTGTATCGAGTCATTGATGATGTTATATGAAAATGTCGTATATGTTCAAAGTATACAAATGTCGTATATAAATGTCAAGTATAATGTGAGGAATATTGTGTTTATTTTATGTATCAGAAAATATGTGTATTCTCTTGGTTCCTCTTCCTCCAGGGGTGTTCTTAATGGTCACCCTACCGAGTGTAACTCTGAGTTATTGCGAGAAATGCTTGTACTCCACTGTTTTCGATCAACTGCCTTGTTATTTCATGTTTAATAAATGTGTTTGATTTCAAAACTTTGTCTTCTCTGTCGAGTATACAAAAACGTTCGCGACAGAATTGGTGCCGTTACTTTTCTCGGTGAGTGGGGAAGAGCTGAGAGAATTAAAATTTTTAAAAATTTTCTTAAGAATTGAAATTTTGAAGGTTAAAAATTACCGTTGTGCTAAAATGAGTGTTTTCTTAAGTAAACAGAGTTCCATGTTCTGCTTTCGGTATTCTCAAAAACGAGTGTTCTTGGAATTTGATATGTGCCATTTGATAAAAAAAATTGATTTGTTTGCATATTTATGTCATTTGATTTGATAAAAACTGGTTTTATTGTAAATACTGTTTAAGAACATTGCAATTGCATATTGTGTTAAACTATACGAGTATATTTGATTGTTATGCAAAATGGCTCCAATTACTAGAAACAAAAAAGTAAATGTCGGTAAGATGAGTAAAAATTCAAGTAAAAAATTAAATTCCTCCTTGAATTTGTCGCTTGATATTGCTACTGAGTCGGATACTGTTAATTCTAGAAGTAAAGTTAAAAATGTTAGCCACAAAGCTAAATCTAATGAGGAAAATATATCAGATAAATCGCCGGTATGTCTGAATTCTTCTTCTGGCACTTTGCCAAATCAAAACAGTGCTTCATCGGTAAATGATAACATGTTAAAATCATTCCATATTTTCACACCTAAGTTCGCACATCATATTCCAAAATTCTCGGGAAATTCAGAGCTTTCGTTGTCACAGTTTTTGGAAAAGTTAAATTTAGTAGCCACTCATGCAAACTGGAGTGAGTGTGACAAATTAGTTTGTTTGAGATTGAATTTAGAGGGGGAAGCAAATAGATTGATTGAAGAGAATCCAAAGCACAGAAATTGTAAAAATTTGCAGGAAATTATTCACATTTTGAAAGATCATTTTGAAGTGACCGAAAATGTTACTAAAAACATAATTTCACTCGTGAACTTTACACAGAGACCAAATGAGTCGGTTAAACAGTTTTCGATGAGAATCGAAGCTGCTTCATTTAAGGTTGTTCCGGAAGATGTAGATTCCGAAAGTGAGAATAAAATCAGGCAAACACTTTTAAAAACTTCATTTATTAATGGTTTATATCCGGAACTAAAAAGATTGGTGTTGTCACAAAACCCTAGAGATTTTTATTCGGCTAGAAAACTTGCAATTCTTGAGGAATCTATTTTAAATGAAAATAATGCTATGTACTTGACTAATCCGGTACTTACAAAAAAAGGTGTTCTCACACCAGAAAAATATGTTCTCACACCAGATCAAAGTGAAAGTATGTCAGATTTAAAAAGAAAAGTGTTAGAACAGGAAAGGGACATTGAATTTCTTAGGGGTAAAATAGAAAAATTTAAGTTTAATTCAGATAAAGTTAACGAAAAGCGTTCACCGCGTCCAAAGTGTGACAAATGTGGTAAATTAGGTCACGTTCAAGAACAGTGTTGGAAAAAGGTTTTTCAAAAAAGAGATGCGTACGGTATAAAATGTAGGAAAATTTATACCAGTCCTGGAACTAGGTATCACCAGGGTGAAAGACACAGAGGGCAAATGTCTGCAAATGAGTGGAAGTATAGAAAGCAAGGAACGCAAAATTATAAAAATAAGGAGTCATATAAATCTTTGCAAAATTCCAAAAATCATTCTTCTGGGAATCAGAGTAGATATCCCATGCACAATTATAATAATAGAAAAACTTTTGATAGGCAAACATCACATTTTGAGGAAAATAATATTTGTCATAATATTACAAATTCTTTGTCATCTTCTTCTATTATAAAAGGAAAATTAGTGAGCAGTGAAGTGTCAATATTGATTGATACGGGTAGTTCAATTAATTTAGTG
This sequence comes from Amaurobius ferox, assembly GCA_951213105.1. Classification (NCBI taxonomy): domain Eukaryota; kingdom Metazoa; phylum Arthropoda; class Arachnida; order Araneae; family Amaurobiidae; genus Amaurobius; species Amaurobius ferox. The sequence goes on from OX578141.1 coordinate 128,577,918, forward strand.
TATGAGGAAGCTTTAAATACTGTACCCATTGCACATATGTTGCTAACATACAAACCAACAATTTTGCGTAGCTTTAGTTCACAAGATACTAAAGTTGAATGTTTAGCCACTATTTCACTAAATTTGGGAAAAGAAAGATTCCCTACCGAATTTTTTGTGTTAAAATCACCAGCTCCTATTTCATATAATGTAATCCTTGGTAACAAGTTTTTACATAAACATAATGCTATTATAGATTATAATCACTTCTGTTTTAAGTTTTCAAACTTTTCCATTCCTTTTGTTGGTTATCAATGTACGAATAATTTACTTTCGATTTCAAATCATGAACCGGCAAATGAGTCGGAAAGTGCAGACTCAAACCTAAGTAGTGTCGCAAAGCGTATTGCTGTGCCTGACTCGCAGATGAGTAGTGAAAAAAATGTTCGTGTGGTAGAGGACTGTAAACCGAAAGAGTTCCATACGAATGCATGTGCCAAATGCAAAGCAGATCTGGCACCGGTAGTGAATGAGTCTCAGGTCATTCGGGAAGAGTATGTGAGCAGAAATTTTTCGGAAAATAATGTAGTGCCACATTTGGGTAGTGAAGAGGTACATATTAACGATTTGGAAAATGGAAGCAAATCTTTTAGAGATTTGGTAGTAAATGCACAGAATGTTACTTTGCATATGGGGGAAAAGCAAAATCATGTTAGAGGTGGTACTGAAGTTAACTTTGTCATTCAACACAAAAACAATCCATGTAATCAGCAATTGGTCCACGTTAATAGATTAACTCCTTTACCTCCTAGACGTAGTGAATTGATTTCTAGCACATATAATGATAACATTGATAATTCTTCAACTCAAGAAACAAGACAATTTAAAAGTAGATATTTTCTAAACCATCAAAATAGGGTTAAAACTCAAAATGTTCCTAATTCACACAAGTATGACTTGCGCCCAAGAGGCCAATTTATTCATTAAAGTTACTTGTCAATTAAGGCAATATGTCAAGAGAGCAATTGGCTCAAAAGTAAAGTAAAATGTTTAGACTATGAAATTCTCACATTTTCAAAAAAAAAAAAAAAAAAAAAAAAAAGACTGATATTGTTGTGAGATGGACAATTATGTTTCATAATATTATATTTTCAATTGTTTCACAAAATGTTTTGCAAAACTGTATGCTATGTTAAAATGGATCCAATATTTCTGAACTTCTGTGTAATTTGCTTTATGTGTCAGTCAGCTGAATGTTCTGTACTGCAAGTTCTGTGCCAGTGCAGCTTTCTGAATGTGAGTGCCATGTTAATCAGGTTGAAGTAGTGTTTTAAAATTCTAAATACTTAAATAATAATTTTTTTTTGCTTTGCTTTAATGATAAGCAGTAATGTTTTAAAGTAATTTTAAGATAATTAAGTACTTGATGGATTAGAGTTTTGGTAAGGATTTTTAAGGATAACTGATAATTTTTATCTCTGTTTTATTTTATGAATGTGTGAATGATTTTTTTTTAATTTAAAAGTCTAGTAAATTTTAGAAATTTTTTTTGTCATTTGGTGTTTGTTGACTTATTGGTTGGGGGTACCGCCACCTCTAGGTTTGCAACTTTCTAATGGACTTGTTTCTTGCCTGGGTGCCTGATCAACATTCTTGGTTTGAAAATTTGTCTCATTTTCTAAATTAGTAATTTTTTTTAAATGTCTTTTAAAGTAATTTGTTGGCAAGGTTGGATAATAGTTAATAAATTGATTTCTGTGAAAAGTAAATTTATAGAATTTTAATTGTAAAATTTTTGAAGAAAGAAAACTTTTTGTTTAGTTAAACTTTTTGTGAGTTGAGTAAATTAAATTTTCATGTCTCTGTGGTACTCACCAGAAAATGTATTAGTGTTTAAATTTTAAAAGGGGCAATTTCATCATTTGTGTCTTGTTAATTTGGTGTTGTCTTGTAAAGGTCTATGCTTGTATTGAGACTTATATTTTTTTTTTTGACTCACGAGTCAAACTTTAGGCCACTCTTGGATTTTGGTTATTATGCTGGTCATGATCTTGTTTGTTTTTGTTTTTTTCTTTGATGTACATGTACATCGCTCAAAATTTACACTAAATTCCTCTCAATGGAACATATGTCATTGGGAACTTAATGCAGGTATTTTCCTAGTATTGTGTGGAAAAATTCCCCGCTTTGCAGGAAATTTTTCTCCCGGGCCCCGAAGGAGTGTGATAAGGCTTTCACACCTCTGTGTTAAAATTGTATATTAAAGTATTGTTTTATTTCTGTGTGATTGAAAGTGTCAATTTCGAAATGTAAATGTCTTTTCTACATGTTTTCAATTACATTGACTTTTAAGGGAAGTGAACTCTAAAATCGCAAAAGTGTTTATGTTCCAGAAAAATAGTAATAGTTTTGTATTTTCGCTTCTCAGTCGCTAGTTGGGAACTTGCAGGTTTTGCGCACGCGCGCGTTTGAAAAAGGATTTTGGAAGCAGTGTGGAAGGAGTGGTGGAGGAATGTAGACGTGTGTGTTTGATTCGCGTATGATCGCGAATTTTAAGAAAAGGTGGATTAATTTTGAAAGTGGAAGGATGTGATTAAAATATGTAACATAGTTCGACAAGTTGTGCGTAGAGTCGTTTGGCTCGGTTCAGAGATGAGTCACTCGTGTTTTTAAATGAATCAGCCTGGTAGTAATGGAATAATGAGTCTTGAGAAAAGAGAAAATGGTTCTTTCACTGGTCGGCTTGAATCGCTAATAGGGCTAGAGGGAAAGCTCATTTTACAGCGATTTGTATTTGCCTGACTCCTCCTTGTGTCCTAAGGTACGAATCAACCAATCTCCGTAACCAACCAAGATGTCGAATTCCGCCAGCATGATGTTGTGTAGTCAAGTTTCCCGACCATTATGGATTTTGTTCTGCGCAAGAATCTCGATGAGTTTATGCCGAGAGTCCATCCTGATATCCTTTCCCATGGTACAGAATTGTAAATGTTATATTTAAAAGAGACGAGGTAAAGTTTTATATATATTTAGTCTTCCACCTAACGAATAGAGTGTTAATTGTCAAATCCTCGTGTGTATCGAGTCATTGATGATGTTATATGAAAATGTCGTATATGTTCAAAGTATACAAATGTCGTATATAAATGTCAAGTATAATGTGAGGAATATTGTGTTTATTTTATGTATCAGAAAATATGTGTATTCTCTTGGTTCCTCTTCCTCCAGGGGTGTTCTTAATGGTCACCCTACCGAGTGTAACTCTGAGTTATTGCGAGAAATGCTTGTACTCCACTGTTTTCGATCAACTGCCTTGTTATTTCATGTTTAATAAATGTGTTTGATTTCAAAACTTTGTCTTCTCTGTCGAGTATACAAAAACGTTCGCGACAAGAGCCAGGAGTCCTAATCAGTAGACAACAATGAACAGGATCTCTTTACTCAAAGAAAATAATTTACATACTCAGATATTAATTTTGGAAATAAAAAATTAGATTCCAGATATACGGAGAAGAAATGGTCTTTATAAGAACCTGAGATTGGTGGACCGCTTTATTGTCAGTCCGCCAGTCCAGGCCCCACCACCATAACGAATAATTTTCTCAATTACTGGCAAGTGGCAGACTTTCAGCAAACCCTTATCAACACTCCGACCAACCTTCGAGACCTTTACAATAGTGATACTGTGATAATAACATTTTTCACATATGTAGTTAATTTGGGCCCTCCAATTGAGTCCTTTGTCAATCTTTTTGCCTAAATACCATTTCAATGGCCTTACCACACCAATCCTAAAAATCGGACATCTGTTCTTCAAGTTGGACTTTTCCTTGCCTAAAACAACGGCAAATCTCTTGGAGTAAGTTTGAAAGATTTCCCTACCCGCCCATAGGCATCCATCGAAGCGACAGCAAAGCTGAACGTCTCAGTATCTGTCCCCGGCGAAGCCGGCGAAGAGAGGCACCACCCACTGGTCCATTACCGGCCCTCCGAGCCGGAGCCATCCCCGGCCGCAACCACAACAGCGTCTACCGCTGAAATAAAACTCTTGGACTAAGCAATACTAAGTCTCAGACATGAAAGACAGTTAATAGTTAGTTCCAGTAAGATATTGGTACGCATGGTCTGCTGGGTGGGTGTTTCGGTCGTTTTCTTCGGCGTTCCTTGCCGGGTCTGGTGGTGGATGGCTTCGCCTGATGGAGTGATGGTCTGCTGTCTCCTGTGGTGTCCCGGGTGGTGCGTGTGTGGCATGGTGGAGTCAGCTGTTTTCTCTGTTCGGTTCGGTCTTGCGAGTCGTTGAATATGTTTCTTGCTGGGGATCAATTTCTTCTCTCGGTCCGAGATTTTGTTGCTCAGCCTTTATGGCAAGGCCTCGGGTATGGGCCATGGTAATCAGTGAGTCTGCCAAAACAATTGGCACTAATAAGAATAAGGTCCGGGTTTCCAGTACCTGAATGAGAGTGGATACTTAGGCCAGCAGAAATATAGTTACAAATAATCAAGTCGTTGATCATACAGAAGTGGATAATACAGTTAGTTTTCCCTATGGAGAGTAACTCCATATTTTCGATCGAGCATTAAAATCACCCATGATAATATAAAACATATTTTAAAAATTAAAATTGATTATCTCAGACAGATTTTATTCGATGTCATGATGAGGTGGAAAATAAGAACTAGCAATAATAATATTCAAACCGCTCATGAGGTGTATCTCAATAAAAACAAAGGAGTTAGTGTCAAATTTAAAATGAACATCCAGAGAGGAATTACAAGCAATAAGAACAGCTTTTTTGGATTTAGAACAAAAATTACGGAAGCTTAGTTTTTGTAAGGGGAAGCAAGAACTTTACGTTGGGTAAGATAAGGTTCCTTAATATAAATAAAATCATAATTAAGATTAGGGTAAACCAACAACGCATGGTTGTGAGCAGCAAGGGAATGATTCCTATTAATTTGTATGCCCCAAAAGGCCATAATCAATAAATTTGTTAAAGATATTAACTTGGTGAACATAGGCTGAGAACCGTTTCGGAACCTCAAATGGGGAATCGAACCCGGTCCGCCTGGATGAGAGGCAGAATTTCTAACCACTTGACCGCGTAGGACGCCTTCTGACATGAAAAAGATATATTTTACATTTGCAGACTTTAATTTCGAAAATAAATATTCACTACACAACCAAAAGACTATGTTCCTGAAACAGTTTCCACCGAGATTTGAACTCGTATCGCTGGATTCAGAGTCCAAAGTGCTAAGGGTTACACCATGGAACCTCATTTCCAAGCCGTAAATTGCACACCGGCCTCCTGGGAGAGATTCAGGAATCCTAACCACTAGAACACATGGGACAATTTCTCCAACGAAAGAAAAAATACATAGTTTATATTGACAGACTTTAATTTCGGAAATAAAAGCTTTCTATACAACCTAAATTCATGTCTGTTGAAGAAGGTACTGCCGAGATTTACAGTCGGGACTATGGATTAAGAGTCAAGTGGGCTATCCGTTACACTATAGAACTTCAGGCCCATGACGGGACCAGGAATCTTATCCTTTAAACCACAGTGGAATGCTTCTCACAAGTGAAAAGATCTAATTTACATTTTCAGATATTAATTTCGGATATAAAATTGACATAGGAATAAGGCTGTTCTTGCTTACTAAGTGAAATCAATACGTATTTGTGTTTCTTCTTACAATACCAGAATAGGCTTGCACTTAGTGAAACTTTTTCCAACTTTTTTTTTTTTATAAATCAACCAATAGCGCATTTTATCAGGACGCTTAATAGTTTACCTTTAACGCTTGATGTTTTCATGATCCACCGAATATTTCTGAAATTTTTATGATGTTTAATATTTTAAAAATTCTGATGATTGCAATATAATGTGAATTGCAATATGATTGCAATATAATGTGACGACCAACAATTTGCCAATAGTCATTTATATACAGGGCGTCCCACTCAAAGCGAACAGTGGAGGATTTTTTGAACCGTTGGTTGAAGACCCATAGTTTCAGCTGCAAAAATGTTTTAAATACGGTAGGAAGTTATGAAACAGTAATTTAAATGGTGTACCATATTTTTGTAGAAAGTCAAGAAAATTAACTTTTTATACAGCCCCTCTATGAAAAAATGTCAATTTATTAAAATGTTACCCACACCGTATTTAGTATGTATATTGTATGTATTTAGTCTAACTGAAAAAAAAATGGCTGTAATACAATCCAATTTGCCATAATTATCATTAATTTAAATTTTCAGTGAGAAATAAGGGTGTATCCACAAATCAACTGCGATTGAAAATAGCTACTAAAACTTTTACCACTTCTTCAAACATATTTTATGCAGATAATGCAATTATGTCATTATTATGTCGATTCATAGTATGTATTTAAACATTCAAGTAACTCTTCTACCTGACTAGAATTTGAATGATGGCGCTGTTCAGTAATGCCGAACTCTGTGAGATGAATTTGCTTTGCAGCAAATGCATCCAATCTCCTAGTGATACAGTGAGTGAATGCTATCGTCGTTTCCGTAAGGCTGTCATTCTTCTAGAGTTTTTATTCTATGACTGGTATGTCGATTGCAATCAACAGGTCAGTTTTATCGTCGATATGGCTTAGGAAGACAGTGAGTACTAACGCAAAATGATTAAGTAGACAGTTTATCCATATACTAGTGTCCGGACTGTCAAGTACTGAAAAGCAACTTCTTCGCTCGAACCCACCATCTTCTGTACCGCATACAAGAGTTCTTACCGATTCGTCAATAAATGCTCTCAATCTGATGGAAAACGTGTAGTGACAAAAATGTGTTAGGAGCTAATTAAGTCTACTAAATAAGGTGGTTTTAGATGATCGTAGTTGATTTCCAAACTTGAAAAGCATGCTTGTTTTTCCATAGATTTTGTTAGGAAAAATATCCGATGGGCCGACAAAATCACAATAATCTGTTTTATTTATCTTATTTAAGTGTTAAAATAATTTTTATCTTGTATCATCTGCATGTCTTTAATAGTTTAAAAAAGCAACCAATGGAAAAATTGTTTTAAAATGCTAAAAGGTATTGACTTGCATCAATTCAATTTGTGAACGACCCCTGCATTGAAGAATTTTGATGATTAGAAAGGTTACGAGAATGTTGTAAGTCTGGAATTTTGACAATTTATTTCGTCCTAAGATTAAACTTTTAAGAACCACATTTTTCTTTAGTTTGACTATATGAAGTTTTGACAACATTTTTGTAATTTGAATTTTTTCGATAGAGGGACTGTATGAAAAGTTAATTTCCTTAACTTTTTACAAAAATATGGTACAGCATATAAATAACTGTTTTATAACTTCCTATCTTATTTAAAGCATTTTTGCAATTGGAACTATGGTACTAAAACAGACGGATCAAAATATCTTCCACTGTTCACCCTGTATAAGAAAAGCTCTTTAGGGACAGTACCCTCCTTCCCCTACTACGAACCTTTCGGGAGGATTTTGCACCCCCAGATTCAACCTGCCTGTACTCCGCATAAAAAAGGGGATGATTTGGGAAGATTCGGGAACCGAACTCGGGCCCTCCAAGTAGAATCCCCGTGCCCACAGAGCTATCCCGCCCTACATGCAATCAATATCTATAATTATCAAGCTAACATTGCTTGAGGTATAAGTTAACTGGGTATTTCTAAATAGTTTTACATATTGTCATTTGGGGGGGGGGGGGTCTTGTGGACGTGGTGCGTAGGCCCTCCTTCACCACGGGGGAATTAGTAACGAACGAACATGTTGTTATCCGGAAAACCGCCCAATGTGCAATTACAAGTTAAAAACATTGTACACATTGAACCCTATGGGACCTAATTTTTCAAACATTTTTTAAGTGGATTTAAAATTCACAAATTGCTTCGAAAGTTTCAAAAAATATTCAAATTATCTCATAAAATTTATAAAAAAATTTCAGCAAAATATATTCAGTAGGTTTTAAAATAAAAATTTAAATAATAATTACACCTTTTATAAGAAGCGATCACGTGACTATTATATGAAGAGATCACGTGACCCGCTTCAAAATAAAATATGGCATCCACTTTGTGAAAGCCCCAGGCCGTCCGGCTCGTCCAAAGGACTTAGAGCAACAGTTTGGCATCCACTTTGTGTCAAAATTATGATTTTTAAAGTTCGTTTTAATTCATATTGAGTGTTGTATCCGTCCTAAAACCGCTTTATTTTTGCTTACATTCTGTGCATCTACTTACTGAAACAACGCAATTACAATATATTTCAGTTTAAATGATCATCCAACTTTGATTATTTCTATAACGAAGCCTACTTTTCACTTATAGAAAATGTAAACAGAAAAATATGTAGAATGAGTTGTATAAGAATTGCTGCATTTCTTTAACGCAAATTTATTTAGCTCATGGAGTCTGCAAGATAGCTGATATGAATGAAATATTCATTGATTTTACAGAGAGAAGGGCGATTTTTTCGATGAAGTTTTAAGCATAGAGTTTAATTACGTGTGTCTCCATGGTCTTAAGTTTTTACATAAAATAAATTATTATAGTATTGTGATAAATGAAATGAATGGAAAAATGTTTATGAATGAAATGTTGCTTTTATAGAGAGAGCCTGGCGTGTTATATTTCGATGACGTCATTTGAATAAATTTCATTTGTTTTCGAAAAAGTTTTCAAATATAATAAATTATTGTAGTATTGTGATAATTTAAAAATATCTTCGAGGAACGTGTCACAATTTAGAGATGTTTAAATAAAATTGCATTGAAGTTGGAAAGTGTTTCATAATCAATGCTTTATGATTGATTGATCGTTCTTGTTTACATTTTATCATACTGCACCTCTAAAATAACGTATATTTGAATCTTCAATTAACCTCATTTTCCGTATAGAACGATTTAACCTTATATCAAATATAAAATCAATTTCTCATTGGAAAGGGCTTTGTTTAATCAGTGTATATTTCAAACAATTAGATATTATGCTCTCCTTCAAATTAATATTATCAAAAAATTCTATATTCTTCCCGGAGGTTTGGTCGAAAGTTTAACACGTGTACCAAATTCCTATTTTTCGAGAAGGGCCAAAGAAAGCGAGTCAAATAAATGTTCACACGGAAATACACATATATGCTAATAATGTTTATTGAAATTATCTACCAACTATTTTTAAGAGCACAGAAATAATATTATATATAATATAAAGAAACAATATGCATTAGATAAGATGAATCGGATCAGATTTAAAATTGCAAATTGATCTTATTCATTTTATCTAAACGCAGCACAAAAAGAGAAATGATAAATAATTCGAAAAATCGTATTTTTTGAAAATGTTCCGTGTAGAGGGGGTTCTCCACACCAAGACCCCCTATAAAAGCATGATTTACGGTGTGATAGAGACTTCACATTTGGTGTATGGGTATATCGTTCAAAAGGAAGGAAGTGGTCAATCTCATATTTCCAATATTTATTACTTTAGGGGCGGTCGCAAAAAAAAAAAAAAAAAATGTTAGATTTGTCAAATAAATGAGAAACGCCACCTTTAAAATTTAATAGAAGGTTGAAATTTTGTATATGGGTATTTTGATAAAAAAAAAACAAGAAACATATAGTTTTCCAAAAATATTTATTTAAGGGTGGTTTCTGTGGAACAAAATATTAAATGTTCATTTAATTTTTTGCACTACACTAAAACGTTTTAAAAGTGAAATGATAAAAAGCATGCTTCTGTTCAGATAGACACGTTTGAAATGCGAAAAGATAGTAATGTTGTAGATCTATAGTTTGTTTCATTCACGAGAAATGATACTAACGTAATAGTTTTGTACTTTTATGACCACTAATTCGCCAATAGCCATTCATATATAGGAAAACCTCTTCTCTTCGTCGAATTTGTTGTTGTTGAGACCCAGACCGTCTAACATACCAGAAAGGTGTAAGGTAACTGTTCTCTTCGTCGATGTTGAAGACCCAGAACGTCCGACTCGTCCTAGGAGTATGAGAAGCTGTTTGGACGGCCGGCTCTTCGTCGGTGTTGTTGTTGTTGTTGAGACCCAGACCGTCCGACCTACCAGAAAGGTGTAAGGTAACTGTATGGACGGCCGGGAAGTGCCACCCAATTTAGACCGGAACCCAGTGGGGGAGGCATCCACAGGGACCGTACCCTCCTTCCCCTACCACCAACCTCTCGGAAGGACTTACGGACCCACATGTTTAACGTGATCGTACTCCGCATGAACACGGCGGCATTTGTGGTAGCGTGCAAATCTAGCGCGCAAACCACGGGGATACCGCACCCGAGATGGCCAACAGCACGCGTTGTTCCGAGGCTCTTCGTCGGTGTTGTTGTTGTTGAGACCCAGACCGTCCGACCTACCAGAAAGGGCTCTTCGTCGGTGTGTAAAACTTGGCGAGAAATGTGGCAAACTTGACGAACTCATTTAACAAAATATTGCCTAATTGGCGAGATGTCGCCTCAGATTTATAAAAATATAGTCAAAATTGCAAAAATGATGCTAAATTTTCGGAATTAAAGTCAAATTGATGATTAATTATTAGCATATTTTAATACAATGACTATATTGCTCATTGTGAATGCTTTCAAAATTGATTATTGTCAATTTAGAGTTATGAGAAGTATATGTTAATTGGATACTTCGACATAGATTTAAATGTCGTAATGCAGAAAATTCCAAATGTACAATTCGACGTAAAACATTGTGCCGTGGATCTTATGAATTATTTTTTCATTGTGAATAAAGTACATTAAATGCATTATATAAGCATAGTCATATACAACCGACATCAGGTTTCTCAATTATAAATTCATCAATTTGGCATCATTTCCAATTATTTGGATGTAAAACTTGGTGTGTAATCGGTGTGTAAAATTTGGCGATCTAAACTATCAGTTCAACTATCAGTTCTACAGTCTCACTTGGCGATAAATTGGCAGATTTTTAAATTATCGCTAAATTTACAAAAATGTCGCCAAACCTTCCATAGAGATAACATTGTTCAGACGATATTTTTTCCACCAATTTATTTGAAGCAAATTATATCATGTCGCTTAGCAACGGACTTAAATCCAATGCGTTTATGCGCAGACGATTTTTATTAAATCTTTTCCGATTTGTATAATGAAGATATATATATATAACACAAATTTAATTGACATTGCACTTTTGATTGCATGATAACAATTACGGTCTTCAGGTTTAAACATTATTATTATTGATATATTCGTTGATTATTGATTCAGAGATAATTGATATTTTCGAGTTATTATGCCATTGCTGTATTACGGCAAAAATTGCTGCAACTCATGTATTGTACGTCGTACTAGTATCTACAAATGCACTCGTATATCTTCTAATCTACGAGAATGTAAGTAGTTAAGGTATATTGGCATATATTTTGTGTTTATTGGCATATATTTTGATATGTATTCGTAATATTGGAATCAATTACGGCCTTTTGGCGTAAATATTACGAGGATTATTGATACTTTCAATTTATTACATCATCTGTTTTATTTTGGCAACGATTTTTGAGACTCTTATCGTAATACGGGTAATGTTCTACTAACACTCGCACATATCTTCTAATCCACGATATTATATGTAGTACGGGTATATATATCTTCATATAATTTCAGCACTTTCATTTCGGCATATATTGGAATCAATTGCTACCTTCACGTTTACAAATTACGGGTTTATTGATATTTTCAATTTATACATGTAATCTACAAATACAGGTTACATCTTCTAATATTCGTGTATATAAGTTGTACTGGTCCCAAACAATTTTAACGCTTTTATTTCGCATAGATTGATTCAATTCCATATTTTTTGTAAATTTGTTTACAAAAGGGGCCAGCATGTTTTTTTATTTAGATCTGCCCGTGAAGATAATTTTGTATAGCGAGAACAGAGATCCAGAAACTTCTTTTTAGAAGCATTTAATTATATATTTAACAGAATATTTTGAATAAAAATGGCATTTAGTGTACTATAGGAATTTGCACATGATTTGCACGTGAATTTTCAGCGGGGGGCGGGGTAGCCCATTGGTTAGCGCGCAGGAGTTGCACTCGGTAGGCCCGGGTTCGATTCCAGCCGCTGCCAAAACTGCCGCCGTGTTCACGCGGAGTACGAGCACGTTAAACATGTGGGTCCGTAAGTCCTTCCGAGAGGTTGGTGGTAGGGGAAGGAGGGTACGGTCCCTGTGGATGCCTCCCCCACTGGGTTCCGGTCCAAATTGGGTGGCACTTCCCGGCCGTCCAAACAGTTACCTTACAACTTTCTGGTAGGTAGGACGGTCTGGGTCTCAAAAACAACGCTTAGCAACGGGTTTAAATCCAATGTTTTCATGCCGCAGACGATTTTTATTATATCATTTCAAATTTAAATAACAAAGAAATATATATATATGAAATAAATTTTATTGAAATTGCATTTTTTGCTGGATTATATCAATTACAGCCTTCAGGTTAAAGATTTCTTTAGGTTTATTGATATTTTCAATATATTATGTCATCTGTTTTATTTTGTCAAAAGCGGTTCAAACTCATATATTGTAGTACTTGTAATATTCTTTTAGTACACGAGTTATAAAAATATATGTAGCACGGTTAATAAATATGTGTAGCACGGTTATACCTTCCCATACAATTTTAGCACTTTCAATTTGACATATATTGGAATCAATCACGGCCTTCAAGTTTAAACATAATTGATATTTTCACTTTATCATGCCATCTGTTGAATTTTGGCAAAGATTTTTGAAATTCATATATTATAGTACGTGCAATTTTCTACTAATACACGGGTATATCTTCTAATATTCGGGAATATAAGTAGTATGGGTATATCTTCCGATACAATTTTTGCGCTTTCATCTTGACGTATATTGATTCAATTTCATATTTTTTGCAAATTTGTTTACTAACGAGAACAGGCTGTTTTATTTTTCGCATTTATCCGTGAAGATAAATTTTCTATGGCGAAAACAGAGTTTCTTATTTATTTGTAGGAGTATTAATATAAATACTAGCCGAATACCCGTTGAAAATCAACGGTCTCGCAATGAGCAACCCCTGAATAATGTAAATTTTTTAATAATTCGCGTTTCACATTTATTCGATAAATCGAATATTTTGGTGTGTAGAACCCCCCTAAAGAAGAAAATATTGGGAAACTAAATTTCCGCATTTCTTCCTTTCGAATTAATTACCCGTACACCACATTAAAGTCTATCTCATCCCGAGGCACCCCTATATTAGTATTTCTCCTTTGGAACTTTTTTCTGTGAAGCACACCCATAAATAAACATTTTTGATAAACTCTCTTTGTCTTGGGTTTTTTATCAGATGATTGGCCCATATACCGAATATCAAGCCTCTATCAAATTTAAAAAGAAGCTTGCCTCATTTATTCGAAAAATCGAACATATTAGTGTGCGGCACCCCTTATTGTAGCAAATATCGGAAATCTGAAATTTCACGCTGTCTGCCTTTCAAACTATCTACCTGTACACCAAATTTGAAGTCTCTATCCTATCGAGCAGCATGTTTTTTCTATCACTTCACCTTTCGAACGTTTTTCTGTGCAGCACCCCGTTAATGAACATTTTTGTCAAACTGTATTCATGTTTTTTTTTTTGTCAAATGGTTAGCCCATATACTAAATTTCAAGCTTCTATCACATTGTAAAGGAGGCGTTTTTCATTTGTTCCGCAAATCGAACATTTTAGTGATCGGCACCCCCTACAATAGCAAATGTTGGAAGACTGAAATTGCACATTTTCTTCCTTTCCAACTTTTAACCTGTACACCAAATTTGAAGTCTCTATCTCATCGTGAAGCATGCTTTTCTAGCATTTCATCTTTCGAATGCTTTTGTGTGGAGTACCCACCCCCTTAACTATACATTTTTTAAAAACTCTATTCTTTTTGTGATTTCTATGAGATGACTCGCCCATATACCAGATATAAAGCCTCTATCACGTTTTTAAAGGAGCGTTTCTCCTTTATTCCGAAAATCGAACATTTTGGTGTGCGGCACCCCCTAAAGTAGAAAATATTGGTAAACTGAATTTATATACTTTCTTCCTTTCAAACTATCTACCTTTACACCAAATTTGATATCTCTATCTCATTCCAAAGCATGGTTTTTTTATCAATTGACTTTTCGAACGTTTTACTCTGGAGCACCCCCTTAAACGAACATTTTTGAAAAACTGTATTCGTCTTGGGTGTTTTCGTCAAATTATTGGCCCATATACCAAATTTTAAGCCTCTATCAAATTTTAAAGGCGCCTTTTCTCATTTATTCGGTAAATCGAACGTTTTGGTGTGCGACACCCCCTCAAATAGAAAATATTGGAAATCTGAAATTGCACACTTTCTTCCTTTCGAATGATTTACTTATACACCAAATTTGAAGTCTCTATCTCTTCGCAAAGTATGCTTTCCCATCTTTTCACTTTTCGAACGTTTTGGTGTGGGACACCCCCTCTATAGAAAGTTTTCGGAAAATTCGATTTTTCCATGGGGTTTTATCGAACGACCGAGCCGTGTACCAAATTGCAAGTCTCTATCTATTCGGGAAGTGCCTGAAAAAAGCGTGACAGACAGAGAGACAGACAGACGGACGGACGGACACTTGGCAATACTTACTTATACCCCAGATTTAACCTGGCTGTACTCCGCATAAAAAAGGGGATGATTTGGGAAGATTCGGGAACAGAACTCGGGCCCTCCAAGTAGAATCCCCGTGCCCACAGAGCTATCCCGCCCTGCATGCAATCAATAACTATAATTATCAAGCTAACATTGCTTGAGGTATAAGTTAACTGGGTATTTCTAAATAGTTTTACATATTGTCATTTGGGGGGGAGGGGTCTTGTGGACGTGGTGCGTAGGCGCTCCTTCACCACGGGGGAATTAGTAACGAACGGACATGTTGTTATCCGGAAAACCGCCCAATGTGCAATTACAAGTTAAAAACATTGTACACATTGAACCCTATGGGACCTAATTTTTCAAAAATTTCTTAAGTGGATTTAAAATTCACAAATTGCTTTGAAAGTTTCAAAAAATATTGAAATTATCTCATAAAATTTATAAAAAAATTTCAGCAAAATATATTCAGTAGGTTTTAAAATAAAAATTTAAATAATAATTCCACCTTTTATATGAAGCGATCACGTGACTATTATATGAAGAGATCACGTGACCCACTTCAAAATAAAATATGGCATCCACTTTGTGTCAAAATTGTGATTTTTAAAGTTCGTTTTAATTCATATTGAGTGTTGTATCCGTCCTCAAACCGCTTTATTTTTGCTTACATTCTGTGCATCTACTTACTGAAACAACGCAATTACAATATATTTGAGTTTAAATGATCATCCAACTTTGATTATTTCTATAACGAAGCCTACTTTTCACTTATAGAAAATGTAAACAGCAAAATATGTAGAATGAGTTGTATAAGAATTGCTGCATTTCTTTAACGCAAATTTATTTAGCTCATGGAGTCTGCAATATAGCTGATATGAATGAAATATTCATTGATTTTACAGAGAGAAGGACGATTTTTTCGATGAAGTTTTAAGCATAGAGTTTAATTACTTGTGTCTCCATGGTCTTAAGTTTTCACATAAAAGAAATTATTATAGTATTGTGATAAATGAAATGAATGGAAAAATGTTTATGAATGAAATGTTGCTTTTATAGAGAGAGCCTGGCGTGTTATATTTCGATGACGTCATTTGAATAAATTTCATTTGTTTTCGAAAAAGTTTTCAAATATAATAAATTATTGTAGTATTGTGATAATTTAAAAATATTTTCGAGGAACGTGTCACAATTTAGAGATGTTTAAATAAAATTGCATTGAAGTTGGAAAGTGTTTCATAATCAATGCTTTATGATTGATTGATCGTTCTTGTTTACATTTTGTCATACTGCACCTCTAAAATAACGTATATTTGAATCTGCAATTAACCTCATTTTCCGTATAGAACGATTTAACCTTATATCAAATATAAAATCAATTTCTCATTGGAAAGGGCTTTGTTTAATCAGTGTATATTTCAAACAATTAGATATTATGCTCCCCTTCAAATTAATATTATCAAAAAATTCTATATTCTTCCCGGAGGTTTGGTCGAAAGTTTAACACGTATACCAAATTCCTATTTTTCGAGAAGGGCCAAAGAAAGCGAGTCAAATAAATGTTCACACGGAAATACACATATATGCTAATAATGTTTATTGAAATTATCTACCAACTATTTTTAAGAGCACAGAAATAATATTATATATAATATAAAGAAACAATATGCATTAGATAAGATGAATCGGATCAGATTTAAAATTGCAAATTGATCTTATTCATTTTATCTAAACGCAGCACAAAAAGAGAAATGATAAATAATTCGAAAAATCGTATTTTTTGAAAATGTTCCGTGTAGAGGGGGTTCTCCACACCAAGACCCCCTATAAAAGCATGATTTACGGTGTGATAGAGACTTCACATTTGGTGTATGGGTATATCGTTCAAAAGGAAGAAAGTGGTCAATCTCATATTTCCAATATTTATTACTTTAGGGGCGGTCGCAAAAAAAATGTTAGATTTGTCAAATAAATGAGAAACGCCACCTTTAAAATTCAATAGAAGGTTGAAATTTTGTATATGGGTATTTTGATAAAAAAAAACAAGAAAAATATAGTTTTCCAAAAATATTTATTTAAGGGTGGTTTCTGTGGAACAAAATATTAAATGTTCATTTAATTTTTTGCACTACACTAAAACGTTTTAAAAGTGAAATGATAAAAAGCATGCTTCTGTTTAAATAGAGACGTTTGAAATGCGAAAAGATAGTAATGTTGTCGATCTATAGTTTGTTTCATTCACGAGAAATGATACTTACGTAATAGTTTTGTACTTTTATGACCACTAATTCGCCAATAGCCATTCATATATAGGAAAACCTCTTCTCTTCGTCGAATTTGTTGTTGTTGAGACCCAGACCGTCTAACCTACCAGAAAGGTGTAAGGTAACTTTTCTCTTCGTCGATGTTGAAGACCCAGAACGTCCGACTCGTCCTAGGGGTATGAGAAGCTGTTTGGACGGCCGGCTCTTCGTCGGTGTGTAAAACTTGGCGAGAAATGTGGCAAACTTGGCGAACTCATTTAATAAAATATTGCCTAATTGGCGAGATGTCGACTCAGATTTATAAAAATATAATCAAAATTGCAAAAATGATGCTAAATTTTCGGAATTAAAGTCAAATTGATGATTAATTATTAGCATATTTTAATACAATGACTATATTGCTCATTGTGAATGCTTTCAAAATTGATTATTGTCAATTTAGAGTTATGAGAAGTATATGTTAATTGGATACTTCGACATAGATTTAAATGTCGTAATGCAGAAAATTCCAAACGTACAATTCGACGTAAAACATTGTGCCGTGGATCTTATGAATTATTTTTTCACTGTGAATAAAGTGCATTAAATGCATTATATAAGCATAGTCATATACAACCGACATCAGGTTTCTCAATTATAAATTCATCAATTTGGCATCATTTCCAATTATTTGGATGTAAAACTTGGTGTGTAATCGGTGTGTAAAATTTGGCGATCTAAACTATCAGTTCAACTATCAGTTCTACAGTCTCACTTGGCGATAAATTGGCAGATTTTTAAATTATCGCTAAATTTACAAAAATGTCGCCAAACCTTCCATAGAGATAACATTGTTCAGACGATATTTTTTCCACCAATTTATTTGAAGCAAATTATATCATGTCGCTTAGCAACGGACTTAAATCCAATGCGTTTATGCGCAGACGATTTTTATTAAATCTTTTCCGATTTGTATAATGAAGATATATATATAACACAAATTTAATTGACATTGCACTTTTGATTGCATGATAACAATTACGGTCTTCAGGTTTAAACATTATTATTATTGATATATTCGTTGATTATTGATTCAGAGATAATTGATATTTTCGAGTTATTATGCCATTGCTGTATTACGGCAAAAATTGCTGCAACTCATGTATTGTACGTCGTACTAGTATCTACAAATGCACTCGTATATCTTCTAATCTACGAGAATGTAAGTAGTTAAGGTATATTGGCATATATTTTGTGTATATTAGCATATATTTTGATATGTATTCGTAATATTGGAATCAATTACGGCCTTTTGGCGTAAATATTACGAGGATTATTGATACTTTCAATTTATTACATCATCTGTTTCATTTTGGCAACGATTTTTGAGACTCTTATTGTAATACGGGTAATGTTCTACTAACACTCGCACATATCTTCTAATCCACGATATTATATGTAGTACGGGTATATATATCTTCATATAATTTCAGCACTTTCATTTCGGCATATATTGGAATCAATTGCTACCTTCACGTTTACAAATTACGGGTTTATTGATATTTTCAATTTATACATGTAATCTACAAATACAGGTTATATCTTCTAATATTCGTGTATATAAGTTGTACTGGTCCCAAACAATTTTAACGCTTTTATTTCGCATAGATTGATTCAATTCCATATTTTTTGTAAATTTGTTTACAAAAGGGGCCAGCATGTTTTTTTTATTTAGATCTGCCCGTGAAGATAATTTTGCATAGCGAGAACAGAGATCCAGAAACTTCTTTTTAGAAGCATTTAATTATATATTTTAACAGAATATTTTGAATAAAAATGGCATTTAGTGTACTATAGGAATTTGCACATGATTTGCACGTGAATTTTCAGCGGGGGGCGGGGTAGCCCATTGGTTAGCGCGCTGGAGTTGCACTCGGTAGGCCCGGGTTCGATTCCAGCCGCTGCCAAAACTGCCGCCGTGTTCACGCGGAGTACGATCACGTTAAACATGTGGGTCCGTAAGTCCTTCCGAGAGGTTGGTGGTAGGGGAAGGAGGGTACGGTCCCTGTGGATGCCTCCCCCACTGGGTTCCGGTCCAAATTGGGTGGCACTTCCCGGCCGTCCAAACAGTTACCTTACAACTTTCTGGTAGGTAGGACGGTCTGGGTCTCAAAAACAACGCTTAGCAACGGGTTTAAATCCAATGTTTTCATGCCGCAGACGATTTTTATTATATCATTTCAAATTTAAATAACAAAGAAATATATATATGAAATAAATTTTATTGAAATTGCATTTTTTGCTGGATTATATCAATTACAGCCTTCAGGTTAAAGATTTCTTTAGGTTTATTGATATTTTCAATATATTATGTCATCTGTTTTATTTTGTCAAAAGCGGTTGAAACTCATATATTGTAGTACTTGTAATATTCTTTTAGTACACGAGTAATAAAAATATATGTAGCACGGTTAATAAATATGTGTAGCACGGTTATACCTTCCCATACAATTTTAGCACTTTCAATTTGACATATATTGGAATCAATCACGGCCTTCAAGTTTAAAGATAATTGATATTTTCACTTTATCATGCCATTTGTTGAATTTTGGCAAAGATTTTTGAAATTCATATATTATAGTACGTGCAATTTTCTACTAATACACGGGTATATCTTCTAATATTCGGGAATATAAGTAGTATGGGTATATCTTCCGATACAATTTTTGCGCTTTCATCTTGACGTATATTGATTCAATTTCATATTTTTTGCAAATTTGTTTACTAACGAGAACAGGCTGTTTTATTTTTCGCATTTATCCGTGAAGATAAATTTTCTATGGCGAAAACAGTGTTTCTTATTTATTTGTAGGAGTATTAATATAAATACTAGCCGAATACCTGTTGAAAATCAACGGTCTCGCAATGAGCAACCCCTGAATAATGTAAATTTTTTAATAATTCGCGTTTCACATTTATTCGACAAATCGAATATTTTGGTGTGTAGAACCCCCCTAAAGAAGAAAATATTGGGAAACTAAATTTCCGCATTTCTTCCTTTCGAATTAATTACCCGTACACCACATTAAAGTCTATCTCATCCCGAGGCACCCCTATATTAGTATTTCTCCTTTGGAACTTTTTTCTGTGAAGCACACCCATAAATAAACATTTTTGATAAACTCTCTTTGTCTTGGGTTTTTTATCAGATGATTGGCCCATATACCGAATATCAAGCCTCTATCAAATTTAAAAAGAAGCTTGCCTCATTTATTCGAAAAATCGAACATATTAGTGTGCGGCACCCCTTATTGTAGCAAATATCGGAAATCTGAAATTTCACGCTGTCTGCCTTTCAAACTATCTACCTGTACACCAAATTTGAAGTCTCTATCCTATCGAGCAGCATGTTTTTTCTATCACTTCACCTTTCGAACGTTTTTCTGTGCAGCACCCCGTTAATGAACATTTTTGTCAAACTGTATTCATGTTTTTTTTTTTGTCAAATGGTTAGCCCATATACTAAATTTCAAGCTTCTATCACATTGTAAAGGAGGCGTTTTTCATTTGTTCCGCAAATCGAACATTTTAGTGATCGGCACCCCCTACAATAGCAAATGTTGGAAGATTGAAATTGCACATTTTCTTCCTTTCCAACTTTTAACCTGTACACCAAATTTGAAGTCTCTATCTCATCGTGAAGCATGCTTTTCTAGCATTTCATCTTTCGAATGCTTTTGTGTGGAGTACCCACCCCCTTAACTATACATTTTTTAAAAACTCTATTCTTTTTGTGATTTCTATGAGATGACTCGCCCATATACCAGATATAAAGCCTCTATCACGTTTTTAAAGGAGCGTTTCTCCCTTATTCCGAAAATCGAACATTTTGGTGTGCGGCACCCACTAAAGTAGAAAATATTGGTAAACTGAAATTATATACTTTCTTCCTTTCAAACTATCTACCTTTACACCAAATTTGATATCTCTATCTCATTCCAAAGCATGGTTTTTTTATCAATTGACTTTTCGAACGTTTTACTCTGGAGCACCCCCTTAAACGAACATTTTTGAAAAACTGTATTCGTCTTGGGTGTTTTCGTCAAATTATTGGCCCATATACCAAATTTTAAGCCTCTATCAAATTTTAAAGGCGCCTTTTCTCATTTATTCGGTAAATCGAACGTTTTGGTGTGCGACACCCCCTCAAATAGAAAATATTGGAAATCTGAAATTGCACACTTTCTTCCTTTCGAATGATTTACTTATACACCAAATTTGAAGTCTCTATCTCTTCGCAAAGTATGCTTTCCCATCTTTTCACTTTTCGAACGTTTTGGTGTGGGACACCCCCTCTATAGAAAGTTTTCGGAAAATTCGATTTTTCCATGGGGTTTTATCGAACGACCGAGCCGTGTACCAAATTGCAAGTCTCTATCTATTCGGGAAGTGCCTGAAAAAAGCGTGACAGACAGACAGACGGACGGACACTTGGCAATACTTACTTATACCCCAGATTTAACCTGGCTGTACTCCGCATAAAAAAGGGGATGATTTGGGAAGATTCGGGAACAGAACTCGGGCCCTCCAAGTAGAATCCCCGTGCCCACAGAGCTATCCCGCCCTGCATGCAATCAATAACTATAATTATCAAGCTAACATTGCTTGAGGTATAAGTTAACTGGGTATTTCTAAATAGTTTTACATATTGTCATTTGGGGGGGAGGGGTCTTGTGGACGTGGTGCGTAGGCGCTCCTTCACCACGGGGGAATTAGTAACGAACGGACATGTTGTTATCCGGAAAACCGCCCAATGTGCAATTACAAGTTAAAAACATTGTACACATTGAACCCTATGGGACCTAATTTTTCAAAAATTTCTTAAGTGGATTTAAAATTCACAAATTGCTTTGAAAGTTTCAAAAAATATTGAAATTATCTCATAAAATTTATAAAAAAATTTCAGCAAAATATATTCAGTAGGTTTTAAAATAAAAATTTAAATAATAATTCCACCTTTTATATGAAGCGATCACGTGACTATTATATGAAGAGATCACGTGACCCACTTCAAAATAAAATATGGCATCCACTTTGTGTCAAAATTGTGATTTTTAAAGTTCGTTTTAATTCATATTGAGTGTTGTATCCGTCCTCAAACCGCTTTATTTTTGCTTACATTCTGTGCATCTACTTACTGAAACAACGCAATTACAATATATTTGAGTTTAAATGATCATCCAACTTTGATTATTTCTATAACGAAGCCTACTTTTCACTTATAGAAAATGTAAACAGCAAAATATGTAGAATGAGTTGTATAAGAATTGCTGCATTTCTTTAACGCAAATTTATTTAGCTCATGGAGTCTGCAATATAGCTGATATGAATGAAATATTCATTGATTTTACAGAGAGAAGGACGATTTTTTCGATGAAGTTTTAAGCATAGAGTTTAATTACTTGTGTCTCCATGGTCTTAAGTTTTCACATAAAAGAAATTATTATAGTATTGTGATAAATGAAATGAATGGAAAAATGTTTATGAATGAAATGTTGCTTTTATAGAGAGAGCCTGGCGTGTTATATTTCGATGACGTCATTTGAATAAATTTCATTTGTTTTCGAAAAAGTTTTCAAATATAATAAATTATTGTAGTATTGTGATAATTTAAAAATATTTTCGAGGAACGTGTCACAATTTAGAGATGTTTAAATAAAATTGCATTGAAGTTGGAAAGTGTTTCATAATCAATGCTTTATGATTGATTGATCGTTCTTGTTTACATTTTGTCATACTGCACCTCTAAAATAACGTATATTTGAATCTGCAATTAACCTCATTTTCCGTATAGAACGATTTAACCTTATATCAAATATAAAATCAATTTCTCATTGGAAAGGGCTTTGTTTAATCAGTGTATATTTCAAACAATTAGATATTATGCTCCCCTTCAAATTAATATTATCAAAAAATTCTATATTCTTCCCGGAGGTTTGGTCGAAAGTTTAACACGTATACCAAATTCCTATTTTTCGAGAAGGGCCAAAGAAAGCGAGTCAAATAAATGTTCACACGGAAATACACATATATGCTAATAATGTTTATTGAAATTATCTACCAACTATTTTTAAGAGCACAGAAATAATATTATATATAATATAAAGAAACAATATGCATTAGATAAGATGAATCGGATCAGATTTAAAATTGCAAATTGATCTTATTCATTTTATCTAAACGCAGCACAAAAAGAGAAATGATAAATAATTCGAAAAATCGTATTTTTTGAAAATGTTCCGTGTAGAGGGGGTTCTCCACACCAAGACCCCCTATAAAAGCATGATTTACGGTGTGATAGAGACTTCACATTTGGTGTATGGGTATATCGTTCAAAAGGAAGAAAGTGGTCAATCTCATATTTCCAATATTTATTACTTTAGGGGCGGTCGCAAAAAAAATGTTAGATTTGTCAAATAAATGAGAAACGCCACCTTTAAAATTCAATAGAAGGTTGAAATTTTGTATATGGGTATTTTGATAAAAAAAACAAGAAAAATATAGTTTTCCAAAAATATTTATTTAAGGGTGGTTTCTGTGGAACAAAATATTAAATGTTCATTTAATTTTTTTCACTACACTAAAACGTTTTAAAAGTGAAATGATAAAAAGCATGCTTCTGTTTAAATAGAGACGTTTGAAATGCGAAAAGATAGTAATGTTGTCGATCTATAGTTTGTTTCATTCACGAGAAATGATACTTACGTAATAGTTTTGTACTTTTATGACCACTAATTCGCCAATAGCCATTCATATATAGGAAAACCTCTTCTCTTCGTCGAATTTGTTGTTGTTGAGACCCAGACCGTCTAACCTACCAGAAAGGTGTAAGGTAACTTTTCTCTTCGTCGATGTTGAAGACCCAGAACGTCCGACTCGTCCTAGGGGTATGAGAAGCTGTTTGGACGGCCGGCTCTTCGTCGGTGTGTAAAACTTGGCGAGAAATGTGGCAAACTTGGCGAACTCATTTAATAAAATATTGCCTAATTGGCGAGATGTCGCCTCAGATTTATAAAAATATAGTCAAAATTGCAAAAATGATGCTAAATTTTCGGAATTAAAGTCAAATTGATGATTAATTATTAGCATATTTTAATACAATGACTATATTGCTCATTGTGAATGCTTTCAAAATTGATTATTGTCAATTTAGAGTTATGAGAAGTATATGTTAATTGGATACTTCGACATAGATTTAAATGTCGTAATGCAGAAAATTCCAAATGTACAATTCGACGTAAAACATTGTGCCGTGGATCTTATGAATTATTTTTTCACTGTGAATAAAGTGCATTAAATGCATTATATAAGCATAGTCATATACAACCGACATCAGGTTTCTCAATTATAAATTCATCAATTTGGCATCATTTCCAATTATTTGGATGTAAAACTTGGTGTGTAATCGGTGTGTAAAATTTGGCGATCTAAACTATCAGTTCAACTATCAGTTCTACAGTCTCACTTGGCGATAAATTGGCAGACTTTTAAATTATCGCTAAATTTACAAAAATGTCGCCAAACCTTCCATAGAGATAACATTGTTCAGACGATATTTTTTCCACCAATTTATTTGAAGCAAATTATATCATGTCGCTTAGCAACGGACTTAAATCCAATGCGTATATGCGCAGACGATTTTTATTAAATCTTTTCCGATTTGTATAATGAAGATATATATATAACACAAATTTAATTGACATTGCACTTTTGATTGCATGATAACAATTACGGTCTTCAGGTTTAAACATTATTATTATTGATATATTCGTTGATTATTGATTCAGAGATAATTGATATTTTCGAGTTATTATGCCATTGCTGTATTACGGCAAAAATTGCTGCAACTCATGTATTGTACGTCGTACTAGTATCTACAAATGCACTCGTATATCTTCTAATCTACGAGAATGTAAGTAGTTAAGGTATATTGGCATATATTTTGTGTATATTAGCATATATTTTGATATGTATTCGTAATATTGGAATCAATTACGGCCTTTTGGCGTAAATATTACGAGGATTATTGATACTTTCAATTTATTACATCATCTGTTTCATTTTGGCAACGATTTTTGAGACTCTTATTGTAATATGGGTAATGTTCTACTAACACTCGCACATATCTTCTAATCCACGATATTATATGTAGTACGGGTATATATATCTTCATATAATTTCAGCACTTTCATTTCGGCATATATTGGAATCAATTGCTACCTTCACGTTTACAAATTACGGGTTTATTGATATTTTCAATTTATACATGTAATCTACAAATACAGGTTATATCTTCTAATATTCGTGTATATAAGTTGTACTGGTCCCAAACAATTTTAACGCTTTTATTTCGCATAGATTGATTCAATTCCATATTTTTTGTAAATTTGTTTACAAAAGGGGCCAGCATGTTTTTTTATTTAGATCTGCCCGTGAAGATAATTTTGCATAGCGAGAACAGAGATCCAGAAACTTCTTTTTAGAAGCATTTAATTATATATTTTAACAGAATATTTTGAATAAAAATGGCATTTAGTGTACTATAGGAATTTGCACATGATTTGCACGTGAATTTT
This sequence comes from Amaurobius ferox, assembly GCA_951213105.1. Taxonomy (NCBI): domain Eukaryota; kingdom Metazoa; phylum Arthropoda; class Arachnida; order Araneae; family Amaurobiidae; genus Amaurobius; species Amaurobius ferox. The sequence continues at coordinate 128,603,481 of OX578141.1, forward strand.
CAGCGGGGGGCGGGGTAGCCCATTAGTTAGCGCGCTGGAGTTGCACTCGGTAGGCCCGGGTTCGATTCCAGCCGCTGCCAAAACTGCCGCCGTGTTCACGCGGAGTACGATCACGTTAAACATGTGGGTCCGTAAGTCCTTCCGAGAGGTTGGTGGTAGGGGAAGGAGGGTACGGTCCCTGTGGATGCCTCCCCCACTGGGTTCCGGTCCAAATTGGGTGGCACTTCCCGGCCGTCCAAACAGTTACCTTACAACTTTCTGGTAGGTAGGACGGTCTGGGTCTCAAAAACAACGCTTAGCAACGGGTTTAAATCCAATGTTTTCATGCCGCAGACGATTTTTATTATATCATTTCAAATTTAAATAACAAAGAAATATATATATGAAATAAATTTTATTGAAATTGCATTTTTTGCTGGATTATATCAATTACAGCCTTCAGGTTAAAGATTTCTTTAGGTTTATTGATATTTTCAATATATTATGTCATCTGTTTTATTTTGTCAAAAGCGGTTGAAACTCATATATTGTAGTACTTGTAATATTCTTTTAGTACACGAGTAATAAAAATATATGTAGCACGGTTAATAAATATGTGTAGCACGGTTATACCTTCCCATACAATTTTAGCACTTTCAATTTGACATATATTGGAATCAATCACGGCCTTCAAGTTTAAAGATAATTGATATTTTCACTTTATCATGCCATTTGTTGAATTTTGGCAAAGATTTTTGAAATTCATATATTATAGTACGTGCAATTTTCTACTAATACACGGGTATATCTTCTAATATTCGGGAATATAAGTAGTATGGGTATATCTTCCGATACAATTTTTGCGCTTTCATCTTGACGTATATTGATTCAATTTCATATTTTTTGCAAATTTGTTTACTAACGAGAACAGGCTGTTTTATTTTTCGCATTTATCCATGAAGATAAATTTTCTATGGCGAAAACAGTGTTTCTTATTTATTTGTAGGAGTATTAATATAAATACTAGCCGAATACCTGTTGAAAATCAACGGTCTCGCAATGAGCAACCCCTGAATAATGTAAATTTTTTAATAATTCGCGTTTCACATTTATTCGACAAATCGAATATTTTGGTGTGTAGAACCCCCCTAAAGAAGAAAATATTGGGAAACTAAATTTCCGCATTTCTTCCTTTCGAATTAATTACCCGTACACCACATTAAAGTCTATCTCATCCCGAGGCACCCCTATATTAGTATTTCTCCTTTGGAACTTTTTTCTGTGAAGCACACCCATAAATAAACATTTTTGATAAACTCTCTTTGTCTTGGGTTTTTTATCAGATGATTGGCCCATATACCGAATATCAAGCCTCTATCAAATTTAAAAAGAAGCTTGCCTCATTTATTCGAAAAATCGAACATATTAGTGTGCGGCACCCCTTATTGTAGCAAATATCGGAAATCTGAAATTTCACGCTGTCTGCCTTTCAAACTATCTACCTGTACACCAAATTTGAAGTCTCTATCCAATCGAGCAGCATGTTTTTTCTATCACTTCACCTTTCGAACGTTTTTCTGTGCAGCACCCCGTTAATGAACATTTTTGTCAAACTGTATTCATGTTTGTTTTTTTTGTCAAATGGTTAGCCCATATACTAAATTTCAAGCTTCTATCACATTGTAAAGGAGGCGTTTTTCATTTGTTCCGCAAATCGAACATTTTAGTGATCGGCACCCCCTACAATAGCAAATGTTGGAAGACTGAAATTGCACATTTTCTTCCTTTCCAACTTTTAACCTGTACACCAAATTTGAAGTCTCTATCTCATCGTGAAGCATGCTTTTCTAGCATTTCATCTTTCGAATGCTTTTGTGTGGAGTACCCACCCCCTTAACTATACATTTTTTAAAAACTCTATTCTTTTTGTGATTTCTATGAGATGACTCGCCCATATACCAGATATAAAGCCTCTATCACGTTTTTAAAGGAGCGTTTCTCCTTTATTCCGAAAATCGAACATTTTGGTGTGCGGCACCCCCTAAAGTAGAAAATATTGGTAAACTGAAATTATATACTTTCTTCCTTTCAAACTATCTACCTTTACACCAAATTTGATATCTCTATCTCATTCCAAAGCATGGTTTTTTTATCAATTGACTTTTCGAACGTTTTACTCTGGAGCACCCCCTTAAACGAACATTTTTGAAAAACTGTATTCGTCTTGGGTGTTTTCGTCAAATTATTGGCCCATATACCAAATTTTAAGCCTCTATCAAATTTTAAAGGCGCCTTTTCTCATTTATTCGGTAAATCGAACGTTTTGGTGTGCGACACCCCCTCAAATAGAAAATATTGGAAATCTGAAATTGCACACTTTCTTCCTTTCGAATGATTTACTTATACACCAAATTTGAAGTCTCTATCTCTTCGCAAAGTATGCTTTCCCATCTTTTCACTTTTCGAACGTTTTGGTGTGGGACACCCCCTCTATAGAAAGTTTTCGGAAAATTCGATTTTTCCATGGGGTTTTATCGAACGACCGAGCCGTGTACCAAATTGCAAGTCTCTATCTATTCGGGAAGTGCCTGAAAAAAGCGTGACAGACAGACAGACGGACGGACACTTGGCAATACTTACTTATACCCCAGATTTAACCTGGCTGTACTCCGCATAAAAAAGGGGATGATTTGGGAAGATTCGGGAACAGAACTCGGGCCCTCCAAGTAGAATCCCCGTGCCCACAGAGCTATCCCGCCCTGCATGCAATCAATAACTATAATTATCAAGCTAACATTGCTTGAGGTATAAGTTAACTGGGTATTTCTAAATAGTTTTACATATTGTCATTTGGGGGGGAGGGGTCTTGTGGACGTGGTGCGTAGGCGCTCCTTCACCACGGGGGAATTAGTAACGAACGGACATGTTGTTATCCGGAAAACCGCCCAATGTGCAATTACAAGTTAAAAACATTGTACACATTGAACCCTATGGGACCTAATTTTTCAAAAATTTCTTAAGTGGATTTAAAATTCACAAATTGCTTTGAAAGTTTCAAAAAATATTGAAATTATCTCATAAAATTTATAAAAAAATTTCAGCAAAATATATTCAGTAGGTTTTAAAATAAAAATTTAAATAATAATTCCACCTTTTATATGAAGCGATCACGTGACTATTATATGAAGAGATCACGTGACCCACTTCAAAATAAAATATGGCATCCACTTTGTGTCAAAATTGTGATTTTTAAAGTTCGTTTTAATTCATATTGAGTGTTGTATCCGTCCTCAAACCGCTTTATTTTTGCTTACATTCTGTGCATCTACTTACTGAAACAACGCAATTACAATATATTTGAGTTTAAATGATCATCCAACTTTGATTATTTCTATAACGAAGCCTACTTTTCACTTATAGAAAATGTAAACAGCAAAATATGTAGAATGAGTTGTATAAGAATTGCTGCATTTCTTTAACGCAAATTTATTTAGCTCATGGAGTCTGCAATATAGCTGATATGAATGAAATATTCATTGATTTTACAGAGAGAAGGACGATTTTTTCGATGAAGTTTTAAGCATAGAGTTTAATTACTTGTGTCTCCATGGTCTTAAGTTTTCACATAAAAGAAATTATTATAGTATTGTGATAAATGAAATGAATGGAAAAATGTTTATGAATGAAATGTTGCTTTTATAGAGAGAGCCTGGCGTGTTATATTTCGATGACGTCATTTGAATAAATTTCATTTGTTTTCGAAAAAGTTTTCAAATATAATAAATTATTGTAGTATTGTGATAATTTAAAAATATTTTCGAGGAACGTGTCACAATTTAGAGATGTTTAAATAAAATTGCATTGAAGTTGGAAAGTGTTTCATAATCAATGCTTTATGATTGATTGATCGTTCTTGTTTACATTTTGTCATACTGCACCTCTAAAATAACGTATATTTGAATCTGCAATTAACCTCATTTTCCGTATAGAACGATTTAACCTTATATCAAATATAAAATCAATTTCTCATTGGAAAGGGCTTTGTTTAATCAGTGTATATTTCAAACAATTAGATATTATGCTCCCCTTCAAATTAATATTATCAAAAAATTCTATATTCTTCCCGGAGGTTTGGTCGAAAGTTTAACACGTATACCAAATTCCTATTTTTCGAGAAGGGCCAAAGAAAGCGAGTCAAATAAATGTTCACACGGAAATACACATATATGCTAATAATGTTTATTGAAATTATCTACCAACTATTTTTAAGAGCACAGAAATAATATTATATATAATATAAAGAAACAATATGCATTAGATAAGATGAATCGGATCAGATTTAAAATTGCAAATTGATCTTATTCATTTTATCTAAACGCAGCACAAAAAGAGAAATGATAAATAATTCGAAAAATCGTATTTTTTGAAAATGTTCCGTGTAGAGGGGGTTCTCCACACCAAGACCCCCTATAAAAGCATGATTTACGGTGTGATAGAGACTTCACATTTGGTGTATGGGTATATCGTTCAAAAGGAAGAAAGTGGTCAATCTCATATTTCCAATATTTATTACTTTAGGGGCGGTCGCAAAAAAAATGTTAGATTTGTCAAATAAATGAGAAACGCCACCTTTAAAATTCAATAGAAGGTTGAAATTTTGTATATGGGTATTTTGATAAAAAAAACAAGAAAAATATAGTTTTCCAAAAATATTTATTTAAGGGTGGTTTCTGTGGAACAAAATATTAAATGTTCATTTAATTTTTTGCACTACACTAAAACGTTTTAAAAGTGAAATGATAAAAAGCATGCTTCTGTTTAAATAGAGACGTTTGAAATGCGAAAAGATAGTAATGTTGTCGATCTATAGTTTGTTTCATTCACGAGAAATGATACTTACGTAATAGTTTTGTACTTTTATGACCACTAATTCGCCAATAGCCATTCATATATAGGAAAACCTCTTCTCTTCGTCGAATTTGTTGTTGTTGAGACCCAGACCGTCTAACCTACCAGAAAGGTGTAAGGTAACTTTTCTCTTCGTCGATGTTGAAGACCCAGAACGTCCGACTCGTCCTAGGGGTATGAGAAGCTGTTTGGACGGCCGGCTCTTCGTCGGTGTGTAAAACTTGGCGAGAAATGTGGCAAACTTGGCGAACTCATTTAATAAAATATTGCCTAATTGGCGAGATGTCGCCTCAGATTTATAAAAATATAGTCAAAATTGCAAAAATGATGCTAAATTTTCGGAATTAAAGTCAAATTGATGATTAATTATTAGCATATTTTAATACAATGACTATATTGCTCATTGTGAATGCTTTCAAAATTGATTATTGTCAATTTAGAGTTATGAGAAGTATATGTTAATTGGATACTTCGACATAGATTTAAATGTCGTAATGCAGAAAATTCCAAATGTACAATTCGACGTAAAACATTGTGCTGTGGATCTTATGAATTATTTTTTCACTGTGAATAAAGTGCATTAAATGCATTATATAAGCATAGTCATATACAACCGACATCAGGTTTCTCAATTATAAATTCATCAATTTGGCATCATTTCCAATTATTTGGATGTAAAACTTGGTGTGTAATCGGTGTGTAAAATTTGGCGATCTAAACTATCAGTTCAACTATCAGTTCTACAGTCTCACTTGGCGATAAATTGGCAGATTTTTAAATTATCGCTAAATTTACAAAAATGTCGCCAAACCTTCCATAGAGATAACATTGTTCAGACGATATTTTTTCCACCAATTTATTTGAAGCAAATTATATCATGTCGCTTAGCAACGGACTTAAATCCAATGCGTTTATGCGCAGACGATTTTTATTAAATCTTTTCCGATTTGTATAATGAAGATATATATATAACACAAATTTAATTGACATTGCACTTTTGATTGCATGATAACAATTACGGTCTTCAGGTTTAAACATTATTATTATTGATATATTCGTTGATTATTGATTCAGAGATAATTGATATTTTCGAGTTATTATGCCATTGCTGTATTACGGCAAAAATTGCTGCAACTCATGTATTGTACGTCGTACTAGTATCTACAAATGCACTCGTATATCTTCTAATCTACGAGAATGTAAGTAGTTAAGGTATATTCACATATATTTTGTGTATATTAGCATATATTTTGATATGTATTCGTAATATTGGAATCAATTACGGCCTTTTGGCGTAAATATTACGAGGATTATTGATACTTTCAATTTATTACATCATCTGTTTCATTTTGGCAACGATTTTTGAGACTCTTATTGTAATACGGGTAATGTTCTACTAACACTCGCACATATCTTCTAATCCACGATATTATATGTAGTACGGGTATATATATATCTTCATATAATTTCAGCACTTTCATTTCGGCATATATTGGAATCAATTGCTACCTTCACGTTTACAAATTACGGGTTTATTGATATTTTCAATTTATACATGTAATCTACAAATACAGGTTATATCTTCTAATATTCGTGTATATAAGTTGTACTGGTCCCAAACAATTTTAACGCTTTTATTTCGCATAGATTGATTCAATTCCATATTTTTTGTAAATTTGTTTACAAAAGGGGCCAGCATGTTTTTTTATTTAGATCTGCCCGTGAAGATAATTTTGTATAGCGAGAACAGAGATCCAGAAACATCTTTTTAGAAGCATTTAATTATATATTTTAACAGAATATTTTGAATAAAAATGGCATTTAGTGTACTATAGGAATTTGCACATGATTTGCACGTGAATTTTCAGCGGGGGGCGGGGTAGCCCATTGGTTAGCGCGCTGGAGTTGCACTCGGTAGGCCCGGGTTCGATTCCAGCCGCTGCCAAAACTGCCGCCGTGTTCACGCGGAGTACGATCACGTTAAACATGTGGGTCCGTAAGTCCTTCCGAGAGGTTGATGGTAGGGGAAGGAGGGTACGGTCCCTGTGGATGCCTCCCCCACTGGGTTCCGGTCCAAATTGGGTGGCACTTCCCGGCCGTCCAAACAGTTACCTTACAACTTTCTGGTAGGTAGGACGGTCTGGGTCTCAAAAACAACGCTTAGCAACGGGTTTAAATCCAATGTTTTCATGCCGCAGACGATTTTTATTATATCATTTCAAATTTAAATAACAAAGAAATATATATATGAAATAAATTTTATTGAAATTGCATTTTTTGCTGGATTATATCAATTACAGCCTTCAGGTTAAAGATTTCTTTAGGTTTATTGATATTTTCAATATATTATGTCATCTGTTTTATTTTGTCAAAAGCGGTTGAAACTCATATATTGTAGTACTTGTAATATTCTTTTAGTACACGAGTAATAAAAATATATGTAGCACGGTTAATAAATATGTGTAGCACGGTTATACCTTCCCATACAATTTTAGCACTTTCAATTTGACATATATTGGAATCAATCACGGCCTTCAAGTTTAAAGATAATTGATATTTTCACTTTATCATGCCATTTGTTGAATTTTGGCAAAGATTTTTGAAATTCATATATTATAGTACGTGCAATTTTCTACTAATACACGGGTATATCTTCTAATATTCGGGAATATAAGTAGTATGGGTATATCTTCCGATACAATTTTTGCGCTTTCATCTTGACGTATATTGATTCAATTTCATATTTTTTGCAAATTTGTTTACTAACGAGAACAGGCTGTTTTATTTTTCGCATTTATCCGTGAAGATAAATTTTCTATGGCGAAAACAGTGTTTCTTATTTATTTGTAGGAGTATTAATATAAATACTAGCCGAATACCTGTTGAAAATCAACGGTCTCGCAATGAGCAACCCCTGAATAATGTAAATTTTTTAATAATTCGCGTTTCACATTTATTCGACAAATCGAATATTTTGGTGTGTAGAACCCCCCTAAAGAAGAAAATATTGGGAAACTAAATTTCCGCATTTCTTCCTTTCGAATTAATTACCCGTACACCACATTAAAGTCTATCTCATCCCGAGGCACCCCTATATTAGTATTTCTCCTTTGGAACTTTTTTCTGTGAAGCACACCCATAAATAAACATTTTTGATAAACTCTCTTTGTCTTGGGTTTTTTATCAGATGATTGGCCCATATACCGAATATCAAGCCTCTATCAAATTTAAAAAGAAGCTTGCCTCATTTATTCGAAAAATCGAACATATTAGTGTGCGGCACCCCCTTATTGTAGCAAATATCGGAAATCTGAAATTTCACGCTGTCTGCCTTTCAAACTATCTACCTGTACACCAAATTTGAAGTCTCTATCCTATCGAGCAGCATGTTTTTTCTATCACTTCACCTTTCGAACGTTTTTCTGTGCAGCACCCCGTTAATGAACATTTTTGTCAAACTGTATTCATGTTTGTTTTTTTTGTCAAATGGTTAGCCCATATACTAAATTTCAAGCTTCTATCACATTGTAAAGGAGGCGTTTTTCATTTGTTCCGCAAATCGAACATTTTAGTGATCGGCACCCCCTACAATAGCAAATGTTGGAAGACTGAAATTGCACATTTTCTTCCTTTCCAACTTTTAACCTGTACACCAAATTTGAAGTCTCTATCTCATCGTGAAGCATGCTTTTCTAGCATTTCATCTTTCGAATGCTTTTGTGTGGAGTACCCACCCCCTTAACTATACATTTTTTAAAAACTCTATTCTTTTTGTGATTTCTATGAGATGACTCGCCCATATACCAGATATAAAGCCTCTATCACGTTTTTAAAGGAGCGTTTCTCCTTTATTCCGAAAATCGAACATTTTGGTGTGCGGCACCCCCTAAAGTAGAAAATATTGGTAAACTGAAATTATATACTTTCTTCCTTTCAAACTATCTACCTTTACACCAAATTTGATATCTCTATCTCATTCCAAAGCATGGTTTTTTTATCAATTGACTTTTCGAACGTTTTACTCTGGAGCACCCCCTTAAACGAACATTTTTGAAAAACTGTATTCGTCTTGGGTGTTTTCGTCAAATTATTGGCCCATATACCAAATTTTAAGCCTCTATCAAATTTTAAAGGCGCCTTTTCTCATTTATTCGGTAAATCGAACGTTTTGGTGTGCGACACCCCCTCAAATAGAAAATATTGGAAATCTGAAATTGCACACTTTCTTCCTTTCGAATGATTTACTTATACACCAAATTTGAAGTCTCTATCTCTTCGCAAAGTATGCTTTCCCATCTTTTCACTTTTCGAACGTTTTGGTGTGGGACACCCCCTCTATAGAAAGTTTTCGGAAAATTCGATTTTTCAATGGAGTTTTATCGAACGACCGAGCCGTGTACCAAATTGCAAGTCTCTATCTATTCGGGAAGTGCCTGAAAAAAGCGTGACAGACAGACAGACGGACGGACACTTGGCAATACTTACTTATACCCCAGATTTAACCTGGCTGTACTCCGCATAAAAAAGGGGATGATTTGGGAAGATTCGGGAACAGAACTCGGGCCCTCCAAGTAGAATCCCCGTGCCCACAGAGCTATCCCGCCCTGCATGCAATCAATAACTATAATTATCAAGCTAACATTGCTTGAGGTATAAGTTAACTGGGTATTTCTAAATAGTTTTACATATTGTCATTTGGGGGGGGGAGGGGTCTTGTGGACGTGGTGCGTAGGCGCTCCTTCACCACGGGGGAATTAGTAACGAACGGACATGTTGTTATCCGGAAAACCGCCCAATGTGCAATTACAAGTTAAAAACATTGTACACATTGAACCCTATGGGACCTAATTTTTCAAAAATTTCTTAAGTGGATTTAAAATTCACAAATTGCTTTGAAAGTTTCAAAAAATATTGAAATTATCTCATAAAATTTATAAAAAAATTTCAGCAAAATATATTCAGTAGGTTTTAAAATAAAAATTTAAATAATAATTACACCTTTTATATGAAGCGATCACGTGACTATTATATGAAGAGATCACGTGACCCACTTCAAAATAAAATATGGCATCCACTTTGTGTCAAAATTGTGATTTTTAAAGTTCGTTTTAATTCATATTGAGTGTTGTATCCGTCCTCAAACCGCTTTATTTTTGCTTACATTCTGTGCATCTACTTACCGAAACAACGCAATTACAATATATTTGAGTTTAAATGATCATCCAACTTTGATTATTTCTATAACGAAGCCTACTTTTCACTTATAGAAAATGTAAACAGCAAAATATGTAGAATGAGTTGTATAAGAATTGCTGCATTTCTTTAACGCAAATTTATTTAGCTCATGGAGTCTGCAATATAGCTGATATGAATGAAATATTCATTGATTTTACAGAGAGAAGGACGATTTTTTCGATGAAGTTTTAAGCATAGAGTTTAATTACTTGTGTCTCCATGGTCTTAAGTTTTCACATAAAAGAAATTATTATAGTATTGTGATAAATGAAATGAATGGAAAAATGTTTATGAATGAAATGTTGCTTTTATAGAGAGAGCCTGGCGTGTTATATTTCGATGACGTCATTTGAATAAATTTCATTTGTTTTCGAAAAAGTTTTCAAATATAATAAATTATTGTAGTATTGTGATAATTTAAAAATATTTTCGAGGAACGTGTCACAATTTAGAGATGTTTAAATAAAATTGCATTGAAGTTGGAAAGTGTTTCATAATCAATGCTTTATGATTGATTGATCGTTCTTGTTTACATTTTGTCATACTGCACCTCTAAAATAACGTATATTTGAATCTGCAATTAACCTCATTTTCCGTATAGAACGATTTAACCTTATATCAAATATAAAATCAATTTCTCATTGGAAAGGGCTTTGTTTAATCAGTGTATATTTCAAACAATTAGATATTATGCTCCCCTTCAAATTAATATTATCAAAAAATTCTATATTCTTCCCGGAGGTTTGGTCGAAAGTTTAACACGTATACCAAATTCCTATTTTTCGAGAAGGGCCAAAGAAAGCGAGTCAAATAAATGTTCACACGGAAATACACATATATGCTAATAATGTTTATTGAAATTATCTACCAACTATTTTTAAGAGCACAGAAATAATATTATATATAATATAAAGAAACAATATGCATTAGATAAGATGAATCGGATCAGATTTAAAATTGCAAATTGATCTTATTCATTTTATCTAAACGCAGCACAAAAAGAGAAATGATAAATAATTCGAAAAATCGTATTTTTTGAAAATGTTCCGTGTAGAGGGGGTTCTCCACACCAAGACCCCCTATAAAAGCATGATTTACGGTGTGATAGAGACTTCACATTTGGTGTATGGGTATATCGTTCAAAAGGAAGAAAGTGGTCAATCTCATATTTCCAATATTTATTACTTTAGGGGCGGTCGCAAAAAAAATGTTAGATTTGTCAAATAAATGAGAAACGCCACCTTTAAAATTCAATAGAAGGTTGAAATTTTGTATATGGGTATTTTGATAAAAAAAACAAGAAAAATATAGTTTTCCAAAAATATTTATTTAAGGGTGGTTTCTGTGGAACAAAATATTAAATGTTCATTTAATTTTTTGCACTACACCAAAACGTTTTAAAAGTGAAATGATAAAAAGCATGCTTCTGTTTAAATAGAGACGTTTGAAATGCGAAAAGATAGTAATGTTGTCGATCTATAGTTTGTTTCATTCACGAGAAATGATACTTACGTAATAGTTTTGTACTTTTATGACCACTAATTCGCCAATAGCCATTCATATATAGGAAAACCTCTTCTCTTCGTCGAATTTGTTGTTGTTGAGACCCAGACCGTCTAACCTACCAGAAAGGTGTAAGGTAACTTTTCTCTTCGTCGATGTTGAAGACCCAGAACGTCCGACTCGTCCTAGGGGTATGAGAAGCTGTTTGGACGGCCGGCTCTTCGTCGGTGTGTAAAACTTGGCGAGAAATGTGGCAAACTTGGCGAACTCATTTAATAAAATATTGCCTAATTGGCGAGATGTCGCCTCAGATTTATAAAAATATAGTCAAAATTGCAAAAATGATGCTAAATTTTCGGAATTAAAGTCAAATTGATGATTAATTATTAGCATATTTTAATACAATGACTATATTGCTCATTGTGAATGCTTTCAAAATTGATTATTGTCAATTTAGAGTTATGAGAAGTACATGTTAATTGGATACTTCGACATAGATTTAAATGTCGTAATGCAGAAAATTCCAAATGTACAATTCGACGTAAAACATTGTGCTGTGGATCTTATGAATTATTTTTTCACTGTGAATAAAGTGCATTAAATGCATTATATAAGCATAGTCATATACAACCGACATCAGGTTTCTCAATTATAAATTCATCAATTTGGCATCATTTCCAATTATTTGGATGTAAAACTTGGTGTGTAATCGGTGTGTAAAATTTGGCGATCTAAACTATCAGTTCAACTATCAGTTCTACAGTCTCACTTGGCGATAAATTGGCAGATTTTTAAATTATCGCTAAATTTACAAAAATGTCGCCAAACCTTCCATAGAGATAACATTGTTCAGACGATATTTTTTCCACCAATTTATTTGAAGCAAATTATATCATGTCGCTTAGCAACGGACTTAAATCCAATGCGTTTATGCGCAGACGATTTTTATTAAATCTTTTCCGATTTGTATAATGAAGATATATATATAACACAAATTTAATTGACATTGCACTTTTGATTGCATGATAACAATTACGGTCTTCAGGTTTAAACATTATTATTATTGATATATTCGTTGATTATTGATTCAGAGATAATTGATATTTTCGAGTTATTATGCCATTGCTGTATTACGGCAAAAATTGCTGCAACTCATGTATTGTACGTCGTACTAGTATCTACAAATGCACTCGTATATCTTCTAATCTACGAGAATGTAAGTAGTTAAGGTATATTGGCATATATTTTGTGTATATTAGCATATATTTTGATATGTATTCGTAATATTGGAATCAATTACGGCCTTTTGGCGTAAATATTACGAGGATTATTGATACTTTCAATTTATTACATCATCTGTTTCATTTTGGCAACGATTTTTGAGACTCTTATTGTAATACGGGTAATGTTCTACTAACACTCGCACATATCTTCTAATCCACGATATTATATGTAGTACGGGTATATATATCTTCATATAATTTCAGCACTTTCATTTCGGCATATATTGGAATCAATTGCTACCTTCACGTTTACAAATTACGGGTTTATTGATATTTTCAATTTATACATGTAATCTACAAATACAGGTTATATCTTCTAATATTCGTGTATATAAGTTGTACTGGTCCCAAACAATTTTAACGCTTTTATTTCGCATAGATTGATTCAATTCCATATTTTTTGTAAATTTGTTTACAAAAGGGGCCAGCATGTTTTTTTATTTAGATCTGCCCGTGAAGATAATTTTGTATAGCGAGAACAGAGATCCAGAAACATCTTTTTAGAAGCATTTAATTATATATTTTAACAGAATATTTTGAATAAAAATGGCATTTAGTGTACTATAGGAATTTGCACATGATTTGCACGTGAATTTTCAGCGGGGGGCGGGGTAGCCCATTGGTTAGCGCGCTGGAGTTGCACTCGGTAGGCCCGGGTTCGATTCCAGCCGCTGCCAAAACTGCCGCCGTGTTCACGCGGAGTACGATCACGTTAAACATGTGGGTCCGTAAGTCCTTCCGAGAGGTTGGTGGTAGGGGAAGGAGGGTACGGTCCCTGTGGATGCCTCCCCCACTGGGTTCCGTTCCAAATTGGGTGGCACTTCCCGGCCGTCCAAACAGTTACCTTACAACTTTCTGGTAGGTAGGACGGTCTGGGTCTCAAAAACAACGCTTAGCAACGGGTTTAAATCCAATGTTTTCATGCCGCAGACGATTTTTATTATATCATTTCAAATTTAAATAACAAAGAAATATATATATGAAATAAATTTTATTGAAATTGCATTTTTTGCTGGATTATATCAATTACAGCCTTCAGGTTAAAGATTTCTTTAGGTTTATTGATATTTTCAATATATTATGTCATCTGTTTTATTTTGTCAAAAGCGGTTGAAACTCATATATTGTAGTACTTGTAATATTCTTTTAGTACACGAGTAATAAAAATATATGTAGCACGGTTAATAAATATGTGTAGCACGGTTATACCTTCCCATACAATTTTAGCACTTTCAATTTGACATATATTGGAATCAATCACGGCCTTCAAGTTTAAAGATAATTGATATTTTCACTTTATCATGCCATTTGTTGAATTTTGGCAAAGATTTTTGAAATTCATATATTATAGTACGTGCAATTTTCTACTAATACACGGGTATATCTTCTAATATTCGGGAATATAAGTAGTATGGGTATATCTTCCGATACAATTTTTGCGCTTTCATCTTGACGTATATTGATTCAATTTCATATTTTTTGCAAATTTGTTTACTAACGAGAACAGGCTGTTTTATTTTTCGCATTTATCCGTGAAGATAAATTTTCTATGGCGAAAACAGTGTTTCTTATTTATTTGTAGGAGTATTAATATAAATACTAGCCGAATACCTGTTGAAAATCAACGGTCTCGCAATGAGCAACCCCTGAATAATGTAAATTTTTTAATAATTCGCGTTTCACATTTATTCGACAAATCGAATATTTTGGTGTGTAGAACCCCCCTAAAGAAGAAAATATTGGGAAACTAAATTTCCGCATTTCTTCCTTTCGAATTAATTACCCGTACACCACATTAAAGTCTATCTCATCCCGAGGCACCCCTATATTAGTATTTCTCCTTTGGAACTTTTTTCTGTGAAGCACACCCATAAATAAACATTTTTGATAAACTCTCTTTGTCTTGGGTTTTTTATCAGATGATTGGCCCATATACCGAATATCAAGCCTCTATCAAATTTAAAAAGAAGCTTGCTTCATTTATTCGAAAAATCGAACATATTAGTGTGCGGCACCCCTTATTGTAGCAAATATCGGAAATCTGAAATTTCACGCTGTCTGCCTTTCAAACTATCTACCTGTACACCAAATTTGAAGTCTCTATCCTATCGAGCAGCATGTTTTTTCTATCACTTCACCTTTCGAACGTTTTTCTGTGCAGCACCCCGTTAATGAACATTTTTGTCAAACTGTATTCATGTTTTTTTTTTTTTGTCAAATGGTTAGCCCATATACTAAATTTCAAGCTTCTATCACATTGTAAAGGAGGCGTTTTTCATTTGTTCCGCAAATCGAACATTTTAGTGATCGGCACCCCCTACAATAGCAAATGTTGGAAGACTGAAATTGCACATTTTCTTCCTTTCCAACTTTTAACCTGTACACCAAATTTGAAGTCTCTATCTCATCGTGAAGCATGCTTTTCTAGCATTTCATCTTTCGAATGCTTTTGTGTGGAGTACCCACCCCCTTAACTATATATTTTTTAAAAACTCTATTCTTTTTGTGATTTCTATGAGATGACTCGCCCATATACCAGATATAAAGCCTCTATCACGTTTTTAAAGGAGCGTTTCTCCTTTATTCCGAAAATCGAACATTTTGGTGTGCGGCACCCCCTAAAGTAGAAAATATTGGTAAACTGAAATTATATACTTTCTTCCTTTCAAACTATCTACCTTTACACCAAATTTGATATCTCTATCTCATTCCAAAGCATGGTTTTTTTATCAATTGACTTTTCGAACGTTTTACTCTGGAGCACCCCCTTAAACGAACATTTTTGAAAAACTGTATTCGTCTTGGGTGTTTTCGTCAAATTATTGGCCCATATACCAAATTTTAAGCCTCTATCAAATTTTAAAGGCGCCTTTTCTCATTTATTCGGTAAATCGAACGTTTTGGTGTGCGACACCCCCTCAAATAGAAAATATTGGAAATCTGAAATTGCACACTTTCTTCCTTTCGAATGATTTACTTATACACTAAATTTGAAGTCTCTATCTCTTCGCAAAGTATGCTTTCCCATCTTTTCACTTTTCGAACGTTTTGGTGTGGGACACCCCCTCTATAGAAAGTTTTCGGAAAATTCGATTTTTCCATGGGGTTTTATCGAACGACCGAGCCGTGTACCAAATTGCAAGTCTCTATCTATTCGGGAAGTGCCTGAAAAAAGCGTGACAGACAGACAGACGGACGGACACTTGGCAATACTTACTTATACCCCAGATTTAACCTGGCTGTACTCCGCATAAAAAAGGGGATGATTTGGGAAGATTCGGGAACCGAACTCGGGCCCTCCAAGTAGAATCCCCGTGCCCACAGAGCTATCCCGCCCTGCATACAATCAATAACTATAATTATCAAGCTAACATTGCTTGAGGTATAAGTTAACTGGGTATTTCTAAATAGTTTTACATATTGTCATTTGGGGGGGAGGGGTCTTGTGGACGTGGTGCGTAGGCGCTCCTTCACCACGGGGGAATTAGTAACGAACGGACATGTTGTTATCCGGAAAACCGCCCAATGTGCAATTACAAGTTAAAAACATTGTACACATTGAACCCTATGGGACCTAATTTTTCAAAAATTTCTTAAGTGGATTTAAAATTCACAAATTGCTTTGAAAGTTTCAAAAAATATTGAAATTATCTCATAAAATTTATAAAAAAATTTCAGCAAAATATATTCAGTAGGTTTTAAAATAAAAATTTAAATAATAATTACACCTTTTATATGAAGCGATCACGTGACTATTATATGAAGAGATCACGTGACCCACTTCAAAATAAAATATGGCATCCACTTTGTGTCAAAATTGTGATTTTTAAAGTTCGTTTTAATTCATATTGAGTGTTGTATCCGTCCTCAAACCGCTTTATTTTTGCTTACATTCTGTGCATCTACTTACCGAAACAACGCAATTACAATATATTTGAGTTTAAATGATCATCCAACTTTGATTATTTCTATAACGAAGCCTACTTTTCACTTATAGAAAATGTAAACAGCAAAATATGTAGAATGAGTTGTATAAGAATTGCTGCATTTCTTTAACGCAAATTTATTTAGCTCATGGAGTCTGCAATATAGCTGATATGAATGAAATATTCATTGATTTTACAGAGAGAAGGACGATATTTTCGATGAAGTTTTAAGCATAGAGTTTAATTACTTGTGTCTCCATGGTCTTAAGTTTTCACATAAAAGAAATTCTTATAGTATTGTGATAAATGAAATGAATGGAAAAATGTTTATGAATGAAATGTTGCTTTTATAGAGAGAGCCTGGCGTGTTATATTTCGATGACGTCATTTGAATAAATTTCATTTGTTTTCGAAAAAGTTTTCAAATATAATAAATTATTGTAGTATTGTGATAATTTAAAAATATTTTCGAGGAACGTGTCACAATTTAGAGATGTTTAAATAAAATTGCATTGAAGTTGGAAAGTGTTTCATAATCAATGCTTTATGATTGATTGATCGTTCTTGTTTACATTTTGTCATACTGCACCTCTAAAATAACGTATATTTGAATCTGCAATTAACCTCATTTTCCGTATAGAACGATTTAACCTTATATCAAATATAAAATCAATTTCTCATTGGAAAGGGCTTTGTTTAATCAGTGTATATTTCAAACAATTAGATATTATGCTCCCCTTCAAATTAATATTATCAAAAAATTCTATATTCTTCCCGGAGGTTTGGTCGAAAGTTTAACACGTATACCAAATTCCTATTTTTCGAGAAGGGCCAAAGAAAGCGAGTCAAATAAATGTTCACACGGAAATACACATATATGCTAATAATGTTTATTGAAATTATCTACCAACTATTTTTAAGAGCACAGAAATAATATTATATATAATATAAAGAAACAATATGCATTAGATAAGATGAATCGGATCAGATTTAAAATTGCAAATTGATCTTATTCATTTTATCTAAACGCAGCACAAAAAGAGAAATGATAAATAATTCGAAAAATCGTATTTTTTGAAAATGTTCCGTGTAGAGGGGGTTCTCCACACCAAGACCCCCTATAAAAGCATGATTTACGGTGTGATAGAGACTTCACATTTGGTGTATGGGTATATCGTTCAAAAGGAAGAAAGTGGTCAATCTCATATTTCCAATATTTATTACTTTAGGGGCGGTCGCAAAAAAAATGTTAGATTTGTCAAATAAATGAGAAACGCCACCTTTAAAATTCAATAGAAGGTTGAAATTTTGTATATGGGTATTTTGATAAAAAAAACAAGAAAAATATAGTTTTCCAAAAATATTTATTTAAGGGTGGTTTCTGTGGAACAAAATATTAAATGTTCATTTAATTTTTTGCACTACACTAAAACGTTTTAAATGTGAAATGATAAAAAGCATGCTTCTGTTTAAATAGAGACGTTTGAAATGCGAAAAGATAGTAATGTTGTCGATCTATAGTTTGTTTCATTCACGAGAAATGATACTTACGTAATAGTTTTGTACTTTTATGACCACTAATTCGCCAATAGCCATTCATATATAGGAAAACCTCTTCTCTTCGTCGAATTTGTTGTTGTTGAGACCCAGACCGTCTAACCTACCAGAAAGGTGTAAGGTAACTTTTCTCTTCGTCGATGTTGAAGACCCAGAACGTCCGACTCGTCCTAGGGGTATGAGAAGCTGTTTGGACGGCCGGCTCTTCGTCGGTGTGTAAAACTTGGCGAGAAATGTGGCAAACTTGGCGAACTCATTTAATAAAATATTGCCTAATTGGCGAGATGTCGCCTCAGATTTATAAAAATATAGTCAAAATTGCAAAAATGATGCTAAATTTTCGGAATTCAAGTCAAATTGATGATTAATTATTAGCATATTTTAATACAATGACTATATTGCTCATTGTGAATGCTTTCAAAATTGATTATTGTCAATTTAGAGTTATGAGAAGTATATGTTAATTGGATACTTCGACATAGATTTAAATGTCGTAATGCAGAAAATTCCAAATGTACAATTCGACGTAAAACATTGTGCCGTGGATCTTATGAATTAATTTTTCACTGTGAATAAAGTGCATTAAATGCATTATATAAGCATAGTCATATACAACCGACATCAGGTTTCTCAATTATAAATTCATCAATTTGGCATCATTTCCAATTATTTGGATGTAAAACTTGGTGTGTAATCGGTGTGTAAAATTTGGCGATCTAAACTATCAGTTCAACTATCAGTTCTACAGTCTCACTTGGCGATAAATTGGCAGATTTTTAAATTATCGCTAAATTTACAAAAATGTCGCCAAACCTTCCATAGAGATAACATTGTTCAGACGATATTTTTTCCACCAATTTATTTGAAGCAAATTATATCATGTCGCTTAGCAACGGACTTAAATCCAATGCGTTTATGCGCAGACGATTTTTATTAAATCTTTTCCGATTTGTATAATGAAGATATATATATAACACAAATTTATTTGACATTGCACTTTTGATTGCATGATAACAATTACGGTCTTCAGGTTTAAACATTATTATTATTGATATATTCGTTGATTATTGATTCAGAGATAATTGATATTTTCGAGTTATTATGCCATTGCTGTATTACGGCAAAAATTGCTGCAACTCATGTATTGTACGTCGTACTAGTATCTACAAATGCACTCGTATATCTTCTAATCTACGAGAATGTAAGTAGTTAAGGTATATTGGCATATATTTTGTGTTTATTGGCATATATTTTGATATGTATTCGTAATATTGGAATCAATTACGGCCTTTTGGCGTAAATATTACGAGGATTATTGATACTTTCAATTTATTACATCATCTGTTTTATTTTGGCAACGATTTTTGAGACTCTTATTGTAATACGGGTAATGTTCTACTAACACTCGCACATATCTTCTAATCCACGATATTATATGTAGTACGGGTATATATATCTTCATATAATTTTAGCACTTTCATTTCGGCATATATTGGAATCAATTGCTACCTTCACGTTTACAAATTACGGGTTTATTGATATTTTCAATTTATACATGTAATCTACAAATACAGGTTATATCTTCTAATATTCGTGTATATAAGTTGTACTGGTCCCAAACAATTTTAACGCTTTTATTTCGCATAGATTGATTCAATTCCATATTTTTTGTAAATTTGTTTACAAAAGGGGCCAGCATGTTTTTTTATTTAGATCTGCCCGTGAAGATAATTTTGCATAGCGAGAACAGAGATCCAGAAACTTCTTTTTAGAAGCATTTAATTATATATTTTAACAGAATATTTTGAATAAAAATGGCATTTAGTGTACTATAGGAATTTGCACATGATTTGCACGTGAATTTTCAGCGGGGGGCGGGGTAGCCCATTGGTTAGCGCGCTGGAGTTGCACTCGGTAGGCCCGGGTTCGATTCCAGCCGCTGCCAAAACTGCCGCCGTGTTCACGCGGAATACGATCACGTTAAACTTGTGGGTCCGCAAGTCCTTCCGAGAGGTTGGTGGTAGGGGAAGGAGGGTACGGTCCCTGTGGATGCCTCCCCCACTGGGTTCCGGTCCAAATTGGGTGGCACTTCCCGGCCGTCCAAACAGTTACCTTACAACTTTCTGGTAGGTAGGACGGTCTGGGTCTCAAAAACAACGCTTAGCAACGGGTTTAAATCCAATGTTTTCATGCCGCAGACGATTTTTATTATATCATTTCAAATTTAAATAACAAAGAAATATATATATGAAATAAATTTTATTGAAATTGCATTTTTTGCTGGATTATATCAATTACAGCCTTCAGGTTAAAGATTTCTTTAGGTTTATTGATATTTTCAATATATTATGTCATCTGTTTTATTTTGTCAAAAGCGGTTGAAACTCATATATTGTAGTACTTGTAATATTCTTTTAGTACACGAGTAATAAAAATATATGTAGCACGGTTAATAAATATGTGTAGCACGGTTATACCTTCCCATACAATTTTAGCACTTTCAATTTGACATATATTGGAATCAATCACGGCCTTCAAGTTTAAAGATAATTGATATTTTCACTTTATCATGCCATTTGTTGAATTTTGGCAAAGATTTTTGAAATTCATATATTATAGTACGTGCAATTTTCTACTAATACACGGGTATATCTTCTAATATTCGGGAATATAAGTAGTATGGGTATATCTTCCGATACAATTTTTGCGCTTTCATCTTGACGTATATTGATTCAATTTCATATTTTTTGCAAATTTGTTTACTAACGAGAACAGGCTGTTTTATTTTTCGCATTTATCCGTGAAGATAAATTTTCTATGGCGAAAACAGTGTTTCTTATTTATTTGTAGGAGTATTAATATAAATACTAGCCGAATACCTGTTGAAAATCAACGGTCTCGCAATGAGCAACCCCTGAATAATGTAAATTTTTTAATAATTCGCGTTTCACATTTATTCGACAAATCGAATATTTTGGTGTGTAGAACCCCCCTAAAGAAGAAAATATTGGGAAACTAAATTTCCGCATTTCTTCCTTTCGAATTAATTACCCGTACACCACATTAAAGTCTATCTCATCCCGAGGCACCCCTATATTAGTATTTCTCCTTTGGAACTTTTTTCTGTGAAGCACACCCATAAATAAACATTTTTGATAAACTCTCTTTGTCTTGGGTTTTTTATCAGATGATTGGCCCATATACCGAATATCAAGCCTCTATCAAATTTAAAAAGAAGCTTGCCTCATTTATTCGAAAAATCGAACATATTAGTGTGCGGCACCCCTTATTGTAGCAAATATCGGAAATCTGAAATTTCACGCTGTCTGCCTTTCAAACTATCTACCTGTACACCAAATTTGAAGTCTCTATCCTATCGAGCAGCATGTTTTTTCTATCACTTCACCTTTCGAACGTTTTTCTGTGCAGCACCCCGTTAATGAACATTTTTGTCAAACTGTATTCATGTTTGTTTTTTTTGTCAAATGGTTAGCCCATATACTAAATTTCAAGCTTCTATCACATTGTAAAGGAGGCGTTTTTCATTTGTTCCGCAAATCGAACATTTTAGTGATCGGCACCCCCTACAATAGCAAATGTTGGAAGACTGAAATTGCACATTTTCTTCCTTTCCAACTTTTAACCTGTACACCAAATTTGAAGTCTCTATCTCATCGTGAAGCATGCTTTTCTAGCATTTCATCTTTCGAATGCTTTTGTGTGGAGTACCCACCCCCTTAACTATACATTTTTTAAAAACTCTATTCTTTTTGTGATTTCTATGAGATGACTCGCCCATATACCAGATATAAAGCCTCTATCACGTTTTTAAAGGAGCGTTTCTCCTTTATTCCGAAAATCGAACATTTTGGTGTGCGGCACCCCCTAAAGTAGAAAATATTGGTAAACTGAAATTATATACTTTCTTCCTTTCAAACTATCTACCTTTACACCAAATTTGATATCTCTATCTCATTCCAAAGCATGGTTTTTTTATCAATTGACTTTTCGAACGTTTTACTCTGGAGCACCCCCTTAAACGAACATTTTTGAAAAACTGTATTCGTCTTGGGTGTTTTCGTCAAATTATTGGCCCATATACCAAATTTTAAGCCTCTATCAAATTTTAAAGGCGCCTTTTCTCATTTATTCGGTAAATCGAACGTTTTGGTGTGCGACACCCCCTCAAATAGAAAATATTGGAAATCTGAAATTGCACACTTTCTTCCTTTCGAATGATTTACTTATACACCAAATTTGAAGTCTCTATCTCTTCGCAAAGTATGCTTTCCCATCTTTTCACTTTTCGAACGTTTTGGTGTGGGACACCCCCTCTATAGAAAGTTTTCGGAAAATTCGATTTTTCCATAGGGTTTTATCGAACGACCGAGCCGTGTACCAAATTGCAAGTCTATATCTATTCGGGAAGTGCCTGAAAAAAGCGTGACAGACAGACAGACGGACGGACACTTGGCAATACTTACTTATACCCCAGATTTAACCTGGCTGTACTCCGCATAAAAAAGGGGATGATTTGGGAAGATTCGGGAACCGAACTCGGGCCCTCCAAGTAGAATCCCCGTGCCCACAGAGCTATCCCGCCCTGCATGCAATCAATAACTATAATTATCAAGCTAACATTGCTTGAGGTATAAGTTAACTGGGTATTTCTAAATAGTTTTACATATTGTCATTTGGGGGGGAGGGGTCTTGTGGACGTGGTGCGTAGGCGCTCCTTCACCACGGGGGAATTAGTAACGAACGGACATGTTGTTATCCGGAAAACCGCCCAATGTGCAATTACAAGTTAAAAACATTGTACACATTGAACCCTATGGGACCTAATTTTTCAAAAATTTCTTAAGTGGATTTAAAATTCACAAATTGCTTTGAAAGTTTCAAAAAATATTGAAATTATCTCATAAAATTTATAAAAAAATTTCAGCAAAATATATTCAGTAGGTTTTAAAATAAAAATTTAAATAATAATTACACCTTTTATATGAAGCGATCACGTGACTATTATATGAAGAGATCACGTGACCCACTTCAAAATAAAATATGGCATCCACTTTGTGTCAAAATTGTGATTTTTAAAGTTCGTTTTAATTCATATTGAGTGTTGTATCCGTCCTCAAACTGCTTTATTTTTGCTTACATTCTGTGCATCTACTTACCGAAACAACGCAATTACAATATATTTGAGTTTAAATGATCATCCAACTTTGATTATTTCTATAACGAAGCCTACTTTTCACTTATAGAAAATGTAAACAGCAAAATATGTAGAATGAGTTGTATAAGAATTGCTGCATTTCTTTAACGCAAATTTATTTAGCTCATGGAGTCTGCAATATAGCTGATATGAATGAAATATTCATTGATTTTACAGAGAGAAGGACGATTTTTTCGATGAAGTTTTAAGCATAGAGTTTAATTACTTGTGTCTCCATGGTCTTAAGTTTTCACATAAAAGAAATTATTATAGTATTGTGATAAATGAAATGAATGGAAAAATGTTTATGAATGAAATGTTGCTTTTATAGAGAGAGCCTGGCGTGTTATATTTCGATGACGTCATTTGAATAAATTTCATTTGTTTTCGAAAAAGTTTTCAAATATAATAAATTATTGTAGTATTGTGATAATTTAAAAATATTTTCGAGGAACGTGTCACAATTTAGAGATGTTTAAATAAAATTGCATTGAAGTTGGAAAGTGTTTCATAATCAATGCTTTATGATTGATTGATCGTTCTTGTTTACATTTTGTCATACTGCACCTCTAAAATAACGTATATTTGAATCTGCAATTAACCTCATTTTCCGTATAGAACGATTTAACCTTATATCAAATATAAAATCAATTTCTCATTGGAAAGGGCTTTGTTTAATCAGTGTATATTTCAAACAATTAGATATTATGCTCCCCTTCAAATTAATATTATCAAAAAATTCTATATTCTTCCCGGAGGTTTGGTCGAAAGTTTAACACGTATACCAAATTCCTATTTTTCGAGAAGGGCCAAAGAAAGCGAGTCAAATAAATGTTCACACGGAAATACACATATATGCTAATAATGTTTATTGAAATTATCTACCAACTATTTTTAAGAGCACAGAAATAATATTATATATAATATAAAGAAACAATATGCATTAGATAAGATGAATCGGATCAGATTTAAAATTGCAAATTGATCTTATTCATTTTATCTAAACGCAGCACAAAAAGAGAAATGATAAATAATTCGAAAAATCGTATTTTTTGAAAATGTTCCGTGTAGAGGGGGTTCTCCACACCAAGACCCCCTATAAAAGCATGATTTACGGTGTGATAGAGACTTCACATTTGGTGTATGGGTATATCGTTCAAAAGGAAGAAAGTGGTCAATCTCATATTTCCAATATTTATTACTTTAGGGGCGGTCGCAAAAAAAATGTTAGATTTGTCAAATAAATGAGAAACGCCACCTTTAAAATTCAATAGAAGGTTGAAATTTTGTATATGGGTATTTTGATAAAAAAAACAAGAAAAATATAGTTTTCCAAAAATATTTATTTAAGGGTGGTTTCTGTGGAACAAAATATTAAATGTTCATTTAATTTTTTGCACTACACTAAAACGTTTTAAAAGTGAAATGATAAAAAGCATGCTTCTGTTTAAATAGAGACGTTTGAAATGCGAAAAGATAGTAATGTTGTCGATCTATAGTTTGTTTCATTCACGAGAAATGATACTTACGTAATAGTTTTGTACTTTTATGACCACTAATTCGCCAATAGCCATTCATATATAGGAAAACCTCTTCTCTTCGTCGAATTTGTTGTTGTTGAGACCCAGACCGTCTAACCTACCAGAAAGGTGTAAGGTAACTTTTCTCTTCGTCGATGTTGAAGACCCAGAACGTCCGACTCGTCCTAGGGGTATGAGAAGCTGTTTGGACGGCCGGCTCTTCGTCGGTGTGTAAAACTTGGCGAGAAATGTGGCAAACTTGGCGAACTCATTTAATAAAATATTGCCTAATTGGCGAGATGTCGCCTCAGATTTATAAAAATATAGTCAAAATTGCAAAAATGATGCTAAATTTTCGGAATTAAAGTCAAATTGATGATTAATTATTAGCATATTTTAATACAATGACTATATTGCTCATTGTGAATGCTTTCAAAATTGATTATTGTCAATTTAGAGTTATGAGAAGTATATGTTAATTGGATACTTCGACATAGATTTAAATGTCGTAATGCAGAAAATTCCAAATGTACAATTCGACGTAAAACATTGTGCTGTGGATCTTATGAATTATTTTTTCACTGTGAATAAAGTGCATTAAATGCATTATATAAGCATAGTCATATACAACCGACATCAGGTTTCTCAATTATAAATTCATCAATTTGGCATCATTTCCAATTATTTGGATGTAAAACTTGGTGTGTAATCGGTGTGTAAAATTTGGCGATCTAAACTATCAGTTCAACTATCAGTTCTACAGTCTCACTTGGCGATAAATTGGCAGATTTTTAAATTATCGCTAAATTTACAAAAATGTCGCCAAACCTTCCATAGAGATAACATTGTTCAGACGATATTTTTTCCACCAATTTATTTGAAGCAAATTATATCATGTCGCTTAGCAACGGACTTAAATCCAATGCGTTTATGCGCAGACGATTTTTATTAAATCTTTTCCGATTTGTATAATGAAGATATATATATAACACAAATTTATTTGACATTGCACTTTTGATTGCATGATAACAATTACGGTCTTCAGGTTTAAACATTATTATTATTGATATATTCGTTGATTATTGATTCAGAGATAATTGATATTTTCGAGTTATTATGCCATTGCTGTATTACGGCAAAAATTGCTGCAACTCATGTATTGTACGTCGTACTAGTATCTACAAATGCACTCGTATATCTTCTAATCTACGAGAATGTAAGTAGTTAAGGTATATTGGCATATATTTTGTGTTTATTGGCATATATTTTTATATGTATTCGTAATATTGGAATCAATTACGGCCTTTTGGCGTAAATATTACGAGGATTATTGATACTTTCAATTTATTACATCATCTGTTTTATTTTGGCAACGATTTTTGAGACTCTTATTGTAATACGGGTAATGTTCTACTAACACTCGCACATATCTTCTAATCCACGATATTATATGTAGTACGGGTATATATATCTTCATATAATTTTAGCACTTTCATTTCGGCATATATTGGAATCAATTGCTACCTTCACGTTTACAAATTACGGGTTTATTGATATTTTCAATTTATACATGTAATCTACAAATACAGGTTTTATCTTCTAATATTCGTGTATATAAGTTGTACTGGTCCCAAACAATTTTAACGCTTTTATTTCGCATAGATTGATTCAATTCCATATTTTTTGTAAATTTGTTTACAAAAGGGGCCAGCATGTTTTTTTATTTAGATCTGCCCGTGAAGATAATTTTGCATAGCGAGAACAGAGATCCAGAAACTTCTTTTTAGAAGCATTTAATTATATATTTTAACAGAATATTTTGAATAAAAATGGCATTTAGTGTACTATAGGAATTTGCACATGATTTGCACGTGAATTCTCAGCGGGGGGCGGGGTAGCCCATTGGTTAGCGCGCTGGAGTTGCACTCGGTAGGCCCGGGTTCGATTCCAGCCGCTGCCAAAACTGCCGCCGTGTTCACGCGGAATACGATCACGTTAAACATGTGGGTCCGCAAGTCCTTCCGAGAGGTTGGTGGTAGGGGAAGGAGGGTACGGTCCCTGTGGATGCCTCCCCCACTGGGTTCCGGTCCAAATTGGGTGGCACTTCCCGGCCGTCCAAACAGTTACCTTACAACTTTCTGGTAGGTAGGACGGTCTGGGTCTCAAAAACAACGCTTAGCAACGGGTTTAAATCCAATGTTTTCATGCCGCAGACGATTTTTAGTATATCATTTCAAATTTAAATAACAAAGAAATATATATATGAAATAAATTTTATTGAAATTGCATTTTTTGCTGGATTATATCAATTACAGCCTTCAGGTTAAAGATTTCTTTAGGTTTATTGATATTTTCAATATATTATGTCATCTGTTTTATTTTGTCAAAAGCGGTTGAAACTCATATATTGTAGTACTTGTAATATTCTTTTAGTACACGAGTAATAAAAATATATGTAGCACGGTTAATAAATATGTGTAGCACGGTTATACCTTCCCATACAATTTTAGCACTTTCAATTTGACATATATTGGAATCAATCACGGCCTTCAAGTTTAAAGATAATTGATGTTTTCACTTTATCATGCCATCTGTTGAATTTTGGCAAAGATTTTTGAAATTCATATATTATAGTACGTGCAATTTTCTACTAATACACGGGTATATCTTCTAATATTCGGGAATATAAGTAGTATGGGTATATCTTCCGATACAATTTTTGCGCTTTCATCTTGACGTATATTGATTCAATTTCATATTTTTTGCAAATTTGTTTACTAACGAGAACAGGCTGTTTTATTTTTCGCATTTATCCGTGAAGATAAATTTTCTATGGCGAAAACAGTGTTTCTTATTTATTTGTAGGAGTATTAATATAAATACTAGCCGAATACCCGTTGAAAATCAACGGTCTCGCAATGAGCAACCCCTGAATAATGTAAATTTTTTAATAATTCGCGTTTCACATTTATTCGACAAATCGAATATTTTGGTGTGTAGAACCCCCCTAAAGAAGAAAATATTGGGAAACTAAATTTCCGCATTTCTTCCTTTCGAATTAATTACCCGTACACCACATTAAAGTCTATCTCATCCCGAGGCACCCCTATATTAGTATTTCTCCTTTGGAACTTTTTTCTGTGAAGCACACCCATAAATAAACATTTTTGATAAACTCTCTTTGTCTTGGGTTTTTTATCAGATGATTGGCCCATATACCGAATATCAAGCCTCTATCAAATTTAAAAAGAAGCTTGCCTCATTTATTCGAAAAATCGAACATATTAGTGTGCGGCACCCCTTATTGTAGCAAATATCGGAAATCTGAAATTTCACGCTGTCTGCCTTTCAAACTATCTACCTGTACACCAAATTTGAAGTCTCTATTCTATCGAGCAGCATGTTTTTTCTATCACTTCACCTTTCGAACGTTTTTCTGTGCAGCACCCCGTTAATGAACATTTTTGTCAAACTGTATTCATGTTTGTTTTTTTTGTCAAATGGTTAGCCCATATACTAAATTTCAAGCTTCTATCACATTGTAAAGGAGGCGTTTTTCATTTGTTCCGCAAATCGAACATTTTAGTGATCGGCACCCCCTACAATAGCAAATGTTGGAAGACTGTAATTGCACATTTTCTTCCTTTCCAACTTTTAACCTGTACACCAAATTTGAAGTCTCTATCTCATCGTGAAGCATGCTTTTCTAGCATTTCATCTTTCGAATGCTTTTGTGTGGAGTACCCACCCCCTTAACTATACATTTTTTAAAAGCTCTATTCTTTTTGTGATTTCTATGAGATGACTCGCCCATATACCAGATATAAAGCCTCTATCACGTTTTTAAAGGAGCGTTTCTCCTTTATTCCGAAAATCGAACATTTTGGTGTGCGGCACCCCCTAAAGTAGAAAATATTGGTAAACTGAAATTATATACTTTCTTCCTTTCAAACTATCTACCTTTACACCAAATTTGATATCTCTATCTCATTCCAAAGCATGGTTTTTTTATCAATTGACTTTTCGAACGTTTTACTCTGGAGCACCCCCTTAAACGAACATTTTTGAAAAACTGTATTCGTCTTGGGTGTTTTCGTCAAATTATTGGCCCATATACCAAATTTTAAGCCTCTATCAAATTTTAAAGGCGCCTTTTCTCATTTATTCGGTAAATCGAACGTTTTGGTGTGCGACACCCCCTCAAATAGAAAATATTGGAAATCTGAAATTGCACACTTTCTTCCTTTCGAATGATTTACTTATACACCAAATTTGAAGTCTCTATCTCTTCGCAAAGTATGCTTTCCCATCTTTTCACTTTTCGAACGTTTTGGTGTGGGACACCCCCTCTATAGAAAGTTTTCGGAAAATTCGATTTTTCCATGGGGTTTTATCGAACGACCGAGCCGTGTACCAAATTGCAAGTCTATATCTATTCGGGAAGTGCCTGAAAAAAGCGTGACAGACAGACAGACAGACAGACAGACGGACGGACACTTGGCAATACTTACTTATACCCCAGATTTAACCTGGCTGTACTCCGCATAAAAAAGGGGATGATTTGGGAAGATTCGGGAACCGAACTCGGGCCCTCCAAGTAGAATCCCCGTGCCCACAGAGCTATCCCGCCCTGCATGCAATCAATAACTATAATTATCAAGCTAACATTGCTTGAGGTATAAGTTAACTGGGTATTTCTAAATAGTTTTACATATTGTCATTTGGGGGGGGGAGGGGTCTTGTGGACGTGGTGCGTAGGCGCTCCTTCACCACGGGGGAATTAGTAACGAACGGACATGTTGTTATCCGGAAAACCGCCCAATGTGCAATTACAAGTTAAAAACATTGTACACATTGAACCCTATGGGACCTAATTTTTCAAAAATTTCTTAAGTGGATTTAAAATTCACAAATTGCTTTGAAAGTTTCAAAAAATATTGAAATTATCTCATAAAATTTATAAAAAAATTTCAGCAAAATATATTCAGTAGGTTTTACAATAAAAATTTAAATAATAATTACACCTTTTATATGAAGCGATCACGTGACTATTATATGAAGAGATCACGTGACCCACTTCAAAATAAAATATGGCATCCACTTTGTGTCAAAATTGTGATTGTTAAAGTTCGTTTTAATTCATATTGAGTGTTGTATCCGTCCTCAAACCGCTTTATTTTTGCTTACATTCTGTGCATCTACTTACTGAAACAACGCAATTACAATATATTTGAGTTTAAATGATCATCCAACTTTGATTATTTCTATAACGAAGCCTACTTTTCACTTATAGAAAATGTAAACAGCAAAATATGTAGAATGAGTTGTATAAGAATTGCTGCATTTCTTTAACGCAAATTTATTTAGCTCATGGAGTCTGCAATATAGCTGATATGAATGAAATATTCATTGATTTTACAGAGAGAAGGACGAT
This sequence comes from Amaurobius ferox, assembly GCA_951213105.1. Classification (NCBI taxonomy): domain Eukaryota; kingdom Metazoa; phylum Arthropoda; class Arachnida; order Araneae; family Amaurobiidae; genus Amaurobius; species Amaurobius ferox. The sequence continues at coordinate 128,634,041 of OX578141.1, forward strand.
TTTTTCGATGAAGTTTTAAGCATAGAGTTTAATTACTTGTGTCTCCATGGTCTTAAGTTTTCACATAAAAGAAATTATTATAGTATTGTGATAAATGAAATGAATGGAAAAATGTTTATGAATGAAATGTTGCTTTTATAGAGAGAGCCTGGCGTGTTATATTTCGATGACATCATTTGAATAAATTTCATTTGTTTTCGAAAAAGTTTTCAAATATAATAAATTATTGTAGTATTGTGATAATTTAAAAATATTTTCGAGGAACGTGTCACAATTTAGAGATGTTTAAATAAAATTGCATTGAAGTTGGAAAGTGTTTCATAATCAATGCTTTATGATTGATTGATCGTTCTTGTTTACATTTTGTCATACTGCACCTCTAAAATAACGTATATTTGAATCTGCAATTAACCTCATTTTCCGTATAGAACGATTTAACCTTCTATCAAATATAAAATCAATTTCTCATTGGAAAGCGCTTTGTTTAATCAGTGTATATTTCAAACAATTAGATATTATGCTCCCCTTCAAATTAATATTATCAAAAAATTCTATATTCTTCCCGGAGGTTTGGTCGAAAGTTTAACACGTATACCAAATTCCTATTTTTCGAGAAGGGCCAAAGAAAGCGAGTCAAATAAATGTTCACACGGAAATACACATATATGCTAATAATGTTTATTGAAATTATCTACCAACTATTTTTAAGAGCACAGAAATAATATTATATATAATATAAAGAAACAATATGCATTAGATAAGATGAATCGGATCAGATTTAAAATTGCAAATTGATCTTATTCATTTTATCTAAACGCAGCACAAAAAGAGAAATGATAAATAATTCGAAAAATCGTATTTTTTGAAAATGTTCCGTGTAGAGGGGGTTCTCCACACCAAGACCCCCTATAAAAGCATGATTTACGGTGTGATAGAGACTTCACATTTGGTGTATGGGTATATCGTTCAAAAGGAAGGAAGTGGTCAATCTCATATTTCCAATATTTATTACTTTAGGGGCGGTCGCAAAAAAAAAAAAAAAAAAATGTTAGATTTGTCAAATAAATGAGAAACGCCACCTTTAAAATTTAATAGAAGGTTGAAATTTTGTATATGGGTATTTTGATAAAAAAAAACAAGAAAAATATAGTTTTCCAAAAATATTTATTTAAGGGTGGTTTCTGTGGAACAAAATATTAAATGTTCATTTAATTTTTTGCACTACACTAAAACGTTTTAAAAGTGAAATGATAAAAAGCATGCTTCTGTTTAAATAGAGACGTTTGAAATGCGAAAAGATAGTAATGTTGTTGATCTATAGTTTGTTTCATTCACGAGAAATGATACTTACGTAATAGTTTTGTACTTTTATGACCACTAATTCGCCAATAGCCATTCATATATAGGAAAACCTCTTCTCTTCGTCGAATTTGTTGTTGTTGAGACCCAGACCGTCTAACCTACCAGAAAGGTGTAAGGTAACTGTTCTCTTCGTCGATGTTGAAGACCCAGAACGTCCGACTCGTCCTAGGAGTATGAGAAGCTGTTTGGACGGCCGGCTCTTCGTCGGTGTTGTTATTGTTGTTGAGACCCAGACCGTCCGACCTACCAGAAAGGTGTAAGGTTACTGTATGGACGGCCGGGAAGTGCCACCCAATTTAGACCGGAACCCAGTGGGGGAGGCAGCCACAGGGACTGTACCCTCCTTCCCCTACCACCAACCTCTCGGAAGGACTTACGGACCCACATGTTTAACGTGATCGTACTCCGCATGAACACGGCGGCATTTGTGGTAGCGTGCAAATCTAGCGCGCAAACCACGGGGATACCGCACCCGAGATGGCCAACAGCACGCGGTGTTCCGAGGCTCTTCGTCGGTGTTGTTGTTGTTGTTGAGACCCAGACCGTCCGACCTACCAGAAAGGTGTAAGGTAACTGTAGCTCTTCGTCGGTGTGTAAAACTTGGCGAGAAATGTGGCAAACTTGGCGAACTCATTTAACAAAATATTGCCTAATTGGCGAGATGTCGCCTCAGATTTATAAAAATATAGTCAAAATTGCAAAAATGATGCTAAATTTTCGGAATTGAAGTCAAATTGATGATTAATTATTAGCATATTTTAATACAATGACTATATTGCTCATTGTGAATGCTTTCAAAATTGATTATTGTCAATTTAGAGTTATGAGAAGTATATGTTAATTGGATACTTCGACATAGATTTAAATGTCGTAATGCAGAAAATTCCAAATGTACAATTCGACGTAAAACATTGTGCCGTGGATCTTATGAATTATTTTTTCACTGTGAATAAAGTGCATTAAATGCATTATATAAGCATAGTCATATACAACCGACATCAGGTTTCTCAATTATAAATTCATCAATTTGGCATCATTTCCAATTATTTGGATGTAAAACTTGGTGTGTAATCGGTGTGTAAAATTTGGCGATCTAAACTATCAGTTCAACTATCAGTTCTACAGTCTCACTTGGCGATAAATTGGCAGATTTTTAAATTATCGCTAAATTTACAAAAATGTCGCCAAACCTTCCATAGAGATAACATTGTTCAGACGATATTTTTTCCACCAATTTATTTGAAGCAAATTATATCATGTAGCTTAGCAACGGACTTAAATCCAATGCGTTTATGCGCAGACGATTTTTATTAAATCTTTTCCGATTTGTATAATGAAGATATATATATAACACAAATTTAATTGACATTGCACTTTTGATTGCATGATAACAATTACGGTCTTCAGGTTTAAACATTATTATTATTGATATATTCGTTGATTATTGATTCAGAGATAATTGATATTTTCGAGTTATTATGCCATTGCTGTATTACGGCAAAAATTGCTGCAACTCATGTATTGTACGTCGTACTAGTATCTACAAATGCACTCGTATATCTTCTAATCTACGAGAATGTAAGTAGTTAAGGTATATTGGCATATATTTTGTGTTTATTGGCATATATTTTGATATGTATTCGTAATATTGGAATCAATTACGGCCTTTTGGCGTAAATATTACGAGGATTATTGATACTTTCAATTTATTACATCATCTGTTTCATTTTGGCAACGATTTTTGAGACTCTTATTGTAATACGGGTAATGTTCTACTAACACTCGCACATATCTTCTAATCCACGATATTATATGTAGTACGGGTATATATATCTTCATATAATTTCAGCACTTTCATTTCGGCATATATTGGAATCAATTGCTACCTTCACGTTTACAAATTAAGGGTTTATTGATATTTTCAATTTATACATGTAATCTACAAATACAGGTTATATCTTCTAATATTCGTGTATACAGTTGTACTGGTCCCAAACAATTTTAACGCTTTTATTTCGCATAGATTGATTCAATTCCATATTTTTTGTAAATTTGCTTACAAAAGGGGCCAGCATGTTTTATTATTTAGATCTGCCCGTGAAGATAATTTTGTATAGCGAGAACAGAGATCCAGAAACTTCTTTTTAGAAGCATTTAATTATATATTTTAACAGAATATTTTGATTAAAAATGGCATTTAGTGTACTATAGGAATTTGCACATGATTTGCACATGAATTTTCACGCTTAGCAGCGGAGGGCGCGGTAGCCCATTGGTTAGCGCGCTGGAGTTGCACTCGGTAGGCCCGGGTTCGATTCCAGCCGCTTCCAAAACTGCCGCCGTGTTCACGCGGAGTACGATCACGTTAAACATGTGAGTCCGTAAGTCCTTCCGAGAGGTTGGTGGTAGGGGAAGGAGGGTACGGTCCCTGTGGATGCCTCCCCCACTGGATTCCGGTCCAAATTGGGTGGCACTTCCCGGCCGTCCAAACAGTTACCTTACAACTTTCTGGTAGGTAGGACGGTCTGTGTCTCAAAAACAACGCTTAGCAACGGGTTTAAATCCAATGTTTTCATGCCGCAGACGATTTTTATTATATCATTTCAAATTTAAATAACAAAGAAATATACATATGAAATAAATTTTTATTGAAATTGCATTTTTTGCTGGATGATATCAATTACAGCCTTCAGGTTAAAGATTTCTTTAGGTTTATTGATATTTTCAATATATTATGTCATCTGTTTTATTTTGTCAAAAGCGGTTGAAACTCATATATTGTAGTACTTGTAATATTCTTTTAGTACACGAGTAATAAAAATATATTTAGCACGGTTAATAAATATGTGTAGCACGGTTATACCTTCCCATACAATTTTAGCACTTTCAATTTGACATATATTGGAATCAATCACGGCCTTCAAGTTTAAAGATAATTGATATTTTCACTTTATCATGTCATCTGTTGAATTTTGGCAAAGATTTTTGAAATTCATATATATAGATTGAACGATCCGTACGTGCAATTTTCTACTAATACACGGGTATATCTTCTAATATTCGGGAATATAAGTAGTATGGGTATATCTTCCGATACAATTTTTGCGCTTTCATTTTGACGTATATTGGTTCAATTTCATATTTTTTGCAAATTTGTTTACTAACGAGAACAGGCTGTTTCATTTTTCGCATTTATCATTGAAGATAAATTTTCTATGGCGAAAACAGTGTTTCTTATTTATTTGTAGGAGTATTAATATAAATATTTTAATAGAATCTTTTTAATAACAATGTCATTTAAAATAAAGATTATAGGAATTTGCGCATGATTGTGAATTTCATGTTTCTTTATACTATAAATTCCGTACTTAGAACGGCTATGTAGTACGAGTAATCTTGTACTAAATACACGGGTGTATTTTCTAGTCTACGGGAATGTAAGTAGGAAGGGTGTATTTTCCCATACAATTTTAACATTTTCATTTTATCTTATATTGAAATCCATTGGGTTTAAAGATTAGGTGTATTACTGATATTTTCAATTTATTACCTTATCTGTTATTTTTGACAAATATATTTGAAACTCATTTATTGTAGACGGGTAATCTTCTACTGATACACAAGTATATATATCTTCTAATGTTCGAGAATATACGATGTATGGGTATATCTTCCCATATAACTTATTTTATTTTTACATATATTGATTAAATTTCATATATTTTGGAAATTTTTTTACAAGCGGAACCAGGATATTTCATGCGTCTGATCTTCCTGGGAAAATACTTTTGTATAGTAAGAACAGAGATTCTTAAATTTCTTTTTAGGAGCATTAATTTAAATATTTTAATAGTATTATTTGAGTAACAATGGCATTTTAGAATATTATAGGAAATTGCACATGGGTGTGAATATTAAGTTTATTTTATATTATATACTCCATACGAAAAACAGATATACTACTAGTTAATCAATAAATGCATAAATTTGTGAAAAATAATTTCAAGATGTAAATTTTTAAACGTTCAGTCATTATTTTACGCAATTAGGTTTACTTCTCTGCACTGTTTATTATAATTATATATATCTTGCTCACAACAAAATTTACATAAGTCTCTGCTTACTGCAGCGTCTTAATTTTGGCGACAGTATAAAAAATTTCCGACAAATCAAACAATTAGACAGATCAATCCTCAAATTTCCGAAAAAAAGTTTGAAAAAATTGTTGAAAATCAGAATCTTTAATATTATTACGTAAATGGTAATTTCTTATATCATTTTTCATTAGAAAAATATAGCAAAGATTTTAGAAAGCTAGCGTGTACTGTTCTCGAGGTATTGCACGTTTTTTTTAATACATTCAGGAAAAGTATTGCATAAACTTTTAAAAAGGATTAACCTTCGTGAAATATGTTCACCTTTCATGCAATATTATGCAACAAATTTGTTAGCATCACTTTTGTGGATCTAGTTTGTTTCATTCACGAGAAAAGATACATGTCTAACAGTTTTGTGTTTTTATAACCAAGAATTCGCCAATAGCAATTCATATATAAGGAATGAACTTCCCTGTATGAAACGCTTGGCGATAAATGTGGCAAACTTGGTTAACTCATTTAACAAAGTATTGCCAAAATGGCGATATGTCGCATCAAATTAACAAACACATAGTCAAAGTTGCAGAAATGACGCCAAATTTTCGGAAATAATGACAAATTGAGGAAGAAATATTAAAATATTTTAATATAATGACTATATTGCATTCGAAGAGAAAAATGATATATAAAAGCATGATTTGTGATTAGAGGGAGACTTCAAATTTGATGTGTGGGTAATTATGTTCGAAAGAAAGTGAGAAATTTCAGATTTCCAATATTTATTACCTTAGGGGGTGCCGTAACAAAAAAATATTCGATATGTCGAACAAATGCGAGCCCGAACAAATGCGAATTTGGTATATGGACTAATTATTTGATAAAAAACCCAAGAAAAATATAATTTTCCAAAAATATTCATTTAAAGGTGCTTTCTGTGGAACAGGAAATTAAATGTTCATTAATTTTTTGCTCAACACAAAAACGTTTTAAAGTCGAAATGATAAAAAGCATGCTTCGGTTTAGATAGAGACGTTTGAAATGCGACATGATAGTAATGTTGTGGATCTAGATTGTTTCATTCACGAGGAAAGGTAATTGCATAATAGTTTTGTAATTTTATGACCTCTAATTCGCCAATAACCATTCATATATAGGAAAATCTCTTCTCTTCGTCGATGTGTAAAACTTGGCAAGAAATGTGGCAAACTTGGAGAACACATTTATCAAAATATTGTCAAATTGGCGACATGTTGCCTAAGATTATTCAAAATATAAGCAAAGTTGCAAAGTTGACGCTAAATATTCGGAATTATCGCCAAATTTATGAATAATTATTAGCATATTTTAATATAATGACTATATTGCTTATTGAGGATATTATCAATATTGATTATTGTCAATTTAGAGTTATGTGAAATATATGGTAATTGAGTACTTCGACATAGATTTAAATGTTGTCATGCGGAAAATGCCAAATGTACAATTCGAAGTAAAATCATTGTGCAGTGGATCTTATGAATTATTTTTTCATTGGGAAAAAATACATTAAATACATTATATAAGGATAGTTATATACTACCGACATCATACTTCTCAATCATATTTCTCATCATATTTCTTGTCTCTGCTGTTAACAAGAAATCTTCTCTTGACTCTGAATTGAAAATTACTGCCTTGACGACACATGAACATTTCCCGGATGATTCTTGGCTCCATGTCTGTACTGATGGTTCGGCTGAGAGGGCCATTAAAAATGCTGGAGCTGGCGCTTACTCTATAGACCTTACATTGTCTTGCGCCGTTAGAAAACACTTTAACAACTTTGATGGCGAAATAGCCGTCATTTCTTTAGCCTTAGACAAAATGGAGCAGTGTTGGTTGGTTGGTTGGTGTCGTGTCCCTAACATATTTTTATTAAGGAAGAATGTGTGTGCACTGCTTCTGTTTAGTCAAAGACCCGGGGCACCCGAAGGTAGAAGTCTGACTTCTGCCCCAATAAGACATCAAAATGGAGCAGTCTGAAAAGGAAAATATCGTCTTTTTTGTTGATTCCAGGGCGGCAATTATGCCCTTAACATCTTTCAATCTCTGGAAATGTGAGATTTTCAAAAATTGTATGGAAAAAAATAGATAAGCTGCTGAACATTAAGAACCGCATTGCCCTGCAGTGGATTTCAAGACACTGCGAGATATATGGAAATGAGCGGGCAGATTTATTGGCTAAGAATGGATACCAAATGATGCAACCGAATCCTCCCTTGCCTGTGCGGCGTATAAAGCGATATATATCCCTCTCTATTAAAGCTAACCGTTTTAGTCTGTACGGGGAGAGAGCTTCCAGAAAAAAAAGTGGATCTCCCTGTTAAATAAGTCGGCAAGAATACCCAGTTTCTTGCATCGAGCATTTGGCGTGGCTTGCTTTAGACTTGCCACGGGTCATGATTACTTACAGAGTCAACTGTATCGAATGGGACTGACAGATACTGATGTCTGCCCTCTTTGCGGGTATGGCGTTCGCATGACTGGAGAGCAGCTCAACATTTGCCCAGCTGTTCTTGACTGTTTTCCTTTATGTATTACTGACAAGGCTTTTAGTGACTGCGTTTATAGTTCTTCGTTGTATTGGGCTGCTCGTCGACTTATGACCGAGAGGTCGGAGACTGGCATAAGATAAAAAAAAATATATTTCTCAATTATATATTCATCAATTTGGCATCATTTCCGTTAATTTGGGGTCATTTTAGTGATTTTGATCATATTTTCGCCAAGCTGGTTATCTTTAGCTAAATGAGTCGCAAAGTTCGTTAAATTCATCGCAGAGTGTTACACAGCAGACATAAGGAAGGGCTTTTCTTATATATAAATTATATAAATGACTATCAGCGAATTGTTTGCCTCTAAAATATAAAAATATTACATAACTGCCTTCTTTGGTGAATGAAACGAACTGGATTCACGAGAATGGTGCTAACAAATTTGTAGCATAATATCTCATTAAAAGTGAATATATTTCACGATAGTATGTATTTATTTTCATTTTGTGTAATATTTTGTATAAATTTATTAGAAAAAAGTGCAGTTTTTTATAACGGTTCGAGCAAGCATTCATTCGTTTTCAAATGAAAAATTATAAAAGAAATGATGATCTACGTAACATTATCAAAGGTTCTTATTTTTTAATTACGTTTTCAAAATTTCATCAAAAAATTTGAAATCTTCCTCATATTCGATTACGTTTAACATCAATAGGCTTCCAGTACTCTTTGACTGTAATATTTGTAACAAATGTCGTTCGAAGCACTTCATTTTCATTTGAGATACCACTGCTTTACATGTAAATTATGAATATTTTTTTAACAGGAGCTCTTTTATATTGAATGTTTGACTGGTAATCAAGTCTCAAATCATTATCTCGTTTAAGAAGAAAGGGGTGGTTATTTCTCGCCTATTTTTAACACTTTACAACAAAGTTGAAACGTGTTTATGACTTTGTTCATTCTGTCTGTCTATCTGTCTGTCTGTTCATTAACACGATAACTGCCGTAAAAATGACTTAATCAAAATGAAATTTAAGTATGTTGTTCAAACGATCTGTGGGACCTATGGGAATATAAATGAATAATATCACCCAATTTTTAGATTCAACACGGGTTGAAAAAATGAAATATACTGTGAATATTATACATCAATTTTACTTTCTCTGCAATACATAGTGATGTTTAGGGAAAGTATTGGAATCGTGCCGAAAATCGCAACTCGAATTTTCGATGGATCTCACGTTTTGGGACCTCTAGAACACGAAAAACTATTTTTAGCGTGACGTTTGTGTGTGTGTGCGTGTGTGTGTGTGTGTGTGTGTGTGTGTGTGTGTGTGTGTGTGTGTGCAGATTTTTTATCCACTCTAACTCAAAAACTAATTGATCAAATTTCATAAAATTTTATATGTAAGTCACTTGAGGGGTACCCTGCTGCTGTTTAAACTTTGGTATAATTCGGAAAAACAGAACCTGCGTTTTTTTGCGAAATGGCCCGCGCGAAAATGTATTTATCCACTCCAGCTAAAAAACTAATAGACTACATTTTACAAAATTTTGTACATAAGTCATTTGTGGGGTACCCTGGTGCTGCTTAAATTTTGGTACAATTCGGAAGAAAAGAATAACCTTCCTTTTTTTGCGAAATGGCCCGTAAAAAATGTCAGTATCTACTCTAGCTAAAAAACTAATAGACAAAATTTGGTGAATAAGGCACTTATGGGTTGAGCTGGTGCTGATTAGGTTTTGGTATGATTAAGAAAAAAGGAACCTGGGTTTTTTTTGCGAATTTTCCCGCAAAAAGAGTCCAAATCTAAAATAAAAGATTACGTATGCTCAAATATATTAATTAAATGCTTGTTTCATACGTAATTTTTGACAATGACAGAATAAGACATAAGGCCAGCCCCATTACTCTAGGACTAACCGTTCTCGAGAAATTTTAATTTTTTCGCATGTTCGCCACGCCACTTTTGAAAATAAGTTCAGTTACCCAACGAAAACGAAAATTGAAGCAAAAGGGCAAATTCAATGTAATATAAAATTAATAGAAAAATCAGAACATAGGTTGTGCAGAGGTAATTGCGCACTGCCTCACTAATAAGAAGTATGTCATTATTTATTTTTTCTTTCATATCAATATATTAATAATAATAAGGTAAAGAAGCTTACCTTTCTGTACAAAGGGCGTAGTTTACTATTTCGATCCAATTCCCTTAAAGTCTTAAAAGAAATATCGTTTTATTATGGTTGGTTTTCTCTTGATGTCAGGCATCTTTGTGACACGGAATAATTGCACTTGATTGAAAAAAGAGAGATTATTTTATTAAATTCTGCATTAAAAGTTACACTTAAAAGAAACAAGCATTTTGCTCCGTCATAATACGAAACAACAACAATACAGACAGAACTTAGAGTTCACGCAAGTATACCGATAGTGTCTTAAGATGCGCGCGCAGATCACACGATATAAACAAATTCCTTTTCTTGCGGAAAGGAGAGAGCGGTATTTTTTGGATTTGTCTTTCGCAGTGAGTAGAGATCATTCATTTCTAACAGTTCCCCTTGATCTCTGGAGCTGCATATCACGTCTGTAGCAGATTGGATCTGAGCTTCAAAAATTCAGGCTTTGGCAGCGGTTTTGTCATCATGTCCGCTGTCATTACCTTAGTTGGAAGATAACTCAACTGGATTACACCCGATTCCTGAAAATCTCTTATGGCGTGGAATCTGATGTGAATATGTTTGGTTCTTGACATGTACTTCGGTGATTCAATCATTTTTATACATGACTGGTTATCTTCGAAAATAGTAATCGGGAGCTGTTGAAGCATATCGAGATCTTTGAGCAGGTTGATTAACCACAGTACTTCTTGAACTGCGTTAGCAGTTAGCAGCGGATATATATTCCGCCTCTGCTGAGGAAAGCGCAACACATGATTGTTTTTTGCTTAACCAGTGTATAGGAGAATCGTCTATTAAGAAAAGATTACCACTCGTGGATTTCCGATCAGTTTTATCGCCTGCCCAGTCGGCATCAGCGTATGTTGTGAGAATTGGTTTTGTCGTTGATTTTATTACCAAATTTAGATCCTTTGTATGATTTAGATAACTTATTAGACGCTTTACTGCGTTCCAATCCATTTGACGTGGTTTCTCGTTTCTCCGACTTAAGATGTTTGTAGCCGCTGTGATGTCTGGTCTCGTGACCGTGGCAATATATAGAAGAGCTCCAATAGCTTGGCGATATTTGGTGTTATTAGGAAGCAGGTTTTCTTCTGTTTCGTTTCTCAAATATCCTGTTTCCATTGGTGTACTATAGGGCTTTGAATCTTGCAAATTAAATGTATTTACAATTTCTTCAATCTTATTTTTTTGATTTAATAGATAACGTCCATTATGGTCTTTTCTTATGTTAATTCCAAGGTAATAATTAACTTCACCCAAATTTTTTAATTCATATTGCCTTCCCAATTCTTTCGTTGTTTTGTCAATTTGTTCTTCTGATCCTGATATTAGAATATCATCTACATATACGATTACATAGACAGTTTCTCCTCCTTTTCCCTTTTTGAACAGACATGGATCAGCAGTACTCTGTATGAATTTTAATTGTTTTAGAGAGTCACCTATTTTTAGATGCCAGGCTCTTGCGGCCTGTTTCAGCCCATATATAGCTTTATTTAATTTCCATACTTTGTTTTCGTTACCAGGGGAGATGTAGCCATCTGTTGTATGTAAACCGTTTCGCCTAGATCCCCGTGAAGGAAAGCAGTTTTGATATCAATGTGGTGTACGTTATGTTTTCTAAATGCTGCTCCTGCCAGGAATGCTCTAATTGTGCTGTGTGAGACCACTGGTGCGAAAGTTTCGTAATAATCTTCACCGTATTTTTGTGAAAATCCTTTTGCTACCAGTCTAGCTTTGTATTTAGTTATTTTTCCCTGAGAGTCGTGTTTAATTTTATATGTCCATTTTGAACCTACTATTTTTCTTCCCTGCGGGGGGTCCATCAATGTGAATGTGTTATTTTCCTGTAAAGATTGCATTTCTTCTTCCATGGCGTCTAGCCAATTTTGTTTCTCTTGTGGGCTCTTAATTTTTAGTACCTCATTATAGTCTCTGGGTTCGACGGTGTTAGCTTGTTGCGCTAAGTAGATGAGTCGATCGGGAGGTACTCCCTTGTTTGGTGTCTCGGATCTGCGAGGTTGATTGGCGGTTATGTTATCAGAATTTATTTGTTCATCATCTGACGGTGCTTCAAACTCTATCTCACCATCTTCAGGTTTTTCTTCTGCTTGAGGATTAGCCTTTTTTACTTCACTATCTGTTCCGTCGAATGTTTTCTTTGAGCTTAACTCTGAAATTTGCATTGATTTTTGGAGGAATTTAACTGTTCTAGCAAGTGTCATGTTTTTTTCTTCCGTATATATTCTGTAAGCCTTTGACCTGTCGTCGTATCCGACAAAAATTCCTTCTTGGGCTTTTTCATCTAATTTTCCTCGTTTGCTTTTATGGATGTAGGAATATGCCTTGCAGCCAAGACCCTTAAATGACGAAGGTTTGGTTTCTTACCAGTCCACATTTCGTAGGGTGTTTTTGTATTGGCCTTTGTGGGAAGTCTATTCTGTAGGTAATTGGCAGTGTTTATAGCCTCTCCCCAGAATTTTTTGCCTAGATTTGCTTCTGACAACATAGCGTGAGTCATCTCGATTAGTGACCTGTTTTTTCTTTCCGCTACGCCATTTTGGGATGGGCAGTGTGGCACGGTCAACTGGTGATGTATGCCGTTGTCACTTAGATATTCCTCGTATTCTTTACTGACGTATTCGCCGCCGTTATCGCTTCTCAGTATTTCTGGTTTTCTTCCGAATTTGTTTGTCGTAAAAGCGATGTATTCCTTCAGTTTAGTCATAACTTCACTCTTTTTGGATAAGAGGTAGATCATTGTGTACCTGGAGAAATCATCAATGAATGTTAGGGCGTATGATTTTCCTCCTATGGTGGGAGCTTGCATCGGTCTGCATATGTCGCTGTGCACAAGTTGCAGAATATGAGTTTCCCTGTTTTGAGTAGATTTGGGGTATAGCATGTCGGTGCGTTTTGATTTTATACAAGTTTCGCAATTTAGTTCGTGTTTACATTCGTTGATGTTTATGCCTTCGGCTAACTGTTTCGATTTAATTTCCTTTATAGAGCCGAAGTTTTTTTGGCCCATTCTTCTGTGCCATAATGTAACACAATTGGGGTTGTTACAGTTATTTACCATATATGTAATATTTTTGTTTTGTGGTGTGAGCAAGTCTAGCTCATATAGGTTATTTTTTATTTTTCCTTCTAAGAATACTTCATCATTGTAAGTTAACTGACAGTTATCTTTAGTAAAAGTTACTTTGCATCCACGTTCCGTTGCTTTTCGTACGGAAAATAAATTAGCTTTCAGTTCTGGCACAAATAGTACTTCTTGTAGTGTTACTTGTCTTATCTCTCCATCCGAGGCTCGATTTTTTATTTTTACTTCGCCTGACCCATAGGCGGTTAAGACTTTACCGTTGGCAACAATAACTTCAGATTTGTTTGCATTATTTATTTTAGTGAATAAATTCTCATTATTTGTTATGTGGGATGAGGAACCACTATCAACGATCCAGCTGTCTTCTTCGGTTTGATTCGTTATGAGCGCTAAATCTCTAAATTTCGATCCTACTTTATCTATAGTGTCTGAATATCTTTCTTGTGTTCGTGATTTAGCGGCAGGTCTGTCGTTTCCCTCATACACTAACTGTGATGAGTTGTGTCTGAATTTATTTTTATAATCTTTATATCTGCCGGGGTCGTTGGTCTTATTTTTTAGACGCCAACATTCGGATTTGTTGTGGTTCTTCATTTTGCAATGTGAGCAGTATTTGTTTTCCATTTTGTAGCCGTAGGTGTTAGAGAATTTTTTACTCGCGTGAAAAGCCTTTGCCATGCTTTGCGGCATTTCTTGGTGATCCCTACGTCTATTATATTCATCAATCAGTTTGCTGCTAATGAATTCTGGCGTTAGTTCATCCTCCGGTTGCTCTTCCAACGCCGTTATCAGCGTTTCGTAACTGGGAGGTAGCGAACACAGAAATAGTGCTGATACATGCGAATTATTAATCTCCTCCCCGATTGCTTTAAGTTTATCCACTGTCTCCAAATTTTGGTTATATGTTGCTGCATGTTTCCTCTTTCCTCTAACTTTGTACTGTACAACTTTCGTAAAAGGTATAGCTTGCTGGATAAATTTGTTCTTTCGTGTATTGCGCGAAGCGCATTCCACGTATCGCGCGCCGTGGTGAAATTTTTGACGTGAACGATTTGGGAATCCTCTATAAATAAATTTATGAGCGCTCTGGCTTTTCTATCCCTTTTCTGCGATTCGTCGGTGATTGGGCCAGGAGCTACTTCGGTTATCGTTTCTGATAATTATTTATTCATTAACATCATTTCCATTTTGAATTTCCAATTGGAGTAGTTACTCTGGTTTAACTTTTCAATCAACTGGTTTTCCTTTATAGATGCCATTATAATTTATTTTATTTTAGTTTCCTTGAGAAATTTTTTTTCTTGTGTGTTTATTTGCAGTACGGGATTTCTTCTTGTTTTATCCTGTAAAAATCACTTTCCGTTTAAAAGTGTTTACAAAGTCAATGGGGAATGAAAAATAAAAGTGATATATTTGTATATCTATTTTCCTTTTGGTTGATTATTCTTATGCCCCTCTTTAAATAATAATTGTATTGTTCGTGGAAATGCTGCTATTTTATTTTATAAATACAAATTTCTCTAGCGAGACAGGCTTAGGTTTCAGTCTCATAATCTAATAGAAAAATCAGAACATAGGTTGTGCAGAGGTAATTGCGCACTGCCTCACTAATAAGAAGTATGTGATTATTCCTTTTTCTTTCATATCAGCATATTAATAATAATAAGGTAAAGAAGCTTATCTTTCTTGACAAAGGGCGTAGTTTACTATTTCGATCCAATTCCCTTAAAGTCTTAAAAGAAATATCGTTTTATTATGTTTGGTTTTCTCTTGATGTCAGGCATCTTTGTGACACGGAATAATTACACTTGATAGAAAAAAGGGAGATTATTTTATTAAATTCTGCATTAAAAGTTACACTTAAAAGAAACAAGCATTTTGCTCCGTCATAATACGAAACAACAACAACACAGACAGAACTTAGAGTTCACGCAAGTGTACCGGTAGTGTCTTATGATGCGCGCGCAGATCACACGATATAAACAATTTCCTTTTCTTGCGGAAAGGAGAGAGCGGTATTTTTTGGATTTGTCTTACGCAGTGAGTAGAGATCATTCATTTCTAACAAAAATAATGTTGAGTGTTATTTTGAGCAATTAAACTCAGTTTAATGAATTATTGATGAAATAAATAGAACGTGAATATGAGTCTGCAGGTAAAGTCATGTGTTGCCCACATCAGGTTTTTTTCACTGTGAAGGAAGTAAATTAATTGCATTATATAGGAAAAATCGTGCTCACATAAGATTTTTAGAATTTTGCATAGTGTCGATGCTGTTGATGTGTGGTAATAGATAAAGGTTTCGGATCACTGCCTTAAGAAGGAAACTACCATCCACTTTTTCTGAGTTCTAGAATTTCAGAGAGAAACTGACCCTTAGTTATTTCATTCCTTGCCAATATCTACTTCCTGGTATATCAGCTTTCATTCACATCTAGCCTTTGCACAATTCGTTACCCGTATGTCGTGAAAAAATGCACTTGGAGTTGTAAAGGCTTATCACTCGTGTCCATAATAAATCGGGTGGAATTTTCTAAAGAGTTGTGATAATATAATTTCGTTTCAACTGTTCCTGCAATATAAAGTACATGCAAAAGGAAATATTGTAATGAGGGTCAAAAATTTCACTCTCGAATTTTAATGGATATACGTTTCAGACCTTCCTGAATATGAATATATTATTTCTTTAACGATGTCTGTGTATCTGTTTGTGGGCACTATATATTTTGAACACATTTACAAATTAGAATGGAATTGGACACGATTATTTCAATCGGTGAATGTCAGAGGCCTATCGATTTTTGTTTTTGAATGGATCAAGAGAAACATTTTGAGCATTTTGTTTTCGAAAATCGAAAAACATAATTACATATAAAAGTGTTACGGAAATCTATATTTACCATGAGATTCTTATTGAAAACGGATGCTCTCATTTTTAAGAAGCTAACATATATATTAAAACGCTAACAGAACGAGATATTTTTATGTTTTTTATTCAAGATGAAAAAAATTCATAAAGCATTAAATAAACTTGCTATCATCAAATGAGAAAATCTGTAGATATTTTTAACTCGAAATGAATTAACAGTTTTATTTAGACACTAGCAGCATACCCGTTCTTCGTACGGAGTATATAATATAAAGAAACTTATAATTCGCAATCATGTGCAAATTCTGTTAAAATATTAAATTTATTGCTCCTAAAGAGAAATTTAAGAATATCTGTTCTCACTATGCAAAATTATCTTCACAGGCACATCTGAAAAATAAAACATCCTGGCCCCTTTTGTAAGGAAATTTACAAAAAAAAAAGGAATTGAATCAATATATGCAATCCCCTACTACTTATATTGTCGCAGATTAAAATATATGCCAGTGTGTTAGTAAAAGATTACCCGTATTACAATATGAGTCTCAAAAATCTTTGCCAAAATAAAAGAGATGACGTAATAACTTGAAAATATCAATTATCCCCGTACTCTTTATACCAGAAGGTTGTAATTGATTCCAATATATGGCAATATATATCAAAATATATGCCAATATACCTATATTACTTATATTCTCGTAGATTAGAAGATATACCCGTGAATTTGTAGATTACTCGTATAACGTATAATATATGAGTTTAAACAATTTTTGTCATAATAAAACAATTGCATAATAACTTGAAAATATCAATAATCCCTGAATCAATAATCCTTGAAAATATCAATAATAATAACGTTTAAACCTGAAGAACGTAATTAATATTATCCTGTCAAAAATGCTATAAGAAAAATCAAATCGTTCTTTTCTAAAATATATTTTTATATCCATTTATTAACACTTTACAACAAAGTTGAAAAGTGTTTAGAACTTCGTTCATTCTGTCTGTCTGTCTGTCTGTCTGTCTGTCTGTCTGTCCGTTAGCACGATAACTGCCGTAAAAATGACTTAATCAAAATGAAATTTTAGTATGTTGTTCAGACGGTCTGTAGGACCTATGGGAATATAAATGAATAATATCACACAATTAGTTTTGGATTGAACCCGGGTTGAAAAAATGAAATACATTGAGCCCTATGGGACCTAATTTTTCTAACATTTTTTAAGCGGATTTAAAATTCACAAATTGCTTCGAAAATTTTAGGTAATAGTCAAATTGTTCCATAAAATATATAAAAAAAAAATTCAGCTAAATATATTCAGTAGTTTTTTAAATAAAAATTAAAATAATAATTACACATCTTATATGAAACGATCACGTGACCATGATATGAAACGATCACATGACCCACTTCAAAATGATATATGGCATCCATCTTGTTTCAAATTCGTGATTTTTTAAAGTTCTTTTTAATTCATATTGAGTGTTGTATCTATCCTAAAACTACTTTATTTCTGCTTAAATTCTGTGCATCTACATACTAAAACAACACAATGACAATATATTTGAGTTTAAATTCTCATTCAAATTTGATTATTTCTACAACTAAGCCTATTTTTCACCTATGTAAAATGTAAACAGCAAAATATGTAGAATGAGTTGTATTAGAATTACTGTACACTCTTTAACACAAAATAATTCAGTCCATGGTGTCTGCATGGCTGATATGAATGAAATATTAATTGATTTTATAAACAGAAGGACGATTTTTTTCGATGCAGTTTTAAGCATAAAGTTTATGAATTGTAGCTCCATGGTCTTAATTTTTAAATAAAATAAATTATTATAGTATTGGGATGAATGAAATGGAGAAAGTTATGAATGAAATCCTGCTTTTATAGAGAGATCCAGGCGTGTTATTTTTTCTATGACGTCATTTGAATTAATTTCAGTTGTTTTCGATGAAGTTTTCAAATATAATAAATTATCGTAGTATTATGATAGATTTAAAAATATTACCGTGGAATGAATTGCATTTTAGAGATATTTAAACCACGCAATTTATATTTCAATGTCGTCATTTGAATGAAGTTCATTTTTTTCAATGAAGGTTTAAGTTTTCAAATATAATAAATCAATGTAGTATTGTGATAAGTTTTAAAATATTACCGAGGAATGTATTGCATTTTCGACTTTTTTAAATAAAATTGCATTGAAGTTGGAAAGTGTTTCATAATCAATGCTTTAAGCATGATTGATCTTTCTTGTTTATTATTCAAATCGAAAAAATGATAATTCAAATTAACAGACAGATTTAATTTTATTGCGTTTCTGAGCAACATGATATAAGATAGAATCTTCCTCATAAACTGCGAAATTAAATAACCATTTTGATTTCTTTATACCTTTCATTGTTCAGTAAAAGCTTGTGCAATATAAACCAAGGAGATAGATTTTCCATTTAAATCATGTTTCAAACAATTTATGTTTTCAGAAAGTGACTAATTAGTGCAAAAAATCTCCCCCCAAATTCAGAGATACAGTTTTAATTCACTTTCAAACGATTTTCAAGCTTTTCGTTTGGATAAACCACGGAGTTAGAGAGTAGAACTCCTAGGAAAAAGTTTCGTTTTTCATTAATATCTCAACAACCCCTGGCCCTAAATATTCGAAACTTGGGCTAAATTTATGGAGGGCTATTTCAAGGCTATCTGCAAAATTTCATCAAATTTGGTTCAGTCGTTCTCCCGTGATGATGAGACAAACGAAAATGTCGTTTTTTACTAATATCTCGAGAACCTCTGATTGTAGAAACTCCGACCATGGACTAAATTTTAAGTGGGACTATTTCCAGGCTACCCACAAAATTTCATCAAATTCGGTTCAGCCGTTCTCCCGTGATGACGGAACAAACAGACAGACAGACAGATTTTCAATTTTATTTATATAGATTAAGCAATTCCCCATCTGAAATGGAATCCCTATTCTCCTCTGTATTTCATGAAAGCGTTTATATATTTTAACAAAAAGTAGAATAAATGTAACTTTAAACAAAACTTTAAACAAATGTAACTTTAACAAAAAGTAGAATGTAGAATAAGTTTATAATATAACTAGCAGCATACCCGTTCTTCGTACGGAGTATATAATATAAAGAAACTTATAATTCGCAATCATGTGCAAATTCTGTTTAAATTTATTGCTCCTGCGGCAGCAAAGACATCTGATCAAAAGATGCCACACGAGCCAGTAACCGAATTATAAGAACAGAGGAGGAGCTAGCTTTTGCTTAGTGATTATAATGTCGGTCTTGTAACCAACAGGTCCCTGGTTCGGGACCACGGCGACGCCAAGTTGCCACAGTGGTTACCCTGGACGCTTGAAACACGCAACCTCGCAACCTTCCTTTCCAACGACTTCGCCTCTCAGCACGAGATGGCAGCACCACTAGGAGTCAGAAGCCTTGACACTCCCTTCCTGGTTGTCCACGACTGCCCGTCACGCCGAGGCAACACGCCTCCCGGCCCTGACGTCACGCCGAGGCGACACGCCTCTCGGCCTCCTCATCAGCGAGGGGAGTGTGCGGCAGCAAAGATATCTGATCAAAAGATGCCACACGAGCCAGTAACCGAATTATAAGAACAGAGGAGGAGCTAGCTTTTGCTTAGTGATTATAATGTCGGTCTTGTAACCAACAGGTCCCTGGTTCGGGACCACGGCGACGCCAAGTTGCCACACTCAAGAGAAGTTTAAGAATATCTGTTCTCATTATGCAAAATTATCTTCACGGGCAGATCTGAAGAATAAAACATCCTGGCCCCTTTTGCAAGCAAATTTACAAAAAAAAAAAAAGAATTGAATCAATATATGCAACCCCGTACTACTTATATTGTCGCAGATTAGAAAATATGCCAGTGCGTTAGTAGAAGATTACCCGTATTGCAATATGAGTCTCAGAAATATTTGCCAAAATAAAAGAGATAACGTAATAAATTGAAAATATCAATAATCTCCGTACTCTTTATACCAGAAGGTCGTAATTGATTCCAATATATGCCAATATATATCAAAACATATGCCAATATACCTGTAATACTTATATTCTCGTAGATGAGAAGAGATACCCGTGAATTTGCAGAAGATTACTCGTACAACGTATAATATATGTGTTTAAACAATTTTTGTCATAATTAAACAATTGCATAATAACTTGAAAATATCAATAATCCCTGAATCAATAATCCCCGAAAATATTAATAATAATAACGTTTAAACATTGATATTATCCAGTCAAAAATGCTATAAGAAAAATCAAATCGTTCTTTTCTAAAATATATTTTTATATCCATTTATTTATTATTCAAATCGAAAAAATGATAATTAAAATTAACAGACAGATTTAATTTAATTGCGTTTCTGAACAACATGATATAAGATAAAATCTTCCTCATAAACTGTGAAATTAAATAACCATTTTGATTTATTTATACTTTTCATTGTTCAGTAAAAGCTTGTGAAATATAAACCAAGGAGATAGATTTCCCATTTAAATCATGTTTCAAACAATTCGTGTTTTCAGAAAGTGACTAAATAGTGTAAAAAATCTCCCCCCAAACTCAGAAATACAGTTTTAATTCACTTTCAAACGATTTTCAAGCTTTTCGTTTGGATAAACCACGGAGTTAGAGGGTAGAACTCCTTGGGAAAAGTTTCGTTTTTCATTAATATCTCGACAACCCCTGGTCTTAGATACTCGAAACTTGGGCTAAATTATATAAAATATTGTATATGGAAAATATTGGAATCATACCAAAAATCGCAACTCGAGTTTTCAACGAATCTACTCTTTTGAGACCTCTAGAACACGATAAAACTATTTTTAGCATGACGTCTGTGTGTCTCTGTGTGTGCGTTTGTATGTGCAATGTACGTATCCATTTTAACTGAAAAACTAATTGACCAAATTTCATAAAATTTGGTTGGTAAGATACTTGTGGGTGACCCTGGTGCTGATTAGAATTTGGTACTATTTGGAATATAAGAACCCGCCTTTTTTTGCGAAATGGCCAACAAAAATCGCATGTATCCACTCTAGCTGAAAAACTAATTAACCACATTTCACGACATTTGGTAGATAAGCCACTTATAAGTTATTTTGATGCTGAGTAGATTTTGGTATGATTCGGGAAAACAGAACCTACATTTTTTTAGCAAATGGCCAGCAAAAATCATTAAAATATAAAATAAAAGACTATGTATACTCAAATGTCTGCATTAAATGCTTGTTTTGTACCTAATTTTTGACGATGAAAAGAATGGACCAATCTCATTACTCTAGCACTAGCCAGGGGTACATTAAATTTTATAAGTAGTATTTAAAGAAAACTAGTAAACATACTTATGATAAAATGTCTTGTGAAAATCGCCATTTCATATGTGTTTTTACTTTCCTTGCAATACATGATAACGTATAGCATGGAAAGTAGAAACACATCATGGAGTCATGCCGAAAATCGAAACTCGAGTTTTCGACTGATCTACACGTTTTGGGACCTCTATGACACGAAAAAATATTTTTAGTGTGACGTCTCTGTGTGTGTGTGTGTGTGTGCGTGTGTGTCTGTGAAATGTATATATCCATTCTAACTCAAAAACTAATGGACCAAATTTCCTAAACTTGGTAGATAAGTCACTTGTGAGTGACCCTGGTGCTGATTG
This sequence comes from Amaurobius ferox, assembly GCA_951213105.1. Classification (NCBI taxonomy): domain Eukaryota; kingdom Metazoa; phylum Arthropoda; class Arachnida; order Araneae; family Amaurobiidae; genus Amaurobius; species Amaurobius ferox. The sequence goes on from OX578141.1 coordinate 128,655,914, forward strand.
GATTTTTGGTACGATTCGGGCTAAAAGAACCCGCCTTTTTTGGGGAAATGGCTCGCAAAAATCTGATGTATCCACTTTAGCTAACAAACTAACTGACCAAATTTCACAAAATTTGGTAGATAAGTCACTTATGGGATACCCTGGTGCTGATTGGATTTTGGTTGATTAGGCAAAGTAGAACGCGCCGTTTTCTACGAAATAGTTAACAAAAAATGCCAAAATCTAAAATGAAAGACTACATATGCTCAAATGTATCAGTTAAATACTTGTTTTATACGTAATTTTTGATGAGAAAAAGAATAAGACCAATTCCATTACTCTAGGTATAACCGAGATTAATGGAATTGGTCTATTCTCGAGATATTTAATTTTCTTGCATTTTTGCTACGCCGTCTTTTCATATACGGGTAGTTAATAATAATAAATAGTGCAAATTCAGTGTAATTTTAAATAGGAATGCGTGTTTTCTGTGCAATAAAATACAATTTAATGAATTAAAGAAATAAAGAGAAAATGAATTAAGTCTGTATAGAAAGTCATGTGCTGCCCACATCAGATTTTTTTATTCAGGTGCGAATGATATAATTTACAAAACGATAACCTACGGCATTCTCGAAGAATTACACGTTTTTGAACTTCAAAAAAAAAAAAACTTAATGAATTTAATTATATTTACTACTATCAAATGCTTGGTCTATAGATTGCCATGCATTGCAAGAAAAGTAGTATGGATCTGAGAAAACCACACTAAAGATTGCATTTCATGTACTTAAAATTATATAGAAGATATATTTCTTCAAAAAGATCCAGCTTCATACAATACTTTCTTCAAAAAGATCAATATTTTCTTCAAAAAGATCCAGCTTCATATATATATATATATATATATATATATATATATATATATATATATATATATATATACGAGACATAGTATTTAGCACCCTAAACCCAACAAAAGAATGCATTTGATTACCAGATAAATTACTATAGAGAATTCATGTCGGCTAAATAAAAACATCAAACAATCTCTATGAATTAAAATTTATTAATAAAAGAGAATGAATTACAATGGATAGAAGGTAAGAAGGCAATGAATTTGTAAAATCTTCATGTTGTGTATACAAATCATTACCCTCTAAATAGTATTTTTCATTGAAATGCCTTGGCCATTCAATAAAAAGCAGCAGCAAATAGAGAGAATCTTCGTAGCAGAAAATAGAGAGGCACATGGGAGTCTATAGAACTTTTTGCAGGAGAGGGGGAGGGGGTGCAAACTCAAGTATATCAACTACCTTGATGCCTGCCTCTGTGACCTTGAACTTTCAGGAAGGGCCAAATGCCCGTCTTGTTCTTCAATATGGGAGCCTATGGAGGTCCACTAGTTTTTAGACGTGCGTAAAATCAAGCTTTATTAACGTTATTTAACAAGACTGTCAATGAAAATTTCTATTGTGACATACACGTTTTTTATTGCTGCGAACAGTATAAACTATTTTTAAAAGTATTCTGCAATATAGCTTTCTTAAGCATAAAATGTACTATCTCCCCAATTGCAAAATTAACTTTTCATAGAAATAACAGTGAGCAGACTATTTTTTAACTGTTTGAGAAATATTATATTTTAGTGCGTAATAATGTTGCAACGGAATAAAAAATAGTAATGGAATATATATTTTTTGTTACTATTTAAACGTCTTTGTTTTGGCATAAATTGACTAAGCTTCTTTGTTTTGGCATAAGTTGACTAAACTTCTTATATTTTGCACATTGGTTTACAAACGGGACTAGGATCTTTTAGATTTGACGGTGAAGATAATTTAACGATAACGTAGTTTCTTATATTTAAAAATTTTTTATAGGGGAATTAAATTTAATACTTTTAATGAAATTATTTAAAGAACAGCATGAATAAGGATTATATTAGAAGTTATATATTTTGATCTAGAACTACATAATATTAGAAATACATAATTATAAGTGCATCATTAAAAGCACATGTTTTAAATCACGAGCAATGTTGGGTATCTCTGCTAGTTTAGACAATAAAAAGTAATGACACTTATTCGAATATTTTTGGTTGTTTATCTCCTGATAATAATTTTATGGGAAGTTTCGTCCGTGGGAGTTTAAAATAACACTCCTTTATAGAAGTTTCTCAGGTACAATATTTTTATTACAATACATAGTAGTGTGTAGGGAAAATATTGGTATCGTGTCGAAAATCAGAACGTGAGTGTTTGACGGATCCACAGGTTTTAGGTACTCTTGTACACGAAACACCCATTTTTAGCTTGATTTCTAGGTGTTGTTGAGACCCAGACCGTCCGACCTACCAGAAAGATGTAAGGTAACTGTTTGGACGGCCGGGAAGTGCCACCCAATTTAGACCGACACTCAGTTGGGGAGGCATCCACAGGGACCGTACCCTCCTTCCCCTACCACTAACCTCTCGGAAGGACTTACGGACCCACATGTTTAACGTGATCGTACTCCGCATGAACACGGCGGCAGTTGTGGCAGCGTGCAAATGCCCGAAATGTGCCAGCAACACGCGGTGTTCCCAGGTAGTCACTCACCCAAGTACTAATCGCGCTCAATGCTGCTTGATTTCGGTAATCTAAGGAGAACCGGTGTTTTCAGCACGGTAGGGCCGTTGACCTGTGATTTCCAGGTGTTGTTGATGTTGAGATCCAGACCGTCCGACCTACCAGAAAGGTGATTTCTAGCTGTGGAAGACCCAGGCCGTCCGACTCATCCAAGGATTTGAGTAGCTGTTTGGACGACCGGAGGTGATTTCTAGGTGTGTATCGGTTGATCTGTGTGTCTGTGCAATGTATGTATCCACTCTAGCTCAAAAGCTATTTAATGAAATTTTACAAACTTTGGTAGATAAGTCACCTGTGGATTACCTTAGTGCTGAATAGATTTGGTACGATTCGAAAATATAGAACCTGCCTTCTTTTGCAAAATGGACCTCAAAATCAGAGATATAGGCCTAAATATGCCGAGATGCATTAATTAAATGCTTGTTTCATACGTAATTTTTAACGATAAAGCAAATATTGCCAACTTTATTATTCTCGAATTGACCATTCTCGAAATATTGAGGTTTTTGGAATTTAGAGGAGCTGACGATTTTTTTTTTGCAGCTAAAAGCTATTCGATGAAACTACTAAAAACATAGTAGGTAAGTCAATTGTGGATTACCCTGGTGCTGATTAGATTTTGGGACGCTTCGAAAAAAACTGGAACTACTCATTTTTACAATGTGGCTTGCAAAACTGTCAAAATTTGAAATAAAAAATTAAGTAGACTTAAAAGTGTTCATTAAATGCTCCTTATCCACGTAATTCTTAACAACAAAACAAATTTTGGAATTTTGAGGAGATGGTGGCATTTTAAAACGCATCATGTTGCCTAAAGAAAAAGAACTGGATATTATATTCAGTATAAAAACTGCAAACTGAATATAATATCAAGTAAGTATCCGTGTCAATTTAAGCAATAAAGCTCCATTTAATGGATTGTGAATTTGCGTTTGAAGATAAAAGTTATGTGCTGTCCACATCTGATGTTTTCAATTTCTGTTATGTTGTCTATGTTCAGCTCCATTCTCATTTTTATTTATAATTCTTCTTTTCATGGGTATAGATCCCTGACACTTGAGCACAAACTTTCACACGAAACTAAATGTGACATCATCTTATGCAAAACAGTTTGAATCATAACAGCATAAAGTAATGAGGTCATTTACACGAGCTATATAGCTTCTAACTAACGTTCACACAATGATAAAAATTAAAGTAGAGCCTCCACGTCAAGTGGTGTCTGACACAATGCTTTAAATTATCAATTTGCTTCTCAAGAGTGCTTGTAATATATCCTCTCTATTGCTTGTTTTTTCTTAAAATATGCTTGTTTAATTCTTTATTCTGATCTCGTCTTTCTCGTCTCTCATTTCTTAGTTTTTTTGTTTTTTTTTTGCAAATGAAATCTTACATCATGCATATCCTATACTGTACGCCGTATAATCACCGTTACTGCAAAGGGTGAAACAGCTTTTTCGAAAAAAAAATCTGCTGTAAATGAAAAAAATCCTTTCTGAGAATTAATGTAATTTATTGAGTTTGTTTCCTTCATTCATTTCTACCATCACTATTCTTGTGCCCGCCCCCCCTAACATGTGATTATACTTTGTGACTTTATAATGTATAAGTATTATTTTGTGTAAGGTAATGCCACATTGATATCACATTTTTATGATTTGTTTTTAACATTGGTGTCACAATTTTATGCATTATTACATTTAATTACTTTTAATTAATTATTTTATTTGTATAAACCTAACAAAAAGATTTAATATTCCTTTTAAAATAAACATGAAATAAGAAAATTATAATCCCAGGATAGAAAAGCAGGATTGAGGACACCTATCATGTATTCCCCATGATCATATGATCCCATGACCATATGGCCCTAATTCTTTTATAAACCTGAAATCTAGATATGTTTTAAGCATGCACGGGGAAAGCGACCGTGGGCCCTAGGGATAGGGCTACCCCGGGTCACTCTCCTTCTGTTTGTACTTAATTTTTCATCTCGTTGCCGGGTATCTGCATCGACCCTGGTTTTAAGTCCAACTCGTACTGGATAATATCCAATACTTTATAGCTCAGCTCTCTTAGAAACCTTCAATCGGAACGACTTTTGACAGCAGATTATGATGATTTGACAGCAGATTATGATGATTTGACAGCAGCAGACTTTTGACAGCAATTTTAGCACAGAGAAAAAGTAAGAAATTATTTCAAATTCAATTTATAATATTTGATTTTCCAATTTCAAAGCAGGGGACCCAGTAACCCTACCTAGGGGCTCCGTTAGATGAAATTGCTTTTAAATTATTTCACTATTTTTTAATTTAATTTTTTCTTTAAATTTAAATAAATGGTTACTTTACATAATTTAGTAACATTTAGTAATAATTAAAAATTGAATAAAATATATTGGAAGATTAAGGTGAATGGGGCGTTGTTTGATGTGGGGTCACTAATTGGCAGTTTAGTCATTTTATCTGTACCTTCGCTCCTGATTATATCCCTATAAATACGACAATTGTATATACTATAACCCTTTGCTCATTAAATTATGTTTCATAGTCTCATTAACTGGGTGAATTGAAATAGTAAATTAACTTTTCTAGTGATAAAATATATTGAAATTTTTTTAAATTACCAAATATATTGCCAAATAAAAGGTGATGGATAAAATGCTCTGCAAATTTTTAAAAATCACCGGATATATTTATAAATGGATAATAAATAAATAAAAATATTCTTTGAATATTTAAAATCTCTAGATATATTGGCAAATGCGTGGAAATATTTTTTGAATTTTTAAAATCATTAAACGTATTGGCAAATGAAAGGCAAATGAATGAAAATATTCTTTACATTTTTAAAATCACCAAATATATTGGCAAATGAAGCACAATATTCTTTGAATCGTTAAAATTACTAAATATATTGGCAAATGAAGCAAAATATTCTTTGAATCGTTAAAATTACTAAATATATTGGCAAATGAAGCAAAATATTCTTTAAATCGTTAAAATTACTAAATATATTGGCAAATGAAGCAAAATATTCTTTGAATCGTTAAAATTACTAAATATATTGGCAAATGAAGGAAAGACTGAATGAAAATATTCTTTGAATTTTCAAAATCGCCAGATATATTGGCAAACTGAAAAATATACAGATAAAATATTATAGATAAAATGCATGACTACAGCACAAATAAATCTACTCTAAGCAAACATCTCACCAGCATTTCATTTTTCACAAACAAAAATAAGCTCATCTATCGTTGTTGTTCAACGGGTCACACCAAGCGATGAATTAACTGCGTTCGTGTCTTCCCATTGACAGCACGAAACATCCGTCGTATACTTGATTACTCTACAAAAACAGTTTATTTTCGGAGCGGATGTATTAAGAGAAGCCTTAAAATGATCCTTAAGTCTAAAATGAAGTTGAAAAGTCAGCATTTTAGTTTTATTTAGCAAATGACTACACCGTAACATAAAAAAAAACCGAACATTGGAATAAATATTACGTAAAATAGGCAAAGTTTTGTAGCAGATGTTGGGTTTAGATGCGAATTTTAATCAGTGATCTCAAACACTATTCCAGCAGGGAAAACAAGCTATCTGTTGCCTTGAGATGGAATCGAAATAACTGATTCGCATAAATGTGTGGGTGATGCGAGGAACTAAGATATGTTGAGTTGATTTAAAGGAGGAAGGACATAAGGAGCAGAAGAAACTGAAAGTCGAGATGTGTTTTTATCTCTCGCGTTTTTTATGCAATAAAATCGTGTTAATTTTTACTCGACGGTATAAAATTTAGTTTTGAATTATCTATAGCTGGAATTAATGAGTCATCGTATGAAATCAAATTTTAAGAAAATGTAGCAAAATATACTCTGTTGCAACAAAATATATGCATCCATAAGAAATTTAGCTATAGTCGCGAAACTCGGCAAGTATGCATCCTTTGAGGAGATATGCAAATGATGAGAAGTTGGGAGCAAAAAACGTTTTATTAGGAAATAGTGGCAAAAAGAAGATAGCATTCTAATAAGTGGTAATTCCCCCCCCCCCTGTCAATACAAGCCGATGTTCGATGCGGTATAGAGTTCATTAAGTTGCTTATGTCTCTCTACGGAAATGTTTTGCCACAAATAATGCAACTAGTCACCAGTTCAGTTGTATTCTATAAAAGCTGAAGTTACCGTCCCAGCATGTCCCAGACGTGATAGGTCTGGGGACCTGGATGGCCATGGGAGGGTTTTAAATCCTCGAAAACATTGTTCAGAAGTTCGTACAGTATGTGGTCGACCGTTGTCTTGGTGCTAAATGGAACATGGGCGGCTTGACAGTATAGACAGAACTATCGGCTGCAGAATATCGTCGACGTACAAGCGATTGGTTTGCAGCACAACTAGAAGAGATTTGCTGTTTCACCAGATGACTCCCTAGACTGTCTCACCACATGTGATGGCCGTATGCCGTTCTACAACAAATTCGAGATCGGAACGCTGGCTAGTCCTCCTCCACACACGTATGCGACGGTAATCAGCAGTGAGAGAGGCACGGTATTCGTCGCTAAAGGCAACATGCCTCCAATCGGGTACTGTCCAGGCTGACCGAGCTCGACACCAATCCAGACGACTCTGCCTATGTTGAGGAGTCAGTGATAGGTGCCTTAATGGACACCTAATCACACCTTCTGCCAGTCGTTTTCGAATGGTATCCTTTGACACAGGATGCATGGTTGATGACAAATACCTTCGAATGATTGATTGCGACGCCATTGATGTGGACATGGCGTCTATTGTGACTGAACGATCTTCTTGAGCAGTTGTCTGTCTGGAGCGGTTTGAGCCTCTGCGACGGTTACACACGTCTACTCTGATTCGCTTTTGCCAGCACAGAACAACTACCATATAGCTTTAACCAAGATGGCGGCTGATAGGTCTGTTGGACCAACCAACCTTTGACTTATGATGCGACCTCTTTCTCCAAATCCGAAAATTGTTTTTAGCTCCTTTGAGTACGTCTCAAAGACATCTTTGTACACAATTTACAGTATCAAAGAAGAAAATCGTGTTCCAGTTGCCCGTGAGTGGGAGCACCGGTCGTTTTAAATGTTTTACGCTGGGGTCGTTTCTACACGCGTTGCATGAGCCCTATAGCATCATTGTTGCAGACAGTTTGCATCATTTGCATAACTTTTAAAACAACATTTGCGTGTCGAATTTTGCGGTTGTAGCTAAATATTTTATGGGTGCATATATTTTATTGCAACAGAGTGTATTTGCTTTCAATCTTGTTTTTAAGGGGGCTTATAAAGTATTCTTAGGAAATAACTATAAACACTCCAATGACTTTGGAAGGAAACGTCCATGATTGTATGACACCCATAGAACATTTCCCGGGAGGGGGTAAATTCATTAATATTTTTAATATTTTCTTCTTTTTTCATTCTGAATATATTTAGCTTGATGTCCACCTTTGTGACATTGAACGTCCAGAAGGAAGTGTTCCCCCTCCCCTCCCCTATGGACGCCCATGTATGGGTGTACATGTCAGTTCTATATGTGAGCATCCCCGATCGAATAAAATTGACTGCGGCAAACTTACCGGAGAGTTTAACAAGGTAGGATAACTCATCTCGGCAACAACGGAGGTAGATGAAACAAGAAAGATCAATCATGCTTAAAGCATTGATTATGAAACACTTTCCAACTTCAATGCAATTTTATTTAAAAAAGTCGAAAATGCAATATATTCCTCGGTAATATTTTAAAACTTATCACAATACTACATTCATTTATTATATTTGAAAACTTAAACCTTCATTGAAAAAAATGAACTTCATTCAAATGACGGCATTGAAATATAAATTGCCTGGTTTAAATATCTCTAAAATGCAAATTTTTAAAACTATCATAATACTACGATAATTTATTATATTTGAAAACTTCATCGAAAACAACTGAAATAAATTCAAATGACGTCATAGAAAAAATAACACGTCTGGATCTCTCTATAAAAGCAGGATTTCATTCATAACTTTCTCTATTTCATTCATCACAATACTATAATAATTTATTTTATTTAAACATTTTGTTTAAGACCATGGAGCTACAAAAAATTAAACTCTATGCTTGAAACTTCATCGAAAAAAAATCGTCCTTCTCTTTATGAAATCAATTAATATTTCATTCATATCAGCCATGCAGACTCCATGGACTAAATTATTTTGCGTTAAAAAAATACAGAAATTCTAATACAACTCATTCTATATATTTTGCTGTTTACATTTTACATAGGTGAAAAATAGGCTTAGTTGTAGAAATAATCAAATTTGAATGAGAATTTAAACTCAAATATATTGTCATTGTGTTGTTTTAGTATGTAGATGCACATAATTTAAGCAAAAATAAAGTAGTTTTAGGACGGATACAACACTCAATATGAATTAAAAAGAACTTTAAAAAATCACGATTTTGAAACAAGATGGATGCCATATATCATTTTGAAGTGGGTCATGTGATCGTTTCATATCATGGTCACGTGATCGTTTCATATAAGATGTGTAATTTTTATTTTAATTTTTATTTAAAAAACTACTGAATATATTTCGCTGAATTTTTTTTTATATATTTTATGGAACAATTTGACTATTACCTAAAATTTTCGAAGCAATTTGTGAATTTTAAATTCGTTAAAAAAATGTTTAAATAATTAGGTCCCATAGGGCTCAATGTATTTCATTTTTCCAACCCGGGTTCAATCCTAAACTAATTGGGTGATATTATTCATTTATATTCCCATAGGTCCTACAGACCGTCTGAACAACATACAAAAATTTCATTTTGATTAAGTCATTTTTACGGCAGTTATCGTGCTAACGGACAGACAGACAGACAGACAGACAGACAGAATGAACAAAGTCATAAACACTTTTCAACTTTGTTGTAAAGTGTTAAAAAGCCAGTTACAAAGTAGTGGAGCATTGCCCAGAGAGTAGAATTCAGTAATAAAACGGTCACTGGAGAGGGCATTTATTTCGGAATATAGGGTTATGAGTGAATTGTTGTCATATTCAGAAATGATACAATAAACAACACTTGCATGAATAGAAATCTAGTGTAGAATGCCTTCTGTCTGAGAGAATGCACATTTGAACTCCAGGAAGAATATTACCGCATATGTTGACAAGCATTGTAGGTGTCACCGTATCAGAGGTACTGATGATACAGCTTTTTAACAGGTATTTTTTGCCTCTGTATACGCGTTTCTTTCGTTCATTGTGTCTATTTTTACTCTTAAGCAATACTCTACAAATTATTTAATTGGATTTTTCGTCTATCTCATTTTGTTGCCGATTTCCTTATCCTAACTTTTTAAATTATCTACTAAGAGCGCTGCACTCATTTTTATTAAAGCTGGTGTGGTCTTTCATTATAGAATAGAAAATATACCTGACACTGCCCGGGATTTAAGATGCAAATCTTTGATTAGAATCACACTGAAACTCACAGCGATTTCTTGAAAACCAAAGAACTCTTTAGCAATACATCCGCTTATAACAACAACAACAACAATAAATAAACGCCACAGAGTTTCCATTTTAACACCGATGGTGTTAAAATGGAAACTCTGTGAGAATATCTCGAGGGCCTGCCCTATCTCTGGTGACTACCTTTTCAGCAAACAAAGAGTATATATATTTTTTAATTCACAAAAAATCGTCTGTTTATAGTATGGATTTCGTTTGAAGTTTGTTTAAAAGATAATTTTTCGATCTTTCCAATGGTGTTAAGATGGAAAACCAGTGATAATAGTTTTGGTCGATAAGAAACTGATTTGTGTGATAATTGCCCCAAATCGTACTAAAACATAAATTAACTAAATAACTAATTCTGATTAAATAAATCTCATCGAGGTACGGCCGTACGGCGCTACAGACGACACAGACATCTTCCTTTATTATTATAGAAAGGCCTAACGTGTATATTCATGGATCCGTCATTACAAAGTTATTTGAATGCTTAAAGGCTTTCCTAGGTACCCTGTATAAGTTGTTTTGAGATCTTAGATTGAGAAAAATTGGTAAAAAATTTAAACGCTTTTTTTATTCAGAATTACATATAATAAAATGCAGGCGCATTTCTAATTGTTAGCATGAATGCAAAAATGTATAGATGATTATTGGAATTCGAAAAATTTTACCAGCAAACGACAGAAATCCGGAAGTGCCCTTACTGAAAATTAATAGATTTTCGAATTTACCGATTAATAAAAGAATACTAAATTTTCTGTAAGTCATTTTATTATTGTGTGAGATATAACACTTCCTGTTGAAAAGTAGAATTTCCAATATTGCGATAACTGCTTATGATATAAACAATAATTTTCATTTATTTATGCTTTTAAAATTATTTGCGCAGTACACTCATTTTATAACAGCAAAGATATTTAGTTTTCGTTTTTAAAAATAGTTTTTTGGAACATATTTTAACATTTAAAAATAAATTTAAATAGTTTTTGAAACATATTTTAACATTTAAAAATAAATTTAAATAATTTTTGGAACATATTTTAACATTTAAAAAAAATTTAAATAGTGTTTGGAACATATTTTAACATTTAAAAATAAATTTGAATAGTTTTTGGAACATATTTTAACATTTATTTTTAATAACTTTTTGGAACATATTTTAACATTTTTAAAATTTTTAAATAGGTGTTTGGAACATATTTTAACATTTGTTTATTTTTTTAATTTTTAAATAGTATTTTGGAGCATATTCTAACATTCGTTATTTTTTTAATTTTTCAATTTGCGAAAAAATGTTCAAAATTTAACTGCCTTACTTCAATCCGATCTTCCGCCAAATTAGTGGGTCTCTGCTATTTATCCATGATAATAATAGTACCAAGTTTTATTTGATTAGCCAAATTTGAAGAGATATAGTACTCCAGGTAGAAAAAAAAATTGAAATATTTAAGAACGACTCGTGATAACTCTAAAATAATGGTATCAATTTGTTTCTGATTATAATTACACAGAGTTTTTGCATATTTTATAATAGTGAATGTTTTTTTATGCCTTTTTTCGTTGTAGAGGGAAAGAAGTTTAATATCTAAAAAACGGCGCATGTTAACGTTTTGAAAAGGAGTTAATTCACTTTTAAATAAAAGTGTACAGTAGAAATGTCTATTTTCGTAACAATTTTTAACATATATAATTCCTTATAGACTTTTTCTTAGAATTTTTTTTCTCTAAAACTGGAAGGCCATCCTAAGATCTTTCTATCCGAAAACTCAATAGGCCTTTGACGTTTATTGATTGAAATAATCTTACCGCATTCCATTCGATTTGCTCTATTTGTTCAAGAGTTATCGTCGCTGCGGGCTCACAGATAGACACACAGAAATAATGAACTTGTTTGCAAAATAAAATGCAGCGCAAATAAAGATAAAAGTGAAGAAAAAAATAATATTAAATATTGTAAGTTGCAAACAGGTTCATTATTGATTGTGCGCAAAGTCACTTTGTTTATACAGAAATAATTAAGTTGTTGATTCATGTTCAGGGATGTTCAAAACGAATAGGTCCATCCTAATCCAAAATTCAATACTTTTCTTTTACATATACTATGAAAAGTAAAAAGGCAAAATATTTAAATTTTAGAGGAAACAAACAGTACGCATTTTTCGTTAATAGCATTCACGTGAAAAATAGACAATTAATTCTCATGAATTTAAACGGAGGGAAGGCTCACCCATAAAAATTGTGGGCCCCCTACAAGCATTTACCACGGGCCCCCTCTATATTTGATTTTCCCCTTGTGAATTTTTCATGTTTTCCTTCCCTTAAAAAATCTGGTTGACGAGCCCCCTCCCCTTTCCATGACTCCTTCCTCGCTCGAGTGGTGTCCACCCCCTGTGGGCGGTTTTTGTTGGGATGCTTTAGTTCACGGAATAGCTAGCGCAACTGAGATAACATGCTTAAAATGCGTTTTGAATAGGATTAACAAGTAAACATATAAGAACAACGTTAAGGCGAAATTTAAACATAGAATCACGCTACAGTTCTCCTGGGTTAATAAGTTCACAGTAGTTACATTGTGTAATAAATATATCCTTTTATAGAATCATATTATTGGTAGCTTTAAATATTATATTCCATCTCGGGAAAGATAACAAAAGAAGCATTGGTATAATAGGCGCTGACATTGAAACAAGCTAAATAATGGTTTTATTTCTGTGTAATCTGATATCCTCTTTCTTGTCCCACAGCTATCATATTCTAATTTTGTGAACCTTCATAACAACCTCCGCATTTAGAACTATTCTTTGTTTCTTGCATTTTGTTTTGTATATTGTATTTTAATGTTATGCCGAAGCATAACATTAAAATACAATATACAAAACAAAATGCAAGTAATGAGATATTTTATGTCAGGAGATGAAACTGCATATAATTTTATTAATTTTAAAAACTTCCTTAAAAAAAAAAAAAAACTTGTGAGGTAAAAGAAAAATGTGTATATCATAATAAATTCTAACTCAACTCGTAAGTGAATATTCTAAAATAATATTAAGTTTTAAAACGCACAATAATTCAAAAATTAAATTCTAATGTTCAATTATTTTTTAAATTACTTTTTTTTATCAAATGTTAATTGTTAAATTCGATACACATCTCTCTCTATTGAAAAGAGTTAATTACAGCCGTCGCAGCTGCTGACAAAATTCTTTTTAAATTTTGTCAAGCCTAGCCAGGACTATAACATCACATGGTTCAGAATTTTGCATGATGATTTAGAATTACTGTGTCATACGTTACTGTGTCGCCTCCTACTTTGGTTACAATCGGATAAAAATTTCTATTTTTAATACAATTTTGAAGTGAAACGTTTATTTATTTATTTTTTTTTGTGTGTGTGTGAAAATTTTATTTTATTATGTTCAAAATGTAACCATTGTTGAAAACGCTGTTGTCATTTCAAAAATAATAATATTTAAATATTTTAACGTTCATTGTCATAAATGCTGTTCCCATTTCAAAAGCATCATTCAAATATTACATGTTTTGAAATAGCAGCAGCATTTTCAACAATGGTTAGATTTTAAATATAATTTATTCAGAGCTCTGATACTGAAGTTATTGTTTCGTTATCATTGGCTGTCGTTATCGTTAAATTTAAAATGTTTTGTTGCTGTAAATCTGTAACTGAAAGTTACATAATCGCATATAGCGAGCAGGATTAAAAAGCTCGCGAAGCGATATCATCCATCCAAAAGCCTTACTCCCTAGTCGCTCCAATAGAATATCCATGGTTCGAATCTCGGTCCAGACTAGGGTTCTTTCAAAGCTAATGATTTTTTATGTTTTTAAAATACGTCTGTTGTATTGTTTAATGAAGAATAGCATATTCGTCTCAATGCAATAAAGTGGCTTATTGACAGGATTGCATAACCTCAAATTAGATGGTGTGACATTGATTCTGTTTGGTGTTACGCGTAATTTGGTGTTCGCGATGTAGTAAACCATTGCATATTACATATTATCAGAGAAACAATTCCTGAAATAATATCATGATTTGTTCGTATAAATGTTATCATGGAAAAGAAATTTGCACTGTGAAACATTTCCTTCAGATTTTTACTTTCTCTGCAGTATATTGTATAGGGAAAGTATTGTGCCGGTGTCGAAAATTCGAATTCGAGTTTTCGGAGAAAGAGCACTTTCAAGCATACCTGAACTCGAATTGAACGTTTTTGAGGTGATGGTTCTGTGTGTGTGTTTCCCCATGAAACTGTGGATGCGATATTTCACGCACCAATGAAACGTTTAAAGCGTAATTTGGTACGATTATTACGATTAGTGAATACTGGAATTCTGTTGATTTTAAACGGGATCAAACATTCTGAAGCCCTCAAGTTTTCAAGTGAATTTTTGAAAAATTCATAAAGCAATCAGGCCATTCAATAATGTTAAATAGATAATCATTTTGTACTTATTTATATATTCTAAAATGAATGACATAAACTTTAAAACGCTAGCTTAAACCGTTCTCGAGATATTGCACGTTTTACAAATAAATGTATTTAAAAAATAAATAAAAATGAAAAGTAGTAAGTATCATTAAATATATAACACTTGATAAAAAATTTGGCGACATTACCGACTAATATGGCGAAATATCACCAACTTGGCGACTTTTTATGTGAGGCTAAATTGACGAAAATGTCGCCAAATCGATGAAATTATAAATAACATCTTTTAATATAAGGGAGTCTATTACTTATCAGATGTTAGCAATACTTTTAGCTGTTAAATTAGATTTGCTCGAAATAGTACAAGTTAATTTGGTACTTTGAAATATTTTTGCATGTTGTCATTCAAAAAGTGCC
Source organism: Amaurobius ferox (assembly GCA_951213105.1). Classification (NCBI taxonomy): domain Eukaryota; kingdom Metazoa; phylum Arthropoda; class Arachnida; order Araneae; family Amaurobiidae; genus Amaurobius; species Amaurobius ferox. Next base: position 128,670,915 of record OX578141.1, read on the forward strand.
AAATGTTTGTGTACTGTTCAACGTTAAACATTGGGACGTGGATCTTGTTTTCTCTGTGAAAGAAGTAAATTTATTGGGTTATGTTGGGAAAATTACGTGCTGCCCACATTCGACTCCTTTTAGTTTTTTTAGATAATTTTTTAACGAAAAAAGATAATTTGTATTGATAACAGAGTTGTGTTTATCGTTCTCACCAATTATCATGTTTATAAAATTCAAAACTAATCACTGAAAAAAGTATGGTCATAAATTCAGAAAAATTGGATTGCTTTATGTATCAAAAGTTATTGTATTGATTCACAGTATGTATTGTTTACAATTGCTGCGATGTATCGGAATGTCATTTATCAATATAGATGTACAGTTATGTATGTATTGATGCTTCGAGATAACTGCATCGATACGCCTATCACTAATTGTTTCTGCAGTCAGAAATCTAATGGTTTACAAAACGTTTGATTCATCCTTTGTGTGGGCTGTATTGAAATTATAATGCAAATATATGCAATTTCGTTAAAAGTTGACTGTTTATAAAGGCTAGCCCCAATAGAGTTGAAACAAAGAAATAATTTGAATATGAATACCTAACGTTTTTTTGTTCCCTACGTTATCCTAGATTCACAAAGAGTTTTTCTAAACTAAACAAATCTGTAAAATGCAAAAAATCTGGTACTTATATTGGAATCTTCGGATCTGTCAGCCCGAGTGAGCATTTAAATGTTTTTATTAATATATAACACCAGATGACAGGCGCAACAATATTTAAGCTGAGATAACAATAATTAGAACTTTATTACTATATTTAGCGTAAGGAATATTTTACTAATTGGATCTTGTATTTCTTCAGCAGCTAATACTATGTGGTTCGTGGACTACTTGTGGTCTACAGTACATTATCAGGTGATCCAGTTCCATGTTTTCAATATGGTATCGAATGCTTTGATTTTGCTTTGATTCTTCCCATACTTCTAGTGATTGCAGGTCCGTTTTTTTACTTTCCTTATAAACATAATGTATAAGGAAAGTATTGTGACGGGGTCGAAAATTCGAATTCGAGTTTTCGACGGGAGAGCACGTTTCAAGCATCCCTGATCACGAATCAAACATTTTTGAAGTGATGTCTGTGTGTGTGTGTGTGTGTGTGTGTGTGTCTATTTATGTGCATGTGTGTGTGTGTGTGACAGTGAGTCTGTGGAGACGATAACTGACGAACGAATGAACCGATTCGAACGAAATTTGGTACAAAAATCACAAACCGTAAACATTGGAAGCCTATCGTTTTTATACGCAATCGAATGTTCAGAACTCCCCTAAATTTTCGAGTGAAATTTTGAAAAAATCGTCAAAAAATCAAAACCGCTAATAATGTTAAGCAAATAGACATTTCTTATGTAATTTTTCATTAGAAAACGATTGACATAAATTTTAGAACGCTAACATGAACCGTTCTCGAGACATTGCACATTTTTCAAAAAAAATTATCAAAAAGTTATATAAAATAAAAAATATATATTTCCTATTGAGAAACATGTTCACTTTTCATATGTAATACCATGCCATAAATTTGGTGACATTATTCTCGTGGATCTAGCTCGTTCCATTCATGGGAAAAGATACTTTGAGTAATACTTTTGTATTTGAACGCCAATAGTCATTTATCTGCTGTAAGAATAACTTATTTCTCCGTCCATAACGCTTGGCGAGATTTTGGCGACGAATTTGGCGGAATGTCGCTAACTTGGCGACATTTTTAATTGTTGCCAAATTAACAAAAATCTCGCCAAATTGATAAAAATCACGCTAAATCAATGAAAATGACGAGTAATTGAAGAAAATTCAATATCTTGGAAAGAATATAAGTATCTACAATAAGAATAACATTTTTTTAACTGTAAAAGTGTAAAAGTAAAAGTATTCATTGCATTATATAAGGAAAGTCATGTGTTGCCCACATCAGAAATTTGACCATAGGTAAAGTAGGTATATTTATTATAAATGGCCATGAACTTGATACATTCCATCATTCGCTTATACATCGGCCGGAATTGTGAACTATTTAGCCGTCACATGACGTCATTTTGTGGAGGTAAAGTAGATAAATATTGTGGACCGCAGGGCCGCTTTAACGCTTAACCATTGCCAGGAACCCTGTACGACTCAAACCCATTCTAATCGTCACAGGAACTCACAGCAGAAAATTCATGCAACTTTTCCCAAGGACCTTAGACAAAACTAAGATTAAGGTCCCTCACAAAACTTCTGTAGTAAAAAGTGTACATTGGCAAAGGAAGATGGAATCCCAAATCTTCGAGGACTCTCAGCATTTACCTATTTGCCTATTGTGAAAAACGGCAAACAAAGCTCTGAGGTTTATATTTCGTGCTCAGTGTACCTTTTTATTATAAAAATGTTATGGGAGGGGTGTAGAATTTACTTTTGGCCCAAGAATTTGCTGCTCCGTCATGGGTTAAAGCGGCCATGATTGATCGTATATTATACGCGATACTTGCTAAAATGAATGAGAAAATACTTTGTATTTGTTTAGGTTGTTGTTTTTACTTACCTCTATGTTATTTATTTCTCCTCCCTACTTCCCATCAACACTGACATGTCAGATGGAAACGCGTTTCACATAAACCGTATGTGTAATTTATTTTTCATTACTATTAGCATATAATTTTCTTGTCATCTGTCAGTTAATTAAGAATTTCCGTTGTTTATTATGGGCTTATTTATCTAAAGAATAAGTGTGAATGACATTGCACTATTATATATAAGCTGGCTTTTCGCAATTTATATGTTGTTGACAAAGTGATTCTTATATGTAAACAATTAGGAAACATTTCTCTACGAAACCCGTGTAAAAAGTTAGATGTTGAATTTTTCTCAAAATATCACCCATAAAGTTGCTTTCATAAAATTATAGACTTTATTTTAAGAAAATTTGCAATTGCAAGTATATGTCAAAGATCAACATTTATGGAAATTTATCACCTTTTTAAACAATTTGTATTCCTGCAGTATGTGAATACTCATTTGAAGTGAATTAGACGATTGCATAGTTCTTATTTCATATTTTACGAACAAAAATAAAAGATGACACTTTCTCTGAAACAAGTTTTTGGCTCTCAGACTGAGAGATGAAAATATGCGCCGCCTGTTGTAAACAGATAAAAAGCAAATAGTTACAATACCCTGTAGGGTAGAGCGGATCTAGTTGTCTCAATTTTTACATTTATATTTTTCTTGTAAATATAAATCAAACCTTATCTTCACCATTTGGAACTTTCATCTTTTTGCTAACAATAGAAAAATTTATATAAATGGCAAATAATTTTTATTTTTAAACACAGTAAAAAGTGTGGCAATTTGCCTCGATTGCTGATCAGTTTTCACAACTTTCTAGGTTAGTTGTACAGTATATTTCTTATGGCGTTTCTTGTGCTGTATTTTCTCATTTAATATTTTAGTATTTCAATATATATAAACACTTAGCTTCTTAAATTTTAATGTTCAGTATGCCATATTCATAATTTTTTGAAATATTACTACAGACATGGATCAGAGATGACGATGCTCTCTCAATGGATCGTGGAGGCCATTTTAAGAGAGTGTGTTACACGCTAGGAAAACTATTTATGAATACCTAAAAGTGTAGCCGCTGAATATCCGATGGGATATTCATTCTTATGATTTGAGGCTTGGCATTTATAATTTATAAGCCAACATCCCAATTTCTCGTGATGGATGTACTGATTTGTTTTTAAAAAATGCTCAACAGGCTAAACCTTTACCACCACATATACCTGGCAAAATTATAAACCTCAATGAAACCCCTTTAGTTAATTTCCCTTTATTCCCCGTTACTGTTTCCTACTTATACTAGGGCCACCCATGCAAATTGTGGGCATCCTACAAATATGTATCACGCCCCTCCATATTTGATTTTCCCATCTGTGTGAATATTTCGCATCTTCTCATTTCCTCAATAGTAAAACCATTGGGAGACGGAGTCCCTCCGGATATCCAGACTTCCTTACTCGAGTGATATCCACCCCTTCACAGGCAGCCCTGCTTATACAATCATTATTTCGAAATCATTGTCATCATTTCGAAATCATTGTATCCGCGGTTTGAGTTATCCGGTATTGTGATGAAACCTAAAGACTAAAAAAGTTAATTAAAGGTAACTAAACTGTATTTGTTATCCAATTTTAACTTTTAGTCCGTTGATAAAAACCAAAGAAATAAAAAGTTACTCCAAAAATGTATAATTTCGCTAGAAAACGGTCCGCAAGCTAGTACGGCTTATATTTGATTAGTTGAAATGTTATCTTTACCAAAATTACGTATGCTTTCTTACTAATGACATTTAGAAATTTAAAGGAACAACAACTTTTAACTCTTTATTCAAATGATTTTTTTTCTTTCGGGGGATGGTAGATAACTGTCTGATGATAGAAGCTGTGCGTGAAAAAAGGGCTGGCGGCACAAAGCTCTGATTACACATTGACCTGCAGGAGCTTTGTCGAATCAAAGAGTTCTTGCAGGTAGATGCATATATTTAAACAATATACTTTTTAGCTTTAGATGGAAGGCAAAATATTTAAAATAGCAAAAAATATAACTCTTTATTCAACAGATTTTTTCTGTTGGATAATGAGCTGATGACACAAAGCTTTGAATACACATTCACCTGCAGGAGCTCTGTGTGATCGAAGAGATTCTACAGGTGGGTGTAGTTAGTAATTCAGCAAATATGCTCTTCATCTTCCGATGGGAAGTAAAATAATTCCAGGTTACCTTCATGGAAATCAGAACCCACGATATAAGTACAAGATTATTTTGCATTCATAGAAAAATTATTCTTATTTATCTACTAATTGAACTTTAATTTTTTCTACAATTCCGTCTATCTACTTACTAATGATATTTGAGAATGTGTAGAAATGATTTAAAATTTAAAAATTGCAGAAAGTTTGGTCTTTGATATTTATTTTGATTATTAATCAAGATTACTAAGGAGAAGATTACAAATTTGAGTTTCAGGGACTTCTAACATGGAGATTTCAGTTTTGTACCGCCCAAATACAAATTATATTTTAATATACAAATAATAATATGGTTCTTTAACCCTTTATTTCCCAACTAGAAATTTTATGTTTTAAACGTCTATGAAAGGTCTATTTCATGTATTTTTCCACAGTTGCAGTTTTTCAATAATCTTTATACCTCCGTGTATCGGCTGATAATTTCCTGCGTTTGGATTTCAGAATATTGGTAAAATTAAATGCAGCCATGTGTGCATTTTAAAGCCAAGTGAGTCATAAAAATTGTGATTTTTTCTGGATTTTTTGGTTTTTCACGAATTTTCAAAATCTTTGAAGATACTCTTGACATAACACGGGCCTGGCAGTTTGTCTAATTTTTTTAAACAGCATTATTTTTATTTAACCTTTAATAACGTCTATTTTATGGCATGCAAACAAAGCTATGGTTGTATTTTTATTTTTAAAATACAAGAAAATAATTTCATGATTACAAATGTAGTGAAGTATATTTTGGAAATTTTAATTACGTAAATTGAAGAATATTAGGGCCATTTATAATTCTATCCAAATCAGTGTAGGAATAGAAATTTACAAAAATGTTGGTATACCAGAAATAAATATAAATAATACTGCGCATTTAAAAATGCATTTGTGGCTAATAAAACGTCAGAGATTCGTATAAAAACAAACAATAGTGCTATCAACAGCATTTTAAAGATAATGCACTACATTAGCTATAAATATATAATTCCTTAATGAGGTCTCAATAAGCAACTATGAAAATAATTATTGAAGAATTCGGAAAAATTTTAATTTGGGACATAAGTGATTTAACTATATTGAAATTATTTAACAATATATTAAGGTAAAAGTAACTCACCTTCTTCTGAATTGGCATCATGGGGCGATACACAATTTATGGCACTGTTGTCTAATATTACCACCACTGAAACAAGGGCACAAAAAATAACAAACACAGCAGTGAATCCTCTAGATCGTGTTGTTTTCTTCGCTTTGCAAGGACTTGGTGACTTTCTTGGGCAATAATTGGCGATACCGCTTATTCCAGCAATGACGAGGTAAACCCCGATCAACATATATTTTACTTTATGGCATTTGCGGTCCCGAGTTTTGAAGGAAAAAAGTATTCCCAAACCGAGTTGCAAGAGGCCGAATATCAAGAGAAATATGGATAGTACCAGACAGGTCTTTTGCCTGCGTAAATACCGATCTTTCGAGTACGCCATGGTGCATGAAACTTAGAAAACAACCAGTGTTGCTGCTATTGGGAGCTTTCTCTTAATAAGAGGAACTCATTTTGCCCCAGAGAGATCGTTCTCTTCATTCACATTTCGAGTAGGCGAGACAAAAATATATCTTCCGGAAGGATTCTAGAAATGGCGATTTATCCTTTACTCGCCTCTTTCATCTTCCTTAAAAAGTAATAAGATAAGGACGCGCTACTGCAATTAAAAACTAGCTCGTTATAAAACTTTAACTTTTTAACTATTGAGGTAGTTAATAAAATATCGGTGAATGGAATTACTATATTACTACTACAATTGTTAAAGTATCAATCTAAAATCTCAAACCATTGCAATTCCTTCCACTTACAAAATTGCATACTTCATTGACATTCCTTTACTTTGATACTCTGACGGCACTTTTAAATTCCACATTCTATAAATTTCCGCAAATCGTCTCTTTCGAGTATTTCCTCAGAGCTTTGTGTATACAGGGCTCCCAGGAATCTCTTTAAGTACCACAATAACTTTGTTATGAAAGGTCCATGAGTGTGCACGTTAGGTCTATCTATAGTAAATGGCCATGGCAGATCGAATAAAAGTGACTGCAGCGCCCCTGGTGGAGAATTTAAAAATTTATAATGTTAGGGAACCATATTCGGCGACAAAGCGAGATAGACGAAAAAGCCAATTGCAAATTAAAAATCAATGTTTACTGTTGTTTCTGATTAAAATAAGAGCGACCAAATTTTGCACAAATCGCTTGATTGTTTCAATAGATGCGCTTCCTCTGGAAAAGTAAAATGTTTAATATCTCGAGAAAGGTTCATGATAACTAATAAACAATAATGTCCATTTATTACGTATTTAAAGTACTTACAAAATATTCACTTACGTAACAATAATGAATATATTTACTTTTTATGTTTTACCATTTTATATCAAAAACGTACAATATCTCGAGAACACCGCATATTCTGTATATTAATTCCTTTGATTCGAAATATTATTCGTTTCATTTTATTTCGAAATTTCATTCGATTCATTCGATTCGAAAACAGCCCATCTTATAGTTCTATAAGTAATGTCCTTAGTTTTTAAATAAAGAATTACCTAGAAAATAACATTTACTTAACAGTTTAAACATACTTATATTTTTATGATTTTCTCAATTTAAAAAGCAAAACAAATTCTCTAGCTCCGAATTTCCCTGAAATCAATAGGCCTCTGGCGTTTATCAAATATAGTATTCGTTCTAAATTTTATTCGATTTTCTCAATTTAGTTGAGAGATGTAGTGTTTAACGTGAGAAAATAAATAACATTTCTAATATCTCAAGGACGACTCGTGATAACTAGTAAATAATGATGGCCATTTTCCCAATTAAAGTGCTTAAAAATATTCATTTATTCGGTAATAGCTTTAATTTATAATAATATTTTATATTTTTTATAATTTTTCCCATTTAACAAAAACAAACAAAAAACCCCGTAAAATATCTTAAGAACAATGCACGTTATTTATTTGTAAATGATGTTATTCGCTTTTAAGTAAAAATTCAACTATACAATGGCTATCGAAACATTTAAAAATATTATTACATTTCTGTAACTTTTTTAATTTTAAAAAATATTTTCGACATTAAAGAAAAGTGCCAAATGTCATTCAATTCGCTCGATTTGTTTGAGAAATATTGTGGCCACAGATATACAAATAGACACACAGATAGAAACACTACAGATAGACACACAGCTAGAAACACTACTGATAGACACGCAAACATCATTGAAGAAATAGTTTATTGGTATTCAGGGATACTTAGAACATGTGAATCCATCAAAATCCGAGAATAAGATTTTTGAAGCCATCCCTATAGATTTCCTGCTCATAAATGATTAATTTTAAGGAAAGTAGCAAGAATGAGCTAAGTTTCAATTATGCAGCTACTATTGTGTAAATGGGGCATTTATATGCAGACACGCAATTCTCCGGTAATCTACCAGTGTGAAACGCAGATGCTTATCTATTTCTTAATTCCTGTTTCAATTCGCTTTCGTGACATTGACATCATCTGATTGGGCGGTTTCGGATTCCCGTTTAATTATGTATGAATGTCACCATACATTCCCGCGCATGGATTTTTATCTTGTCTCAATTTCCTAGATTAACATCGACCAAGTAAGTCCTTGTGCGAGATCAAATTACAGTTGTAAAGGAGTTACTAGGAAGTTATTTCTTTAAATGAAAATAATTGATTTTTTTTATATGAATGAAAGAAAGAATGTTCAACTCAGCTAAAGTAGACGTGCCAAACGTTGAAATTTTTCTTTCTTCCTCACCCTCTGAGATAGCCTGGAACGAACACATTTTAACGTTTTGTGACTTGAATATATTACATTCATACACACACACGCGCTTATATATATATATATATATATATATATATATATATATATATATATATATATATATATATATATACATATATATATACACATATATATATATACACACACATATATATATATATATATATATATATGTGTGTGTGTGTGTGTGTGTGTGTGTGTGTGTTTTAAAATAAGATATAAATAGGATGCAAATGGAATAAAAATGGATGGGAAGGCTAACGGGCAATATGCTAAAAAAGCCTAAGGGGGGGGGGGTTGTGACCCCTTAAATCCCCGGTTTCATCATGCTGCTAGGCCGCGGCACACTCCCGGTATGGCAACAATTCCCGTAGCACTTCTCCAGTGTAAGTACTTCGAAAGAATAGACCTTGATATTCAAAGGAAAAAAAGAAGAAATAATACCTAATTCCTATAGAACGTTGTCATAATCCAAAGAACAGTATGGAATAAGAATTCATCCTTCCCCTTCGCTATTTTAAACACTCATAATCCATACTGTGTTTCACGTACACATAGATCAAATCACTACAACATTCATTTGTTTCTTCTTTCACCATGAGTGAAAGTAGTTGTTATAAAATCGTGATCCAGATCTTTATTTCTTTTTGTTGCCATTTCGTCATTGCAAACTTCCATGATGTTATGTACTTGTGAATATTTATTTTTGTAATGAGCATTTAGTTGACGTTTTAAAAAGGCCTTAGGATACTTTTGACGCAATGCTTCCCCTATCACAAACACATCTCTATCTATCCTTTTCCTTTCATTAATGATGATTCGTTGATGTCTTTTTAGATGTTGTATAATAACATTACGGAATATGTATATATGTATATATATATATATATATATATATATGTATATATATATATATATATATGTATATATATATGCATATATATATATATATATGTATATATATATATATATATATATATATATATATATATATATATATATATATATATATATATATATATATATATATATAATTGAAGAATTTTAATTTACTTGTATTATATATACCAGAGATTGATCATTTATTGAAATTGTTCTGTATAGCAAAAAATGAAAAAAAGATGGTCGGAAGTGAATATTTGATATCAATAATGACTATACGCCAAGCTTGTGAAGATGACAAAGAGAACATTATAAATAAAACAGGTACTGAATTGATATAAAATACCCCTTTTTCCCTGTTCTATATATAAGTTATGGAATTGAAAAAGAATTACTTATGGTAAAGATAGGTAAATATAATCCCTTAACTACACCCTTATATTAATTCTTTTGTTATAAATCATATATGTAATACAGGTACTTAAGGTACTAATCCCCTTGTTCCCTGTATAAACATACATGGTGTAAAAGCATGAATAGTGTATAAGATGAAAAGTTTCAAAACAGAATTTTTTTTTGCACGTGGAGCTAGGCCTTTCTGGCTCCCAAAATTTTTTTTGAAAATGAATAAATTGAAAAAAATGAAAAGGATTTCCGAAACCATGTACATTATCAAGGGCCATACCTGGTTCGTTAATGCTGATTCTACGTTTCTGTGTGCAGTACTGTAAACTGTATTATAGAAATAATGCACATGGCTTGATATATCGAAACATAGCTCGACATAGTTCACGAAATGATTTCTGTGAATCAATTCAATTTGTGAACGGCCCCTCTCCTGGATTCACAAATTTTGGTGATTACAAGAGTATCGAAAAGTCACAAAAAATTGGTGTAAGTCAGGCACCTTGATAATTTATTTCGTCCTAAATGAGAGTACACCTACGATTCACCCACACCACGTGATCGTACACCCATGATTCTAAAAACAAAATGTTAAGACTTATCCTCTAGAATCGAGGGTGTACGCTCAGGATACAAGAATAAATACAAAACAACTGATACTATTATCGAAATATTGACATATTTTAATTCACAAAACAGCAGCTACTATTCTCAAAACATTGAGGAATATCACAGTTCAATGTAGTTCGTATCACGTTAACTGCTCTTCAACTGAGTGATGACTATTTTTATAGACTCTCTATAGAAACTTTTAGAAATCTCTCATGCCTCGTAGAATACTCGTTATTTCGAGGTGTTTCTCGAATATTCGAAAAGTCGTCAAAGTGGCAATTGGCGATAAATCGCCAAATCTGGCAACCACTTTCCAAACTCCAGCAAATGATAATCCTAAAATCACGACATAAGAAAGGTTGCTTGTACTGGTGTTTTTAATATATATATATATATATATATATATATATATATATATATATAGATAGATAGATATATAACTGTAGGCTGGAATTTACATGTATCAACTAAAATTTAGCTCTTTCACAAATAGAAGTTGTTTATTGAACGCACGCATGGAAAGATTATGCTATTTCTATGTATAGTCAAGGACAACTTTAAAGAACAACATATGAATCCGATTTCTTACTTTCGGTACGCCTACTAAATTGTATAAACAACATAAACAGTTAACGCCCTTTTCTTCTGATCCTTCATTTGCATGATGCACTGTTCAATTACAACGTTTGGTAAGGAGATTTAAATTAGTTTAAGTTACATACCATTTAATGGATGTGTATAAGACGCAAGTACACATGCTAGCCGAGTCGAACACATTATTAACCATGTTTTCTTTTAATCCGTGGTCTACATTGTATACATGGGTAATATATATGAAATATATAAACTTTAAATTCACACTTATTGTGAGAGACATATTCGCTAATAGATATTCATTCTTTATATTGGAACAGTGCTGGTTGTGACAGACGAATTGTTAATATTTCTTGATGGATGAATCATTCATCAAGGATTCATGAGATAATGACTGGAATTTTGTGAGCCTGACTGCTGTGGCTCCTTCGAGGCTGATTCCTTTATTTCCTTCCCTCTTGAACAATTTTGCAAACAATAGATAATTTTGAGAGAACAGTGGCGTCGCCGAGGGGGTGATTTTAGTGGGGTCTTTACCATCTCCAGAGACCCATTCTGTTCCAGTATTAAAATTGTATGTAATCTACTACATACACTGATGTGCAATGTTTATTTAAAAAACGTTTTCAGTAAAACTTACTTAACGAACACTTCTAAATAGCGGTCCTTCTATTAAATGAACATTACTTTTAATTTCCAGTTCCGATAGTATATCCGGTTCTGTGTATTTATTTTCAAATATCAGGTCATCCGAATAATAAACAATGGCTTTAGTCGTTAAAAATGCATTTGCTAAACATGTTTAAATGCGTAAGTATGCACTTGAATTGCAATTCTATTGCTAATAATAATAAAAAAAAAATATTCTTTCTGTGTATTTACTTTGAAATAGCAGGTTCTATATCGAAGGCCCAGATCACACAGCCAACCCTAGGGTTTACGGCAGTTTAATGTGTATTTAATTTTAAATAGTATGTTCCGTGTATTTACTTTTAAATAGCAGGTTCTGTGTATTTACTTTTAAATAGCAGGTCATCCGAATAATGAACAATGGCTGTAGTCGTTAAAAATGCATTTGTTAAACATGTTTAAATGCGTAAATATGCACTTGAATTGCAATTCTATTGCTAATGTAACAAAAGAAATGGAATTATTCATTTACTAATCTTTTTGAGAATTGCTACAGAAATGTTTTTACTGACTGTAAAATAATCGATGTATACTAATATGAGTTTAAAAGTTGCCATGAAGTTTTATAGAAGCTATCATAAATGTTTTAAGAACTATCTGTCATGCCTGTCAAATAAATATAAATCACATTTTTTTACACATAGAAACAGAGGGCCAACGGCTCTACCGTGCTGAAAACACTGGTTTTTGTTAGATCACCGAAGCCAAGCAGCATCGGGCGCGGTTAGTACTTGGGTGGGTGACCACCTGGGAACAAACACCGCGTTCTGTTGGCACATTTCGGGCGCCGTAGCCCGGTGGTTTGCGCACTGGATTTGCACGCAGCCACAACTGCCGCCGTGATCATGCGGAGTACGATCACGTTAAACATGTGGGTCCGTAAGTCCTTCCGAGAGGTTGGTGGTAGGGGAAAGAGGGTACGGTCCCTGTGGATGCCTCCCCCACTGGGTTCCGGTCTAAATTGGGTGGCACTTCCCGGCCATCCAAACGGTTACCTTACACCTTTCTGGTAGGTCGGACGGTCTGGGTATCAACAACAACAACATAGAAACACAGAATCATTTTTCTATGACACCTATAAATATCTAAAAATTAGTCCTAGACTTTTCAACTCCAGGTTTGAAAATGTTATGATTAAAACAATATGTATTTTTTATATTAAAATTTAAGGGTTTAAAATTTATTATAAGTAGACAAGAGTTTGGGGAAATGATATTTAGAGAATTGAGAACTATAAATTTTTCTGTTGCAACACCCCCTGAAGTTTCATTCTGGCGACGCTACTGTATGAGATATGTGTGTGTATATGTGTGTGTGTGTGTGTGTGTGTAGTCTGATCATTTTATGTATAATTCAACTTTAATTGATAAAAACTGTAAGAAATTTTAAGGGATATGTACCTTTCTAATATTTAAAAATCGATTTTTCATGATTTAATATTACAGATGGATATCTTATCAGCATTTTAAAACACACTCTGTAAAAGTTCATACTAGAATGAAAGTTATAGCTAGAAGCATACTATTTTATTCTTTTAAATGGCCTGCACTTCGTAGTCTTTAATGTCCTTTTTCTTAAAGAGTTTCCCTCATTGCGAACACTGTTTCTACATAATAACTGCATAGATCTTCGACAAATTTTGTGGCAAGCAATAATATTGTGTCCAAAATGACTTGATACGGAATCGAATAAATATATTCTTCAAAGTGAAAATTTTAATTTTATCCGTGTTTATTTTATGCGTTGTTGTTGAAAAAAAATATTTTATGTATATTTTAATTGACCTTAAATACATAGTATATGCAAAGGGAAAGTATTTTGATGGAGTAAAAACTTTGACCCTCAGATTTTGATAGATGACACGTTTTGAGCATCTCTGAATACGAATTAAGTATTTTCAATGGTGTTCGCGGGTGTGTATGTCTGTCTGTGTGGTTGTTTTGCACGAATGAATGAAATATTTTGAAAATGTTGGAAAATGAATGAGACATACTTTAGAACGCTAGCATGAACCGTCAAATAACTTCTAATAAATGTATCAAAAATATTACATAAAATTAAAAATAAAAGTATTAACTATCGTGAAATATGTTCATTTTAATGCAATATTATGCGATAAATTTGTTAATATCATTCTCGTGAATCTAGTTTGTTCCATTCACTAGAGAAGGTAATTTTGTATTTTTACGACCAACAATTCGCCAAGAATCTATTATACTACATTAAGCAAGAAAGATTAATCATGCACAAAGCATTAATTATGAAACACTTTCTAACTGAAATGTGATTTTATTTAAACATTTCTAAAATGCGATACGTTCAGCGGTGATATATTTTAAATTATCATAGTATTACAATAATTTATTATATTTGAAAACCAAAAACTTCATCGAAGAAAATGAACTTTATTCAAATGACATCATCTAAATATAAATCGTCTGTCTCTCTAGGTAAAATCAATACATATTTCATTCATATCACTTTTATCCAAAGTTAAATAATTTTGAGTTAAAAAAATTCAGCAATCCTTGTACAACTCATCTTACAACTTGACGTGTTTACATTCTGCATACGTTAAAACTAGGCTTCGTTGTATAAATAATCAAAGTTTGATGATCATTTAAACTCAAAAATATTGTAATTGCGTTGGTGCTGTAAATGCACAGATGCACAGAAATTACGCAAAAATATAGCGATTTTAGGACGGATGCAACACTAAATATAAATTAAAAAGAACTTAAATCACGATTTTGACATTGGGAAAAAGGTGGATGCCAAATTTTATTTTGAAGTGGTCAATTGATCTCTTCATATAATATGGGTGTAATTATTATTTTAATTTTTATTTTATTTTTATTACTTAGCTGAAAATTGTTTTATATATTTTATGGAATAATTTGAATATTTCCTAAAAAATGTTAATTTTAACTTCGCTTAAAAAATGCTTGAAAAATTAGGTTCCATAGGGTTCAATGTATGTCATTTTTTCAATTCGTGTTCAATCCAAAACTAATTGGGGGATATTATTCATTTACATTCCTATATGCCGCACAGAATACAACATACTAAAATTTCATTTTGATAAAGTCATTTTTATGGCAGTTATCGTGCAAACGGCAGAAAGACAGTCAGGCAGAATGAACAAAGTCATTAACACTTTTCAACTATGTTGGAAAGTGTTAAAAAGCTTTTTTCTCCGTTTGTGCGTAACGCTTGGCGATCTGTCTGGCGAACTTGGCGATTGATTTAGTAAAATATCACCAGCTTGGCCAAATGTCAAATCAGATTGATGAAAATATCATCAAAATGTCAAAAATGACGCTAAATGAACGGAAATGATGCCAAATTGATAACTTAATTATTTGATATATGGACTGTATTGTTTATTGCGTATGTTATTAAGATTTATAATTGTGAATTTGGAGTTGCTCAAAATATATGTTAATTGGGTACTTCGAAATAGTTTTACATGTTGTCATCCAGAAAAGCGTCCAATGTACAATTCAACATTAAAAACATTGTGCCGTGGATTTTATACATCATTTTTCACGGTGAAAGAAGAAATGTAATTGCATTATATAAGGAAAGTCATGTGCCGCCCTCATCATATTTTTGTAATCGAAGAGACTTTCCAAAATACGCCATAAGCATTCCCTTACTGGTGACCTAGAAGACTGAATCTTTGTACACTTATAGTATAGTAAACACCGGACAAAACCTAACAGAGCCGTATTTTTTATTCCCACCTCCGGGGTGCGGCTATAGAACAAAACGGATTTTGAATTTAATCCTCTGAGGTGGATGATATGTGAAGTGTCTTTTTTCGAATGTACCTCTGAAGTGTCTTTTTTCGAAAACATTTTCAGACTCATCAGAAACCCATCAGTGACCTAGAATACTAAATCTTTGCCCGCTCAGAAAACCGATCACGTGACAGAACTTAACAGAGAACAGATTTCGTTCTCTCTCTGGGGTGGACATAATGAAAGGGAGTGGTGGTGGAAATGTTTTTAGACCCCCTCCCCCAGAAGCTCTTTGGAGACCTAGAATGCTTAAACTTCGGCCACTTATAGTATTGACTACGGGAAAGAAGCCAACTGAGGCCGTTTTTGATGAAAACAATTATTTTCGACGCTAAGCCTAATGCATTGTTAAACAATACAAAATGTATTAAACTTATTATAAATTATTATAAAAAGCTTATTAATTATTTTATTTCTTCTTCTTCGACCCAAACCGTTCGACCTACCACAAGGTGTAAGGTATCTGTTTGGACTGCCGGGAAGTGCCACCCAGTTTAGACCGAAACCCAGTGGGGGCGGCATCCACAAGGATCGTACCCAGTTTTCCCTACCACCTCTCGAAAGGACTTCACGTATTTAACGCGCCCGTAATTCGCAAGAACACGGGAACATTTTTGGCAGAACCGGGAATTGAACACGGGTCGTCTGAATGCAATCCCCGTGCGCTAACCACTGGGATGTCCCACCCCTGAAATTATTTTATTTGCAAGGGTGTTAGTTTTTCTGTCTTTGACAGGTTTAAATATTATACATAATAGCCCCCTACATTCCTGGCAACATGTTGTTGACGCCACTGAACTAGACGTCGTCACCACTGAATACAATTTATGACATCATAGGAGCCCTAAATAAGTATTAGTGTCTTCAAGACTGTTAATCTGCTTCTGGCTGTGTTCTTTTCTACCAAGTGATCTTTTTCTTGGCGGTTACAATCATTTTTTGAGTAACCCGTGTCAGCTCGCGTTGATCCTTTAAGTTACGATACCATCCGCCCAAAATAACCTTCGTCTTGAAATAAATAAGTTCAAGCTTTAGCATTTAAGAACTGACAAATGCTGCACTAAGTATTATAAAATAGCGTTGAAAGCTTCTATTTTTATTTTGTTTGGATTCTTATTTTTGAATTGTAGCTTTAGAGTTTGATGCAAATATGAAGAAATTGGGAAGTGCACAAAAATCTTCTCATATGTGTGCGTTTGTAAGTGTTATATATATATACTTGCAGTTCCCAGTGAGCAATGCATTATAAGTTTTATCCCAGATGTCACGTGATTTCTTATTTCATTATTTAAACATATTAATTTCCCTATACACATAGTATAATGTGTCGGAAAAATATTGTGACGGGGTCGAAAATTCGAATTTGAGTTTTTGACGAAAGAGCACTTTCAAGCATATCTGAACCCGAATCGAACGTTTTTGAGGTGGTGTGTGTGTGTGCGTACGTCCGTGAGACTGTGGAGACAATATCTCAGGAACAAATGGAGTGTTTTGAACTAAATTTGGTGCAACAATTATAATCGGGGAATACTGGAAGGATATTGATTTTAAACGCAATTGAATGTTCGATAGACCCCTAAATTTTTGAATGAAAATTTGAAAATAATCATTAAAAAATCAGAACCTTAATTAATGTTACGTAAATAATCATTTGTTATGTAATTTTGTATTAGAAAATGATGGACACGAACTTTAGAAAGCTAGCATGAACCATTCTTAAGATATATAACTTTTTTAAATAAATTTAAAAAATTACATAAAATTAAAAAAGTATTAATTATTGTGAAAGATGTTGACTTTTCATATGTAATATTATGCGATAAATGTGTTAACGTTATTCTCATGTAGTTCGTACCATTTTCGAGAGAATATATTCTGTTGTTGTTGAGATCCAGACCGTCCGACTTACCAGAAAGGTGTAAGGTAACCATTTGGACGGCCGGGAAGTGCCACCCAATTTAGACCGGAACCCAGTGGGTGAGGCATCAACAGCGACCGTACCCTCCTTCCCCTACCACCAAGGACTTACGGACCCACATGTTTAGCGTGATCGTACTCCGCCGCATGAACACGGCGGCAGTTGTGGCAGCGTGCAAATTCAGCGCGCAAACCACCGGGCTACCGCGCCCGAAATGTGCCAACAGCACGCGGTGTTCCCAGGTGGTCACCCACCCAAGTACTAATCGGTCCCGATGCTTCTTGACTTCGGTGATCTAACGAAAACCGGTGTTTTCAGCACGGTAGGGTCGTTTTCTACGGAATATATTCTGTGTAATAGTTTTATATTATGACGCCTAACAATTCGCAAACAGCCATTTATATATAAGAAATGTTCTTTTCTCCATTTACCTGTAACGCTGGGCGATCAATTTGGCGAACTTGGCGGCGAATTTAACGAAATATCGCCAACTTGGTAATATTTTGCTCCAGAATGATGAAAATGTAGTCAAAGCTTCAAAAATGACGCTACTAAAATGATGTCAAATTGATGAATTAATTGTTAAAATATTTTAATATATGATCTATTTTGCTTATTGCGGATGCTATCATTATTGATAATTATCAATTTAGAGTTGCGTGAAATATAAGGGAATTGGGTACTTTGAAATAATTTTACATGCTGTCATATATGCTGTCATGTACAATTCAACATTAAAAACATGGTGGCGTAAATCTTATACACCATTTTCCTCTGTGGCATGAGCAAAATCATCGCATTATATACATTGTAAAACATTTGCAAGCATGTTACTGAACGTTTCATGGTTTAAGCCCTCGATGGCAAGGGGCGCGGTCTGGGTCGTGGAACGTTTCATGGTGATGGGGGTGATGGGCGTCGCCGTTCTGTCAGTGGCGCGTGTTGCCTGGTTGGTCCTGGGGATCACACTTTTTCCCGACCGTGCAGCAAAACCCTTTAAGCCCTTGTTGGCAAGGGGCACGGTCTGGGTCGCAGAAGAACATTTCATGAGAAGCAGTTGTCCGTAATGGGGAGTAAGGTTCCTGATAGTTATGATAATATATATTATAAAAATACGAAAATAATGCTTCAGCAGACGATAATTATCTGAATAGTTTAGAAATGAAGCTGGAATTTTCATAAACGGGTGTAATTGCGGCTTTTTTGATAGGTTGCCGATATTATTAACAAAGTATAGCTGAAAAATGAGCAAAAGTTGCGGAATGTTTTACAGTGTAGCTTGAAAGTCATGTGCTGCCCACATCGGATATTTTAAAATTAACTACGAACTATATTTCCCGTATCAAAACATTAAATGCCAACATTGTTTATTGAAATTTTATTAATAGAACTATTCAGAAAACTTTTTTTTGACTCAACAAAATAATACCTAAATATTAAACTAGTCATTTAACCGGCGCTTCGTGCTTTTTCAATGTCTAGGGGGTCATTAAATGCAACACCTATACACTTGGCAGTGAAAGGATAACCAATTGTGTATTTATTGCTTTTGAGAGGCAAAGTGGTGGAAGTTTTTTTTTTAAATCCCTTTGTATTTTCACTCTGATTCGAATATTCGAAATTTTCCTTTTTTTCCCGTTGATCTTTTGTTTTGGTTTTATAAAAACCGAGATTCTGACTCGAATTGAAGAGATCTATTACTTTGAAAGACGGTTTTAAGATTTTTAGTTATTCCATTCCACTGCCATCCCTAATTCCAGTTTTCGAAATTTTAGATTTTTATATGTCAGTAACATCTATAATTACAATGCACTTTGTGTGAAAGATAAGAAAACTTGAACAATGTATAAAATCACAAATAACACAATAATGCAGCATACAGCTGTTTCGATGATATGCTGGATCCCCTTCTTCTGTGCAAGACAACCATTCTTCCTGTTACGCCCATTCCTCTTTTGGACTTCGGGTTTGTTGGTTTTCATGCACTGACGAAGGAGATCCAGCGTATCCTCGAAACAGCTGTATGCTGCATCATTGTGTTATTTGTGCTTTTATACGTTGTACAAGTTTTTCTTTTTCTGTGGCGAAAATTGGAACGTTACAAAAAATGTAAAAAATTTGGACCCTCATACCTCCGAATCTAATAGATAAAAATGCAAATAATTTCTCTTTTATTATTGGAAATATAGTCCAGATTATGAATATATAAAAATATTTCACTATTTTAATATTTTGAACTCCTCTTTCGAAAAAACTGTGAAACGCTCTGTCCGACAGAGTGTTTTTTCATTTCTCTTACTTTCACTCGTAATACCTTTGAAACTATAAAAGATAGATAAAAATAGTAATCGACAAAAATATGCATTAGGAAATTCAGTTTTAAATCTATATTTATTTAAACAAGAAAGATCAATCATCATAAAGCATTGATTATGAAACACTTTCCAACTGAAATGCAATTTTATCGAAACATCTCTAAAATGCGATACATTCAGCGGTGATATTTTAAAAATTATCACAGAACTACAATAATTTATTTTACTTGAAAACCTAAAACTTTCTCGAAAAAAATGTACTACTTTATGCAAATGACGTCATCTAAATATAAATCGTTTGACTCTCTATGTAAAAGCAATGAATATTGCGCTCATGTCATTTTTATTTCAGACTCCAGAGTTAAATAATTTTGCGTAAAAATATTCAGCAATTCTTATACAGTATAGTATAAAAATTGCATATATAGTATTATTATGTGTATAGACAAGTTCTTTGCTCTCCCTGATGGCAGGGTTATAATGGAAATCCCTAGCCGCTCTAATGTTGAGAAAATTGTAAACGTGTAAGGTAAGGATGCTGAATTTAGTATGAGCCACGCAATTGAAAGACCAACTAAGCGATTTCCCAAGGTCATCCTTTTCGATATTTCCGATGATATATATCAGTGTTGAAAAATTTACTGAGGACTTGTTTATACAAAATCCCCGGCTAGGGGGAAAGAGAGATAGATGCCCTTGTTCTAAAGTTTAAGATTAAAGCTATGCACCATTGGGTAATCGACGTGAAACCGAACCAGTTTCGGGTTCTCGTGAAATTTGTTTCTGTTGGTTGGCATAGAGTGTGGTGCAGGGAGTTTTTTGCCGTACTTCAGTGCATGAAGTGCGGTATCCTGGGCTACACCACTGGCCGTTGTACTAAACCGACTCGTTGTTTAAGGTGTTCAAAGTCACATCCTGGTGTTGAATGTATTGAGCGCTTTAAATGTAATAAATTTAAATGTAATAAAATGAAATTTATTGATTATGGAGATTAGGGATAGGAGATAGGGATTGAAAATTGTTGGTTTTCATTTGCATATATTATGGGTTGGTATTTATCATTAGGATGGTGTATATTTTTTTATTGTTTATGGTGACATTGTTGGGGATCGGTTTTGGATTTTTGTTTGGGTTGCTGAAGATGCCCCCCCCCCCCCCCATTCTTTTCTGCTTGTCTTTTTGAGGCTGCCGAAGTTGTGCTCCTCCTCTCTTTTCTGTTTGGAGGGTTTGAAATCCCTCTTATTTAGTTTACAACGATCAGGATTTAAATGTTGTTTGGGGAATGTTTGGTTGTATACTTTGGAATTGTTAATGGTTAGTATAAAAGGAGTATTTCGGTGACCTCTGGTTCGATTGGCGTTCTAGTTATTGGGGTTTGGTTTTTAGCTGAGCCTCGGGCCCCTGTCAAGGGCCAATGGCAGGTGTCGTGGGGAGAAATCTTTGATGCAGTTGAGGGGCCAGGGTATAAAAATTTTTGTAATGGTGTTTATATTTATTAGTATCCTCATAAATAGGTTATCTGGTTGTATGGCCCAACCTTCCTGTTCTTAGTTTTTGTTAGGGATAGTTTCATTTTCTTCGCCTTGCTTTTAAGTTTTTAAAGGAAAGTTCCTTTATTTTTGGTATTATTTTTGGTTGTGTATTTGGGCTTCGTGCTTTGTGTTATGGAGGGTTCCTCTTGAATTTGTTATTTATTGATATCATTATGGCCTATCATTTTTGTTGTTACTATATTAATGTTATGGTATGATGAGTTGTATATATTAGTTTTTCTTCCCGGCCTTGGGCTTAAGGAGCCCTGTGCAATTCATGGTGGGCGCCAAGGCCTGGGTTTACAGTAATTCTTATACACCTCATCTTACAATCACTTGTTTACATTATGCATCCATTAAAATTGGGCTTCGTTGTAGAAATAATCAAAGTTTGATGATCATTTAAATTCAGAAATATTGTAATTCCGTTTGCACAGAATATAGATGCACAGAAAATACGCAGAAACAAAGCGGTTTTATGGACGGATGCAACACTAAATATAAATTTAAAAGAACTGGGAAAAAAAAATGGATGCCATATTTTATTTTGAAGTGTGTCACATGATCTCTTTATGTAATATGGGTGTATTTATTATTTTAATTTTTATTTAAAAAACTACCGAGCATATTTTGCTGAATTTTTTTTTTATATGTTTTAGGGATAATTTGAATATTTTATTTTGTGAATTTTAACTTGAAAAATGTTTGAAAAATTAGATCCCATAGAATTCAATGTATTTCCCTTTTTCAACCCGGGTGCAATCCAAAACTAATTGGGTGATATTATTCATTTACATTCCCATATGTCCCACAGACCGTCTCAACAACATACTAACATTTCATTTTGATAAAGTCATTTTTACGGCCGTTATCGTGCTAACGGACAGACAGATAGACAGAACGAACAAAGTCATAAACACTTTTCAGCTATGTTGGAAAGTGTTAAAAATATCTTATAGTTTTCGAGTAATCGAATTGTCAAGTTGAGGAAGATTGGACATTTTTGGTTTTTCAAGTTTGTAATGCTTATATTTCGAAAACTAAAAGAACTAGTTATGAATAATAAGCAAGAATTTATATACCCACAAGTGTATATAATTGGATTTTAGATAGAGATCGCTCATAATTGTCGAAGTAATAGTTGTTATAATTTCGATATTTTAGCATTTTAACCTGGGTTTTCCAATGGGTGGGAAAGTTGTAATATCTATTTAAATTGTCACAAGTTTTGCAACTCAGTGTATTTACTTACTCCTTGGTGAAATATTTGTGCTTAAGAACGATAAATTTTGTTTTGTTTTAAAAAAATTAGGAAGTTTAAATGAACTTGGGATTCTAAAGATGTTTAATGATTCATGAGGTTTGAACAGAACAGATGGAAATGTACGTACTTATCCAAATCCAGGCCAGCTTATAGATTTACTTTATACTAAAATCTCCTCAGATATATTGCATAACTGTAATTAGTTTAATTTATATACTACCAAAAAGTTAGTAAAATTATTTGATGTTTTCACGTAAAGTCTTGTGGTCAGAGTATCCAGATGAAATCGGAGCGAAAACTAAAAGTGCTAGGTAGCGATAAACAGTAACTTGTGCTTTGGAAGCCTGTAAACAAAACAAATGAGTTTGAAAAAATTGAATAAATGTATTGGAATTTACTGGAGATTTATTTTACAAAATATTAAATTCACTAAAAGCCATTTCGGCTCCATCGGAGAGGAACCACCGCCGATTTTTTTTATTATTACTTCTTTGCACCATCACTCCTAAATCGTATTTTTGAAATTTTAGAATTTCCCTTTGGTCTCAAATCTGAGACTGATCGAATGACACCAAAACCAAGGAAGTGCTCGATAATTTTTATACATCACCCCCTCACTTACCCAGTGAGTTCGGTGGGTATTATATGGATAACCTTACTACTAACAAAAAGCCGAGATTTGAATGGCCTCCTGCATATGAAGTATGTGAGCTGTGAAAGATTTGTGAAAGATATGTGAAAGATATGTGAGATATATATTGAAAGATATGAGCTGTGAAAGATTTCAAATTAAAATTTAATTTAACAAACAATTATGAAATTAGAAGTATGAAAAATTAATTTCAATATTTGGGAATTCTAATACAAAAGAGCATATAAGTTTGTAGAATTTAAATATTCAATTAAATGAATTAGAATACAGGAAAACAATGAAATCAAAGTAACACATTTCAATTGCAAAAACGTATTTAATATACAAGAGCTCGTTTAAATCCCAATTAATGCAAGTGCACATGCTTTGATTAACTGTTTAAAAGTTGTTGTTTGCTTAGTATTTGCAGGAATCGTAGTGAGCATGCGCGGCTTAAAAATGGGTGTTTCGCCCTGTTAAAGTTTGTTTTAATAATTAAAATTGTGATTCTGCAAATCTGGATGCAATTTCGCGTATGTCTGCAAAACTTCATCTTCCTACCAATTGCAGTTTTCGAGTAAAAGGGACAACAAAATTCAGGCAAATGTTGATTTCGCTTCTTTAAGAATTGTGAAGTGTTTTGTTTAGCGTGCGAAGGTCGAGTGTGTCCATTATAGTGTAGAAAATACAACGTAAAAATTGCGTCAAAAGCAGAGCAAATGTTTCTGAAATAGATGGAAACGAAGATTTTTAAAAGGCCCCGCTCCTCTCTTCTTGAATGGATACAAAAGTCGCAAAGTAACAAAAGTGGGTCAAACTTTAGAGTGAGCAGATTAAGTGGGTCCATTGGATACAAATTTAATCGCAATTTCAACAATCATTACACAATTAGATCAATTGCATTCTCTTCCGCAACTAATAATTTTTGCATTTCCAATACTCTTCTGAACCGATCGCCGAATATAATACCCAAATTCCCGTGACGGATACAACTTAAAACGAAACCCGTCACTTGATGAGACTCCATGTTGTTGTTGTTGAAACCCAGATCGTCCGACCTATCAGAAAGGTGAAAGGTAACTGTTTGGACGGTCGGGAAGTGCCACCCAATTTAGACCGGAACCCAGTGGGGGAGGCATCCACAGGGACCGTACCCTCCTTCCCCTACCACCAACCTCTCGTAAGGACTTTCGGACCCACTTGTTTACCGTGATCGTACTCCGCATGAACACGGGGGTAGTTTTGGCAGTGGCTGGAATCGAACCCGGGCCTACCGTGTGCAACTCCAGCGCGCTAACCAATGGGCTACCGCGCCCTATGAGACTCCATGTGTAACAGGTTGTAATAATGTGTAACAGGTTGTGTAACAGGTGACTCCATGTGCAACAGGTTGTTTCTTTCTAACAGTTATATGAGATGTAAACCCGCGTAGACGGCGTGATACCCTTAAAGAAGAATTAAAATTTATGCAATCCGTTTACACCCGCATAGCGAACGTGATACCCCTTAAATAACAAAAATTCTATATGAATCGGAGCTATAGGGGCTGATAGATCAAAATGCCGATGAATAAATGTGGGAACGGGTGATGATCGGGTTTATGCCCCTATGACGAAAACAAATGAAATCGCAAATTCAAGAATCATGGCACAATTCGACCAATCGCACACAAAGATTTTATTTTTCCATTACTCTTCTGATTTGATCGCCGAATATAAATCGCAAATATCTTTCAGAAGTCTCAATCCAGCTGTACTCATGACCTCAAGCTCTAACGATAATGAAAGTCTCAGCAATAGATTCAGTTAAGGAGGTTCGTCTTACTCCATGGATTCAGTATTGGCGCTTTAAATAATAAAATTACTTTTAATTGTTTAAACGATTACATTTCTTTTGAAATAGCAACACCGTTTGCGTCAATGAAATTTAGATTATGAAGATGAAAGGTGAAAAAAAAAATTTTTTTTTAGATTTCAAAATTGACCTTTTTCAAAATTTTGGCTCATCTATTTCTTTTTAAGATGTATTTTCCATTCTTCCGGAAACGATGTAAAACAGAAACTATCGATTTTGTTTTTTAATTTTCGATACTTGAGCAACAAACCTGGAACTTTTAGCTTCAGTTAAAAAAAATCTGATGTGGGCAGCACTTGACTTTCCCTGTAGACTTATATCCACGTTATTTTTATTTCAATTAAATTTAAATCATTTGTACTTTCCCTGCAATACATGGTAATGTATAGGGAAAGTATTGGAATGATGCCGAAAATCGCAATTCGAGTTTTCGACGGATCTACACGTTTCGAGACCTCTAGAATACGAAAAAACTATTTTTAGCGTCACGTCTATGTGTGTGTCTGTGTGTCTGTCTGTCTGTGCAGATATTGTATCCACTCTAACTAAAAAAACTAATGGACCGAATTTCACAAAATTTGGTAGGTAAGTCACTTGTGAGCGAGTCTGGTGCTGATTAGTTTTGGGTACGATCTGGAATAAAAGAACCCGCCTTTTTTTGCGAAATGGCCCGCAAAAGCTTGTATCCACTCTAACTGAAAAACTACTGGACCGAATTTCACAAAATTCGGTAGATGAGTCACATGTAGATTACCCTGGTGCTGATTAGATTTTAGTACGATTCGGAAAAAAATAACCTGCCTTTTTTTGGAAAATGGCCCGCAAAAATCGTCAAAATCTAAACTAAAGAACTAGGTATACTCAAATATATCCATTAAATGCTCGTTTAATACGTAATTTTTAGCGCCGAAAATAATAAGACCAACCCCATTACACTAGGACTAGCCGTTCTCGAGATATTTTAGTTTTCCGTATTTTCTCTACGCCACCTTTGGAAATAAGTCCGGTTACCGAATGAGAACGAAAAGTGAATTAAAAATGAAATAAATTTAATTAAAATAATGAGAACGTTAATATAAGTCTGCAGAGAAAGTCATGTGCTGCCCACATCAGATTTTTACTTTCCCTGCAATACATGGTAATGTATAGGGAAAGTATTGGAATCATGTCGAAAATCGCAACTCGAGTTTTCGATGGATCTACACGTTTCAAGACCTCTAGAATACGAAAAAACCATTTTTAGCGTGACGTCTGTGTGTGTGTCTGTGTGTCTGTCTGTCTGTGCAGATTCTGTATCCACTCTAACTAAAAAACTAATGGACCGAATTTCACAAAATTTGGTAGGTAAGTCACTTGTGAGCGAGTCTGGTGCTGATTAGTTTTGGGTACGATTTGGAATAAAAGAACCCGCCTGTTTTTGCGAAATGACCCGCAAAAGCTTGTATCCACTCTAACTGAAAAACTACTGGACTAAATTTCACAAAATTCGGTAGATGAGTCACTTGTGGGCTATCCTGGTGCTGATTAGATTTTGGTACGATTCGGAAAAAAATAACCTGTCTTTTTTTGCAAAATGGCCCGCAAAAATCGTCAAAATATAAACTAAAGAACTAGGTATACTCAAATATATCAATTAAATACTCGTTTAATACGTAATTTTTAACGACGAAAATAATAAGAATAACCCCATTACACTAGGACTAGCCGTTCTCGAAATATTTTAGTTTTCCGTATTTTCTCTACGCCAACTTTGGAAATAAGTCCGGTTACCGAATGAGAACGAAAATTGAATTAAAAGTGAAATAAATTTAATTAAAATAAAGAGAACATTAATATAAGTGTGCAGGGAAAGTCATGCGCTGCCCACATCAGATTTTTACTTTCCCTGCAATACATGGTAATGTATAGGGAAAGTATTGGAATCATGCCGAAAATCAAAAACTCGAGTTGCGATTTTCGGCATGATTACAATACTTTCCCTATACATTACCATGTATTGCAGGGAAAGTAAAATATGGAGATTGCAGCCCTAAATTTGAGATGTTAGTTAAATTTTTAGCATGGTCCGCACTCTTCCCGATATATTTGGAATTTATCTGCCATTTAAAAATCTGTGGAAAAAAAAAACTTTCTACATTTTCGAAATTCTAGCTCCTTAGCTCTTTTCAAAACACCTTTAGTTCCCGTTTAAAATACATTCGAGATCGCATATCAAAATCTTTTGAATTTTTAAAAAATCTATGGAATTTTTCAATTTTCGAAAATTTTCTGCAACTCCTCGGATCGAATGCTACATTTTAGAAAAAAAAATGCGAAGTAGTAGGCCAATTATTGACACATACATACATACATACATACACATACATACAGATATACAAACATGGGTTTTCACTCGTTAATAGTAAGATCTTTCTTCATTAAATAAAACTCTAAAATTTTTATGAAGAGGACATTGAAGATAACTAGGAATCTCTAAAAATATATCAAAAATTTTAACAAATAACTTTCACAAGTTAAACAAATAATCTTATTATAACTATTAATGGTTTTGTTATATGAAAAATAGAAATATACCCTTATTTCGTTCTTTTGCTGCTGCCACCTATTGATTACGGCGTTGGGATATAAAATTGCTGGAATTATTGGTATTTTCAGTTCTAAGTCATCTGTTTATTTTGGTAAAGATTTCTCAAACTCATATATTTTCTAATGTATTTAATAGATTGTTAAAACAGGATAAAAACGGTACGGTTATACCTTCTACCACTTTAGTGTTTTCAATTTGGTGAATATTAAACACAACTTCATATTTTTTGAAATTTTGTTTAAAAACGGGACCAGGATGTTCTGTTCTTCAGCTTTGCCTGTGAAGGTAAATTAGTATAGGACGAACACATATTTTTATGCTTCTGTTTAGTAGAATTAAATAAAATATTTGAATATAATTTTTTGAAGAACAATATCATTTTGTTACTGCTGGAATTTGAACATGTATTAACTCACGAACAACGGCGAGTATATCTGCCAGTTTGTTTATAATTGACATCAAAATATATTATTCTATATATTTCTTTGTGAAGATGATTGTGTATAGCAAGACTACAGATGTATGTTCGTTTTATTCTTTAATAGGGCATTTAAGCATTTTTAATGAAATATTTTTAAAGGAAATTATAAATTTACTAGAATAGAATTTGTACATAGCACATATATTAAATCACAAGCAACGTTGGGTATATCTGCTGGTTATTAATATTATTATTATTCGTATTGATATATTAGCAAACCTTATCTATCACATCTTATGCTGGGATATAATCGAAAAAATCTGATGTGGGCAGCACATGACTTTCCCTGCAGACTTATATTAATGTTCTCTATATTTTAATTAAATTTATTTCACTTTTAATTCAATTTCCGTTCTCATTCGGTAACCGGGCTTATTTTCAAAGGTGGCGTAGGGAAAGTACGAAAAACTAAAATATCTCGAGAACGGCTAGTCCTAGTGTAATGGGGTTGGTCTTATTCTTTTCGTCGTTAAAAATTACTTATTAAATCAGCATTAAATGGATATATTTGAGTATACCCAGTTTTTTATTTTAGATTTTGGCAATTTTTGCGGGCCATTTTGCAAAAAAAGGCAGGTTATTTTTTTTTTAATCGTACTAAAATCTAATCAGCACCAGGGTGACCTATACGTGACTCATCTACCGAATTTTGGGAAATTCAGTCCATTACTTTTTCAGCTACAGTGGATACAAGCTTTTGCCGGCCATTTCACAAAAAAGGCGGGTTCTTTTATTCCGAATCGTACCCAAAACTAATCAGCACCAGCCCCGCCCACAAGTGACTTACCTACAAAATTTTGTGAAATTCGGTCCATTAGTTTTTTAGTTAGAGTGGATACAAAATCTGCACAGACAGACACACAGACAGACACACAGACAGACACACAGACAGACACACAGACGTCACGCTAAAAATGGTTTTTTCGTATTCTAGAGGTCTCGAAACGTGTAGATCCGTCGAAAACTCGAGTTGCGATTTTCGTCATGATTCCAATACTTTCCCTATACATTACCATGTATTGCAGGGAAAGTAAAAATCTGATGTGGGCAGCACATGACTTTCCCTGCAGACTTATATTCACGTTCTAATTATTTAAATTAAATTTAATTCACTTTTAATTCAATTTTCGTTCTCATTTGAAAACTGGACTTATTTTCAAAAATGGTGTAGGAAAAATACAAAAAACTAAAATATCTCGAGAACGGCTAGTCCTAGTGTAATGGGGTTGATCTTATTATTTTCTTCGCTAAATATTACGTATTAAACAAGCATTTAATGGCTATATTTGAGCATACGTAGTTCTTAAGTTTCGATTTTGATGATTTTTGCGGGCCATTTTGCTAAAAAAGGCAGATTATTTTTTTTCGAATTATAGCAAAATCTAATCAGCACCAGGGTGGCCTACGAGCGACTTATATACCAAATTTTGTGAAATTCGGTCCATTAGTTTTTCAGTTAGAGTGGATACAAGCTTTTGCGGGCCATTTCGCCAAAAAAGGCGGGTTCTTTTAACACGAGTCGTACCCAAAACTAATCAGCTCCAGATTTGTGCACAAGTGACTTACCTACCGAATTTTATGAAATTCGGTCAATTAGTTTTTTAGATAGAGTCGATACAAAATCTGCACAGACAGACAGACAGACACACAGACAAACACACACACAGACACACAGACACACAGACAGACAGACACACAGACACACACACAGACGTCACGCTAAAAACAGTTTTTTCGTATTCAAGAGGTCTCGAAGCGTGTAGATCCGTCGAAAACTCGAGTTGTGATTTTCGACATGATTCCAATACTTTCCCTATACATTACCATGTATTGCAGGGAAAGTAAAAAATGAACTCAAATTTGTCATATGAGACAGCTGAAATGCGCATTATGATGACTCCATGCATCTCAATATTTCTTTATTCACGCTTGATTCTCTTCTGCATGACGCGTTTTGATCTTCCATTAAAGATCTCCTCGTCAAATGAAGACTCATTTCTCTCTCATATTTATTCTAGAGGTCAATTAGAGGTCGTGAGTGTTGGATGAAAACGATCCAGTAAAAAAAAAATAGGCTCCGGCTATATCCTACAAAAGAAATGACAATTCCTAAACGGAAATATGTATCTACTTTTATGACAATACTACTTTTATGAAAATATACTTTATGACAATAATTGATGTAATTAAATGAATTCAAGGGTTGTTTGTATAAAGGAAAGAACGCATAATCCAGAGTGTAAAATAGTAATTTAGAAATAGATTATTTGATAATGCAGTTAATTTTTAATCTGTTAATGGACACGTTTAACTTATCTTACATTACATAAAATACGTAAAAGCAAAGCACTGTGATGAGGACAAAAATTCGATTCTCGGATTTTGATGGATCGACATGCTTTGAGTATATCTACATATAAAAGAAAAACTGATGTGAGCAGTACATGATTTTCCCTACATAATTCACTTCTTTCCCAGCGAGAAAATGGTGTACAAGATCGACTGCATAATGTTTTTAGAGTTGAGTTGTATATCAACATTTCACACTTTTATGGCCGCCCAGGCGGTGAAGTGGATAGCGTCTTCGGCTGCTATCTAGTGGGCTCGGGTTCGAATCCCGAGTAAAGCATGGATGTTTATTGAGGATAAAGTCAGTCTTCCGCCTTCTGGGTCCTCGTCTAAATGAGAAGCTGCATACCCTTCGACCTTCATCAGTGATGCTTGTTTGTAATAAACTTTGTTCTCTTGTCTTGTGTCTTTCTTCGTTCTGTCGTGCTTCCTGCGTCACTGGTCCTGTATCGACTCCATCGAAAACAGGAGGTAATAAGAAACAACGACAGCAACACTTTTCTGGATAGTAACTATTTCAAAGTACTAAATTAAATTATACTTTGCATAAAACTTAAATTGACAAATAGAAATATTGCTAGCTTCCGTTAAGCAGTATAGAGTCCATATATTATACAATTATAATTACTGAAAACAAATATTATTTTCCTTATATACATAGTATAATATACAGGGTGTCCCAAAATCATTGACCTCGGCTTTTATTCCTTAAATATTGATCTTAGACATATATAATAATTTACAAAGTTGCCTAACAAAAGGTACATAATTTTATGAAATCGATTAAAATTTTCAAGGGAATTAAATTTTAAGAAATACAAACCTTAAATTTTTATACGGCACCCGTACAAAAACATGTCCAATGAGTAAAATGTGCCTCATACACTAATAAGGTGATATACAAAATTTCAGCATTTTATCATAAAAAGTCCCAGATATATGAAAA
The DNA here is from genome assembly GCA_951213105.1 of Amaurobius ferox. Taxonomy (NCBI): domain Eukaryota; kingdom Metazoa; phylum Arthropoda; class Arachnida; order Araneae; family Amaurobiidae; genus Amaurobius; species Amaurobius ferox. Next base: position 128,702,442 of record OX578141.1, read on the forward strand.
GACAAAGATGCTGACTTAAACCACTTTTCGATGCATCGACATGGGTTCTCAGAGGGAAAAAATCATGTCGGCAGATCGCGTTTCAGGGGTCATACACAAATTACAAAAGAAAACAATGATTACATAAATAAATAATAATTTTGCTATTTATTGGTACAAAAGTATCTACACTGTGTAGAAATGATAACTTTACACAAAGATTACGAAGCCTGTTCAAAATGTTTTGCATCCATGCCAAAGATCCATTAAAGATAGGAGGCAGGTATTATTTGCTTATGATGCATTTCTGCGTTGTGCCATTTGCACTCTTGCTGTAAACATTTACATTTTAATTTGTGATTAATCGCTCACCAACTTTGTTTAGACATATCTCTGGGACTTTTTCTGATAAAATATTGAAATTTTGTACATCACCTTATTAGTGTATGGGGCACATTTTACTCACTGAAAATGTTTTTGTACGGGAGCCGTATAAAAATTAAAATTTTGTATTTCTTCAAATTTAATCCCCTGAAAATGTTTATCGATTTCATAAAATTCTGTACCTATTTTTAAGCAACTTTGTAATTTATTATATATGTCATATTTAGGATCAATATTTAGGGAATAAAAGCCGAGGTCAATGTTTTTGGGACACCCTGTATAAGGAAAGTATTGTAACGGGGTCGAAAATTCGAATTCGAGTTTTCGACGGGAGAGCACGTTTCAACTATCCCTGAACACGAATCAGAGCTTTTTGAGGTGATATCTGTGTGTGTGTGTGTGTGTGTGTGTGTGTGAAAGTATGCGTGTGTGTGTATCAGTGAGTCTGTGAAGACGATATCTCACTAACGAATCAAGAGATCAGAACAAAATTTGGTTTCTACACGCAATTGAATGTTCTGAACCCTCCTAAATTTTGAAATGATTTTTTTTAAATTTAAATCATCAAAAAATTAAAACATTCAATAAAGTTACGTAAATAATCATTTCTTTTGTAATTTTTCATTAGAAAGTGATTGACGTAAACTTTAGAAAGATAGCATGAACCGTTCTCAAGATATTGCACATTTTTCACATAGATTTATCAAAAAATCCCATACAATTAAAAAAAAATCAACTATTGCGAAATCTATTCACTTTTCATATGTAATGTTATGCACTAGATGTATTATCATCATTCTCGTAAATCTAGCTAGTTCCATTCACGAGAGAAGACACTTTGGGTGCTAGCTTTGTAATTTGACGCCATTAGTCGTTTATGTACCATAAGACTAACCTATTTCTCCACAGACAATGCTTGGCAAAATTTTGGCGGCGAATTTGGTGAAATATCGTCAACTTAGCTAGTTTTTTAAATGTTGCCAAATTGATAAAAATGTCCTCAAATTGATAAAAACGACGCTAAATCAATGAAAATGAAGACTGATGAAAATCCAGTATCTTGGAAGGAATAAGAATCTAATTTAAAAAAGATACTTTGTGTAATAGTTTTGTATTTGGACACCATTAGTCGTTTATCTGCTACATGAATAAACTATTTTTCCGACTATAATCCTTGACCAAATTTTAGCGACGAATTTGGCGGAATGGGTTTTGAAATGTCGCCATATTGATAAGAATGATGCTAAATCAATGAAAATCACAACTAATTGATTAAAACTCAATATTTTGGAAAGAATATAAGACTCTACCATGAGACTCCGTCTGTAACGCTTGGCAAAATTCTCGCGATGAATTTTAGCGGCATATCGCCAATTTGGCGATTTTTTAAAATTTTGCTAAATTGATGAAACTTTTATCAAATTGATAAACATGTCGTCAAATTGATAAAAATGACGTCAAATAGCAATATTTTGCAAATTTTTAATTCCGTCATATGATGGGCATACTTTTTATTATATAAGAAATGCGCTTCTAAATATCGCCAACTTTTCGATATTTGCCCCACATTGACGAAAATATCGTCAAAATTGCAAAAATAACGCCTAATTGATGAATCTATTTTAAAATATTTAAATATATGAACTATATTGCTTATTGAGGATGCCATCGATATTGAAAATTGTTAATTTAGAGTTGTGTAACAAGTAAGTTAATTGGGTACGAAATAGTTTTAGATGTTGTCATCCGGATGTACAATTTACCACGTCAAATGTGCAATTTAACATTACAAACACTATGCCGTGGATCTTTTCATCACTTTTTTATCGTTAAAGAAGTAAATTCATTGCATTATATAAGGAAAGTTATGTGCTGCTCACAACAGATTTTTACTTTCTTTATATACATAGTATAATGTATAAGAAAGTATTGTGACGAGGTCAAAAATTAGAATTCGAGTTTTCGACGGGAGAGCAGGTTTCAAGTATCCCTGATCAAGAATCGAACATTTTTGAGGTGATGTCTGTGTGTGCGTGTGTGTGTGTGTGTGTGTATCAGTGAGCTTGTGTAGACCAGGGTTCTTCAACCTGGGAACCCTTGGGTTCCGGGATTTTCTGAAGAGTTCCGCGAAAAATTACCATTGAACTGTAAAATGATCTCTAAGAAATTCATTCAGAGTGATTATAAGATAAGATTAATTTAGTGGCAGATATGTAAATAATTTAGTGGAAGATTTGGAAAAAAATTAGTGGTAGATTTTGAAAAAATTTAGTTGTAGATATGGATATATGACTGGTAGTCCTATCTTGATAGTAGTGTATATAAGGGGGTTCTGACTCATCCGGTGCTATACTTTAACATGGAGATCTTCCGGTGCTATACTTCCCCATGTTAAAACGTAGGTGAACCGGATGGAGAGAGGGCGGAGCTTCATTTTGCCACCTGATGTTTCTATGAATGGGGATTTTATGATTCAGATAAGAGTAAAAAGAATGTTATTAATCAGTAGGTACATATGAAGGTTTTTTTTCTTCACAATATAAATCTAAACTGTCTTGCAAATTTCATTTCGTTTTGTATATACATTTAATGTCTGTATATATATATGTTTTTCAGTCGTTCCAGTTTTTTTTATCCATAGGCATCTTTTTCATGTTAGAGTACGTTTAATTAAATTGTGTTCCGTCAGTATACATGTAAAAAGTAATGTATCTTAATATAATCCAACATGATTCTACTTGATCATAGACCGCTTCTTGCAATGTATGTAAATGAATTCACTTTCTCTAAAGAATAAATCTTCATTTCATTAATTAACTTAAATATTTTTTTAAAATTGTAGTCCCACCTAAATCCGATGTACACAATACACCGATACAATTTAATTTAGCATGGCTTAGTCAATTTAAATTTGATTATTACCATATGTTAAAATCTTGATTTTACCATTTTAAATATATCGTTTATCATCATAGGGTGATAACCCCATTTTTAAACTATGCTTTTTTTATCTTAAATCTACAAACTGCAGGGAAGGAGTACCATTCAACTCATCTTTCATTTTTTAAATAATTTTTTTTATTTTGTTGGAATAAAGTGGATGATCACATGGATAATCTGAAAAGTCGAGAAAATCTTGATGATTTTCAAAATCTTTATAAATACCTTCTGTTTCAACTTCATAACACCGGGAATCCGTGTATGTGAAAAATAATTCAGCTCGACTTCCATACACCTTTTTAATAAAATTATAATAAAACTCATACATGAGTGTTTCACTCAAATCTAGTGCTGAAAAACCAGCATAGATGTGTCTATTCAATTTTAAATTAGTCTTATGCATATTAACTACAACCAGATCTTCATTAAATACTTTGAAAGAGTAAAAGACCGATGATGCAAAACATTTTTTCAATATCTTTTCAGTCTGTACTAGTTTAGCACCCCTTCATTTCCTCAAATTTTCCATGGTCTTACCAAAAACTACGTTGTTCGTAAGTTTGAACAGATCTTTTTCGAAACAATTTTGTGCCAGCATTCTTTTCTCAGTGTTAAATTGCACACAGGACTTCAACCAGGGCTCTTGCTTGAAAGTTAATACTCGATGGATTTTCACAAGTTTCATACCCAGCTACATATACTGCTTTAAATTTCTATAATGCAGAACATATTTAACCTTGTGATTCAAATTGGGTGTTAATTTGATATGATCCTTGCGTATTTTTAAATCCATTTCTTTAGATAAATTCCGACTATACTCCTAAATCAGAGACGGGGTGATATGAACCCTTTCAGGCGCCAGAGGATACTCATCATGTTCATCGTGCAAATCATGAGGATAGTCTATATCCGCCTCGATTAATATACCCCACAGGTGAATCATCTTCTACTACAAGAGGATCAAAATTCAGGATTTCTTCAAAATCAAACCATCTAAAATCCGATACAGGGAACGCCCATCCATATAAATTATTAGCATCCAGATACATTATATACTTGCTAGGTTTTACAGAATCATAATATTCCAAATACTTATTATTAGCCTGGCTTAGACGTTTACTAATAACACTAATACCACCTCTAATGCCTTCTTCTAAAAATAGGTACATATCAGGATCTGTAATCAGTTCTAATGATACGCTGCTAGTCTTTAGGGCTGCATTCCAAGCAAGGGATGGTAATGTCATACAGTCAGCAGCATCTATTCCATAATAATTCAGTGACAAATCACGGAGATTTTCAAAAATGTCCGCTTACAGAAGAATATCAATTTTTATGTACAAGTCATGATATTCTCCCTCTCCCATATTCTTTATCTTTAAGGTTGACAAACATGTTGGGCATAGGCCTCATCAGAGACCTCCTCCTGATTTAAATCATTGAAGAAGGTCTCTTTAGAGGGTATACTCGTATCTTCAAACTTCTTAGCACAATCTATATAAAAATAGGGGTAAACACCCATTGTATTCAGCAAATTCACTTGACCATTTGTAAAATGTTCTTTGATGATACAAAACTGATCGGATTCCAAACTAGAGCTTAGTTTCTGAATGGAGGCAGGTAAAAATTGGAAGGAGTCTATAAACTGTAGACTTCCAAGACTGAATAATATATAATTCTGCATATTATTGGAAATATACTCAATTCTCTTTTCTTTAAATTGACCGATTCCCCGCATAATTAAATGTCCATCATACCCTTTTAAATTGTGAAACACAACAGGTATACGCCATCTTATCTGGTAATTCAGATTGCAATTAGGTTGAGCTGCATCTCTGAACTTAGAAGTTAAGTGATAGTGGTCTCTTACACGTTCTTCTCCTAAAGCCTTGTTACAGATATGACAGAAAGCAGAAATTAACTTTCAAGCAATTAGAAAGTTTTAAAAATATTACTGAGGAATGTATCGCCTTTTAGAGATGTTTAAATAACGTTTCATTGAAGATGGAAAGTGTTTCGTAATCAATGCTCTATGCATGATTGACCTCTCGTGTTATTAATAGTATGGCTTGTTTTACATTTAGAAATGCTAATTCCATGAATTATCCAACGTTTTTACTTTAACTGCAATACATAGTAATGTATAAGGAAAGTATTGGAATCATGCAGAAAATCGCAACTCGAGTTTTCGACGGATCTACACGTTTTGGGACCTCTAGAATACGAAAAAACTATTTTTAGCTTGACATCTGTGTGTGTGTGTGTGTGTGTGTGTGTCTGTCTGTGTGTCTGTGCAATGTATGCATCTACTCTAACTCAAAAACTAAAGAACCAAATTTCATAAAATTTTGCAGTCCTTTGTTGGTGACCCTGGTGCTGATTAATTTTGGGTACGACTCGGGATAAAAAAACCCGCCTTTTTATGCTAAATGGCCCGCAAAAATTGCCTTTATCCGCTCTAGCTGAAAAACTGATAGATTAAATTTTACAAAATTTGGCAGATAAGTCTGTGGGTTACCCTGGTGCTGATTAGATTTTGGTATGATTTGGAAAAACCGTTTTGAACTGCCGTTTTTTGCGAAATGGTCCACAAAAATTGTCAAAATCTAAAATAAAAAACTACGTATTCTCAACTATATCAATTAAATGCTAGTTTTATACGTAATTTTTAGAGATAAAAAGAATAAGATCAACCCAATTACACTAGGACTAGCCGTTCTTGAGATATATGAATTTTTTCGCATTTTCGCTACACCACCTTTGAAAATACGTCCAGTAACCAAATAAGAACAAAAATTGAATTAAAGGTGCAAATTCAGTGTTATTTTGTGCAATTAAACTCAATTTAATAAATTATTGAAGAAATAATGAGTACGTAAATATCAGCCTCCAGGGAAAGTCATGTGCTGACCACATCAGATTTTTTACTTTCCTTGCAATACATGGTAATGTATAAGGAAAGTATTGGAATCATGCCGAAAATTACAACTCGAGTATTCGGCGGATCTACACTTTTAGGGACCTTTGGAATACGAAAAAACTATTTTTAGCGTGACGTCTGTGTGTGTGATTGTCTGTCTGTGAAATGCATGTATCCACTCTAACTCAAAAACTAATGGACTAAGTTTCATAAAATTTGGCATATAAGTCATTTGTGTGTGACCCTGGTGCTGATTAGTTTTTGGTACTATTCGGGATAAAAGACCCCGCCTTTTTTGCGAAATGGCCCACAAAAATCTTAAAAATCTAAAATAAGAACTACTTATGTTGAAATATATCAATTAAAAGCTTGTTTTATACGTAATTTTTAACGATGAAAAGAATAATACCAATCCCATGATATTAAGATAGGCCGTTCTCGAGACATTTTAGTTTTTCACATTTTCGCTACGCAACTTTTGAAAATAAGCGCAGTTACCCAATGAGAACGAAAATTGAATTAAAAATAGTTCAGTATAATTTTAAATATTTGTGGCAGCAGCCGACTCTGCTCCTGCCAAAGACATCGATCGAAGATGATGGGAACATGAACCCGAATTATAAGTTCGGAGTCGAAGCTAGCTTTTGCTCTAATCTTATAATGTCGGTCTTTAAGCACGAGGTCCCGAGTTCGGGCCTGGCTCGGGACTATCAACATCAATTACTAAAAATGATGACCCTGAACGTTTGAAGCACGCAACCTCACCCTCTCAACACGAGATGGCAGCGCCACACGGAGACAGAGACGCTACCACTCCCTTCCTGGTTGACCACGACTGACGTCACGCCCGAGGTGCGACACGCCTTCCGCCCCCCCGGCCACACACCTTGCTACAGTAAGTCCTCGGGTCTGTCGAGTGGTCTGGGTCTTTCACGCCTCCCGGCCATTTAGCCCCTTGACTGAGTTTCGGGTGGGAACGCGCGGAGATTTTCTGGGTGCCCCCTCCTCGCCGAAATTCCACCGGGGTTTCTCATCAGGTGGGGGAGTGTGTGGCAGCAGCCGACTCTGCCAAAGACATCGATCGAAGATGATAGAAACATAAACCCGAATTATAAGTTCGGAGTCGAAGCTAGCTTTTGCTCTAATCTTATAATGTCGGGCTAATAAGCACGGGGTCCCTGGTTCGGGCCTGGCAACATCTGTTCCTACATATTTATGGGTGTAATTTTGTGCAATTATACTCAATATAATAAATTATGGAATAAATAAAATGAACGTGAATATGAGTCCGCAGGGAAAGTCATTTGCTGCTCACATCAGATTTTTACTTTCCCTGCAATACATGGTAATGCATAGGGAAAGTATTGGAATCATGTCGAAAATCGCAACTCGAGTTTTCGTTGTCTACACGTTTTGGGACCTACAGAACACGAAAAATCTATTTTTAGCATGACGTCTGTGTGTGTCTGTCTGTCTGTGCAATGTATGTATCCTCTCTAAATCAAAAACAAGTGGACCAAATTTCATAAAATTTGTTAGGTAAGTCACTTGTATGTGACCCACTCTTGTGCTGATTAGTTTTTGGTACGATTCAAGATAAAAGAACTCGCCTTTTTCTGAGAAATGGCAGCAAAAATTGCCTTTATCCACTCTAGCTGAAAAACTAATCGATCAATTTTTACAAAATTTGGTGGATAAGTCACTTGTGGGTTACCCTGGTGCTGATTAGAATTTGGTTTGAAAAAAATAACTTGCTCTTTTTACGAAATGGCCCGTAAAAGTAGTGAAAATCTAAAATAAAAAACTGCATATGTTCAGATATATCAATTAAATGCTTGTTTTATACGTAATGTTTAACTATGAAAATAGTAAGACCAACCCTATTACACTACGACTAGCCGTACTCGTGATATTTTAGTTTTTTCGCATTTTTGCTACACCACATTTGAAAATAAGTTCAGTTACCAATTGAAATCAAAAATTGAATAAAAAGTGCAAATTCGGTGTAATTGAAAATAATTATGGCCGTTCTTTTGTGCAATTAAAGTCAATTAATGAATTATTGAAGAAGTAAGTAGAACTTGAATATGAGTTGGCAGTGCTGTTCACATCAGATTTTTAATTACACAGTAAGAAAATTATTCTTCAAGCAAAAACATAAAATTCGACGAAAACTTGTTTACGTTCGCCACTTTTAAAGTAGGTTAAAGTTCAATACACTACAATTTAGTTTTAGTTTTTATGTAATAACTAGAAGACATACTCGAACATTGCTCCTGATTTAAAATGTGAAAATTCTAATAATAGTCTGAATACTATTCTTCAAAATGTTCTATTAAAATATTTAATTTAATCCTCTAAAATGTCGTAAAAGAATCCTTATTTCCACAATGGAAAATTATTTGCACAAGCAAATCTGAAGAATGAAAACATCATAGTCTCATTTGTAAACCAATTAAAAAAAAAAAAAAAAAAAAAATGGAAGTTTGATCAACATACGACAAAATGAAAACGCTGGAATGATAACACAGGTTATAATCGTGTCATTTTTATTCCGTTTCAACAATCGGTCAAACACAATAGAAAATATATAAATTTGAAAATATATGAATTTGAAAATATCAATTATTCCTGCAATATTATATCCCAAAGCTATAACTAATGTAACCGAATCTAAAATATAATGCAGAGCATTTATAAAATGTATACGTATGTCTTTATTACTTAAATCATATGAATAGAACTTGCAGCATACCCGTCCTTCGTACGGAATATACATTATAAAGACAAGACAGATCAATCATGCATAAGCATTGATTATGAAACACTTTTCAACTGAAATGCAATTTCATTTAAAAATTTTTAAAATGTGATACATTCGGTGGTGATATCTTTTATATTATCACAGTACTACAGTAATTTATTATACTTAAATATTTAAAACTGTATCGAAATATAAATCATCTGATTCTCTATGCAAAATCAGTGAATATTTCATTCATATAACTTGTATTCCAGACTCCAGAGCTAAATAATTTTGTGTGAAAAAAATTCAGCTATTCTTATCTAACTCACCTTACAATCGCTTCAGATATTTGCATTCTGCATAAGTTAAAATTAGGCTTCATTGAAGAAATAATAAAAGTTTAGGGATCATTTAAAATCACAACTATTGTAATTGCATAGGCACGGAATTTAGTTACACAGATAATACACAGATAATATATGTGTGTGTGTGTATTCAAAGTATTGGAATCGTGCCGAAGATCGGAACTCGAATTTTCGAAGGATCTACACGTTTTGGGACTTCTAGAACACGAAAAAACTATTTTTAGGAAGACGTCTGTGTGTGTAAGAGTGTATCTGTGTGTGTTTCTGTGTATCTGTGAGGATATTACATCCACTCTAATTGAAAAACTAATGGACCGAATTTCATAAAATTTGGTAGGTATATTTTTTGTGGGAAATCCTGATGTTCATTAGATTATAGTATTGCGAAATGGTCGGCAGAAATTGCCTTTATCCACTCTAGCTAAAAACTAATGGAACAAATTTAACAAAATTTGGTGTATAATATTTAAATGACCTACAAGTGATTTATATACCAAATTTAACAAAATTTGGTACATAAATTATTTGTAGGTTATTCTTGTACGATTCAGGAAAAAGGAACGGCCTATTTTTGCGAAATGGCCCGCAAAAATCGTTAAATATAAAAATAAAGGACTACGTGTGCTCAATTATATCAATTAAATTCCTATTTTGTACGTGATTTTTGACAACAAAAAGAATAAGACTAACCCCATTACTCTAAGACTAGCCGTTCTTGAGATATTCTAGTTTTTACGCGTTTTCGCTAAGCCACCTTTGGCAATAAGTCCAGCTATCAAAAGAGAACCAAATTTAAGTTTAACGTGCAAATTCAATGTCATTTAAAATACTTATAGCTGTTATTTTGTGCAGATAAACTCAAATTATTATTGAATCCCGACAACTTCTGATCCTAGAAATCCGAAACATGGACTAAATCTTAAGTGGGGCTATTTCACGGCTACCCACAAAATTTCATGAAATTCGTTGCAATCGTTCTCCCGTGATGATGAGACAAACACACATACAGACAGCTAGATTTTAAATTTTATTTATATAGATAAAAATCGTCTGCCGAATAAACACATTTAATATAATTTCGTCGCTAAGCAACATGGTATAATTTTCTTAAAAATAATTTCGGAAAATCATCGTCTGTATATACAGACGAAATAAGATCGCGTTTAAAATAAGTAAGGTTTCCGTTTTCATGGATCGTAATAATCGTCCCAAATTTCATTCGAAAAGCTCCATTCATTCGTGCGATATCGTATCCCCAGACTCACGAGCACACACAATAACTTACATACAGAAACACAGATATCACCTCAAAAACGTTCAATTCCAGTTCAGAGATGTTTGAAACGTGTTTTTTCGTCGAAAACTCGAATTCAAATTTTTGACCGACGTCAAAATACTTTCCTTATACATTATACTATATAAGTAGGGAAAGTGATAATCGTACTAAATTTCATTCCATTTTCTCCATTTGTTCGAGAAACGCGGTACCCACAGTTAGACAGCTTGAAAAAAAATTTTGATTCGCATTCAGGGATGCTCAAAACATATAGAGAATCATCATAATCCGAGAATTGCATTTTTGACCCTCATCACAATACCTTCCCTTTACATACTATGTATTGTAGGAAAATAATAAATGGTTTATACAAGCATTATAAGCATCTAGGGGGTCATTTCGTGTTTCAGTGAAACAGATAAATTCGGAATAAATACCAGTACACCACTTTCATTAATTCACTTGCATTACATGGTAATGCATAGAAACAGTATTGCAATTAGGTCGAAAATTAGAAGCCGAATTTTCGCTCATGAACGGATTAAATGAACTTGGGGATTCTAAAGATGTCTAATGATTGGTGAGTTTTGAACAGAATAGATGGAAATATGCGCATAGGCGGCGCCACGGGGGGTTCTAGGGCTGCTTCAGCACCCCCATTACAAATTCCGCAAACAATCCTTTCTATTTAACCACTGCCCCTTATTCAAAAAATGTTCAGTCTCTCTCTCTCTCTCTCTCTAAGTCGTTATTTTTTTTTTATGAATTTATAAATCTGAGATCAGATATTTTTAGGTGCTTTTAGGGTTTTTGGCTAGACCCAGTTCCAAATGACTGCACATGCAGAGACCGTTTTCTTCGTATCCTGCTTTCTTCGTATCGTACGAAACTAACCACCTCTAATTTGTTTTGTCAAGTTTGTTAAACTTTTTAAATTATCCGCCAAGGGCGCTGCAAACCCTTTTATCCTATCGGACATGAACTCCTTTACTATAGATAAACCTAACGTATACACTCAATGACTTTTTCTTTATAAAGGCATTGGGGTACTTCACGACTTACCTAGTTACCAGTATTAATAAAAATCTGATGTGAGCAGCTCATGACATTCCCTGCAGACTCAAATTCATTTTCTTTCTTTTATAATTCATTTAATTGAGTTGAATAGGCCAAAATAACAAAGACAATTATTTGAAATTTCACTGAATTTGCAGTTTTATTTCAATTTCCGTTTTCATTTAGTGACTGGCCGTATTGGCAAAAATCGACATGGCAAAATACAAAATATAGATAGACGACATAGATATACGGTAGGCGACATGGCAAATAGTATACGATAGGCGACATGGCAAAAATACGAGAAACGAAAATATTTCGAGAACGTTTAGCCCTTCAGTTATGCAGTTGGTCTTTTTCTTTTTGTCGTGAAATATTACTTGTAAAGCAAACATTTAGTTGATACATTTAAGCATACGTAGCCCTTTATTTTAGATTTTGGAAATTTTTGCAGGTCATTCCGAAAAAAGGCACATTCTTTTTTTCGAATCGTATCAAAATCTAATCAGTACCAGATTTACCCATAAGAGACTTATTTACCAAATTTTGGGAAATAGTTATTTAATTTTTCAGATGGCGCGGACACGTACATTGCACAGAGAGATACACAGACATACATACACACAGACGCCACGCAAAAAATAGTTTTTCGTGTTCTAGAGGTCTCAAAACATGTAGATCCGTCGAAAACTCAATTTTCGACATGATTCCAATACTTTTCCTATACAGTACCATGTATTATAGGGAAAGTAAAAATAAATAAAAGTCTGTAGTAAAAGTAATGTAAGCTCGCATCATATTTTGTTTGTTTGTTAATATATATAATGTGTGACAGTCAAATATAGATCACAGTAGAATGAGCACAAAGAAAAAGATATAAATATGGAAAATGTTTTGCTTTAGTGTCAAAATGGGTGCAATTATTTACTACCCACTCTTTGAGAAGTGCACTATCATCCTTCATTGACGACCATGGCTTTAGATCATGGGAGATAAATAAATGTCATATGATATATGTGCAGTATAATTCTACAACATCTGTTTGTCCACCATTTGTAAAAATATATTTTTTCTGAAGTAATAGAACTCTGTATGAGAAAAAATATATAATGTCCATAAATGTTGAAAAAAGAAGAAAACCTTTTTAAATACAATTTCGCTTAAAGGATCCTACGGCTAGAATAATTATAAAATGTGCTGTCCACTCCGTTCCACACAGTGATTCCCAACCAGTGTTCCACAGAACACTACAGTTCCGTGAGAATTTGTAACAGCTTGGGGAAAGAAGAGTACAACGTCCACAGTTCTTGTTAATCAGTAAAATATAAGCTTATTAAAGCTTTAACGTGGCAATTATTAAAACAAAAACACAACAAAAATCTGATGTGGGCAGCATATGACTTTCCCTATATAATGAAATGAATTTGGTTCTTTGACATTGAAAAAATGATGTATAAGATCCACGGCAAAATTATTTTAAAGCAGAATTAATTGTATGTACATTTGACTCTTTTCCGGATGACAACACGTAAATCTATTAAGAAGTACCCGGTTAATTACGCAAATATAAATTGACAATTATCAATATGGATGGCATCCGCAATAAGCAATAAATTGCATATATTAAAATATTTTAATAATTAATTAATCAATTCGACGTCATTTTCGTTAACTTAGTGTCATTTTTGCAATATGTTGCAATATGTTGCTAAATAAGTAGCCAAGTTCGCCAAATTGATCTTCAAGCGTTAAGGACAAACAGAGCATTATTGAAGGTTCTGAATTTTTGATGATTTTTCAAAATTTTATTCTAAAATTTGGGGGTCTTCCGAACATTTGATAGCGTTTAAAATCAATAGGCATCAGGTATTTACTGATTCTAATGTTTATACCAAGTTTCTTTTGTACGCACACACGCGCACACACACACATCACCGCAGAAGCAAACAATTCGAATTCAGAGATGGTTGAAACGTGTTCTTCCGTCGAAAACCCGAATTCGAAATTGCGACTCGCAATACATTGTCGCAATACATTGCAGGGAAAGTAAAAATCTGATGTGAGCAAGCAGCACATGACTTTCCCTGCAGACTCAAATTCATGTTTTCATTATTTTTTTAATAATTCATTAGATTGAGTTTAATTGCACCAAATATAACACGAAATTTGCATTTTTAATTCAAATTTTGTTTTTATTTCGTGATTGGACATTTTTCCGATAGCGGCGTAACAAAAATGCAAGAAATCTCAAATATCTTGAGAACGGTTAGTTCTAAAGTATAATGGAGTGTATTATATCCTCGTCAAAAATTGCTTATAAAACAAGAATTTAATTGATACATTTCAGCATAAGTAGTCTTTTTTTTTTTAAAAAGGCAGGTTATTATTTTCCGAATCATGCCAATATCTGATCAGCACCAGAGTGTCCCACAAGTAACTTATCTACCAAATATTGTGAAATTTGGTCAATTAGTATTTTAGCTAGAGTGGATACATGAAATTTTGAGGGCCATTTCATAAAAAAAGGCGGGTTCTTATTTTCCGAATCGTACCAAATTCTAATCAGCACCAGAATATCCAATAAGTAACTTACCTACCAAATTTTGTGAAATTTGATAAATTAATATTTTAGCTAGAGCGGATAAATGAAATTTTTAAGGGGCCATTTCGCAAAAAAAGGCGGGCACTGTTTTTACGAATCGTACCAAAAACTAATCAGCACCAGGGTCACATTCAAGTGACTTACCTACCAAATTTTATGAAATTCGGTCCGTTAGTTTTTGAGTTAGAGTGGATACATACATTGCACATACACACAGATACACAGACAGACAGACAGACACATACACAGACGTCACGCTAAAAATAGTTTTTTCGTATGCTAGAGGTCTCGAAACGTGTAGATCCGTTAAAAACTCGAGTTGCGATTTTCGGCATGATTCCAATACTTTCCCTAAACATTACCATGTATTGCAGGGAAAGTAAAATGAAATTTTTCACTTCAACATTTAATAAAAAATATAAATTTTAATCCGATTGCAACCGAAATAGTAGACGATTTGCACATGGTCATTGTGTTAACCCATTGTGCAAAGTTTCAGGTCATTTGATGCCGTAGTGTCTGCTCTAGCCTTGACAGAAATTTCAAAATTCTCTTGTCAACGCCTGTAAGTTTTTTTTAATACATACATATTTTATTCTGTTTAACATTGCAGGGCGCGTAGTATTGAAAATATTCATCTTAATCGGAAATTACCTTAGTTATAGCTTCTATTTAGTTGTTGATACTATGAGTATGCAAAGTTTCAGCCTTTCAGATCGTCGGGTGTTTTCTGTCTGGAAAGCCTTCCCCTTTGTTCTCGCGCCTCGGGAGGAAAATTTTCCGTCATATCTATATCTTTCAAATACTTCCTTGAAAAAAAAAAACACGCATGGGTCAACTATTTCAAGTGCGTTTTAAGCTCTCTTCATTAGGCCAAAAACATTGTCTGCTTTTAAAAACCGCTAAGAAACAACTGTCCGCTGCTTTTCTGTAACGATTGTCAAGAGCACACACTGTTTCTGACCTAGGGAAAAAGGCTCAAAACGCCCTTGAAACAATTGTAGCCACCTAATTGACCTATGCTATATTCTCACAAGCAGCAGTTTAATTTCTTGTGCCCATTACATCTGTTTGTGGTCGATAATAAGTGTGCACGATTTCGGGTTCTATAAAATCTTATGTCTGTCAATTCCTTAATATTGCCACTGATGATGGACATTATGATGTCTGAAAGTGCTATTGCATTTTAAAATATTTTCCTATACGTCAAAATGGTGTTTAAATAATGACAGATTACATATACTTGTAGTCTTTGATAGACAGAGATACTAAAAAACTATATTGATTCACTGCTGTACGATGCTTAGATTTTCCGCTACAAACGATACAGCCATACAGACAGACAAGTAGACATATTACTTTCCCTGCAATACATGGTAATGTATAAAGTATTGGAATCATGTCGAAAATCACAACTCGAGTTTTCGACGGATCTACACGTTTCAAAACCTCTAGAATACGAAAAAAACATTTTTAGCGTGACGTCTGTTTCTGTGTCTGTGTGTCTGTCTGTCTGTCTGTGTGTCTGTCTGTCTGTGCAGATTTTGTATCCACTCTAACTAAAAAACTAATGGACCGAATTTCACAAAATTTGGTAAGTCACTTGTGGGCGAGTCTGCTGCTGATTAGCTTTGAATACGATTCTGGATAAAAGAACCCGCCTGTTTTTGCGAAATGGCTCGCAAAAGGTTGTATCCACTCTAACTAAAAAACTAATTTACCGAATTTCACAAAATTCGGCAGATGAGTCATTTGTGGATCACCCTGGTGCTGATTAGATTTTGGTATGATTCGGAAAAAAATAACCTGCCTTTTTTTGCAGAATGGCCCGCAAAAATCGCTAAGATCTAAACTAAAGAACTACGTATGCTCAAATATATCCATTAAATGCTTGTTTAATACGTAATTTTTAGCGAAGAAAAGAATAAGATAAACCCCATTACATTAGGACTAGCCGTTCTCGAGATATTTTAGTTTTTCGTATTTTCTCTACGCCACCTTTGAAAATAAGTCCGGCTACCGAATGAGAACGAAAATTAAATTAAAAGTGAAATAAATTTAATTAAAATAAAGAGAACGTGGATATAAGTCTGCAGGGAAAGTCATGTGCTGCCCACAACAGATTTTTTTTAATATTATAGATGTTTGTTTGCAATCAGTAAGGCAGATGTCAAGTAAAAATATTTGTTATTTTTTGTTTTAACAGGATTTAATAAAATGAAATAGGCAATAAATACTCTTGCAATATTTTATTCAAAAGTATGAGTTAATTATATTTATTAACCATACTACTGTACACATTTATTTTATAATTTACTCTTTTGAGCATAATATATGCTAGGCAGCTATTACTCAAGATTTTATGAAATATTTTAAGAGTTCCTTCAAAAACAAAGTTTGTTAATCACTGTCTAACATGTTATTACGAGCTACGAAAACAATTAATTTTATATCTTCCTTGCGTTAAATAAAAAATAAAACTTACAATTTTAATTGGTGAGGTGCTTTGCTTTATATCGAAAATATAACACTTTTACATATTTTGGGACCATCCTTAATTCATTCAAGAGTTTTAGACCACTTCGTGTGAAAACCGTTTACCTCGAATTTGCGAAATAATAGCAAACAGTAAGTATATTTCCTTTTATTCTATGGAATTTTACATGTGTAAATAAATATCTGCGATAGCCTGGACTTATTTGTTAAAATCTATACAAAAATTGTCTAACGCATTTTTGCCTTTCCAGACCCTCCAGAAGGCGCCATGCGACCTAGCAGACTGAATTTTTGCATATTTATACGTAGTATCGACAACGGAACAGAAGAGCCGAATTTTTTTATTCCTCGAGAAGAAAATGAGGGCTTTTTGAAAAGTCTTTTCAGACATTCCAGAAGATTCTCCGGTGATTTATAAGGCTGAATCTTTGCATACTTATAGTATTGATCATGAGACAGATCCTGAAACGGAATTTTGATTCCCCCCCAGGGGGAGAAGAAAATGGGGGCTTCGTAAAGTTTTTACATTACATACATACATGCATTACATTTTACATTACATTTTACATTACATACATGTAAGTTGATTTATAAGGCTGAATCTTTGCATACTTATAGTATTGATCACGAGACAGATCCTGAAACGGAATTTTGATTCCCCACCCCCCAGGGAGAGAAGAAAAGGGGGGCTTCGTAGAGTTTTTACAGACCCTTCCAATGGCATAGAAGGCTGAATCTTTGCATACTTATAGTATCGACCACAAGGCAGATCCTGAACCGGAACTTCGACCCCTCCCTGCAGGAAATGGGGAGCTTCAGAAAGTATTTACAGTTTCTCTAGATCATGTAGATGGTCGAATCTCTGCATACTTATAATGTCGACAGAACCTATCGAAACCGGATTTTCGATTTCTTAGACGGGGGCTGACAAAACGGAGAGTACTCAAAACGTCCTTCCAAATCCCTCCCACTCAGATAAAAAGAAAAAAGAAGAAGCTCCGTCGGTAACCAGGAAGTTTGTAACTTTGTTTATAGAAGATTACGGGTCAGAACCTAGAGGAGCTAGTTTTTAATTAAAATGACTATTTTTTAAGCTAAGCAACATACGTTGTTAAAAGAAAAAACAACGTTGAAAATGCAAGCTAATTTTTTTAACAGTGTTACTTATTCCGTCTTTGAGAGCTTGAAAGACTTAAATACTCAGTGGCGTCGCCAAGGGCAGGATTAAGGTAATGAAACCCCCACAGGAACCCATCGAATCCCATTCAAATTTAGAGAAATGGGAATAAAATATTTGGTTACCTCCCCCTCGCCCTCATTCCAAAAGAAACACGACCTGTAAACACTACCTGCGACACTACCTGTAAATGAAACTCAGACTAGAAAAATTTATTTAGCTATACTGTCCAATATTCTTAGCTTGACTTTTTGTTATGAAAGTACAAAGTTAAAGTCAATATATTTTTATGTATGTTCGTTTGCTGAGTTATTGAACCTCTTAGAGACGGATGCTTATTTGGTGATAAAAGTTAAAAGAAAGCCTTGAAATCCTTCCTGATGCATTATTTATTAACTGACAGCGATAATCAGAAATATCACAACTGGAAATGCTTGAATTCGTTGAAGGAGAGAGACCCTTAACTCTGTCTGCCAATTAGTTTGCACCTGCATGAAATCGGTTGAGAAATTGCATTAAGGACATGCAGCTGTCAAGTTTTATGATCGTATGCCATATATATATTTGAAAAAATCTGATGTGGGCAGCACATGACTTCCCCTAAATCTCCAAATAATATTCTTATTTTTTTTATTTTCCTTATATACATAGTATAATATATAAAGAAAGTATTGTGACGGGGTCGAAAATTCGAATTTGAGTTTTCGACGGGAGAGCACGTTTCAAGCATCCCTGAACACGAAGCAAAAGTTTTGGTGTGTGTCAGTGAGTCTGTGGGGACGATATCTCACGAACAAATAGAGCGATTCGAATGAAATGTGGTACAAAAATTACAATCCGTGAATACTGAAAGCCTATTGTTTTTATACGCAATCGAGTGCTCAGTACTCCCCTAAATTTTCGAGTGGAATTTTTAAAAAAATCATCTAAAAATCAAAACGTTTAATAAAGGGACGTAAATAGTCCCTTTTTTATGTAATTTTTCATTAACGATTGACATAAATTTTAGAACGCTAGCATGAACCATTCTTAAAATATTGCACGTTTTTCAAGAAATTTATCAAAATTCATATAATATAAAATAAAAACATTAACTATTGTGACATATGTTCACTTTTCATAAGTAATATCATCTAAGAAATTTGTTGACATCATTCTCGTAGATCTAGCTCGTTCCATTCATGAGAAAAGATACTTTGAATAATACTTTTGTATTTGGACTCTAATAGTCATTTATCTGCTATAATAATAACTTATTTCTCCGTTCACAACGCTTGGCGAGATTTTGCCAGCTTGGCTGCTATTTTAAATATTGCCAAATTAACGAAAATGTCGCCAAATTGATAAAAATGATGTCAAACCAATGAAACTGACGACAAATTGATTAAAATCCAATATCTTGGAAAGAACATAAGAGTAGACTATAAGAATAACCCATTTCTCTGTCCGTCCATCCGTAACGCTTGGCGAGAAATTTAGAGGGACGTGGACAACTTAGCGACTATTTTAAATGTTATCAGAGTCAAAAACGTCGCCAAATTGATAAAAATGACACGCCAAATGGAAAGTAATGTTTCCCAAATTTTGATTTTCATCCCATGACGGGCATACCTTCTAGTATATAAGAAATGTTCTTCTTTCCCTTTGTAACACTTGGCGATGCATTTGGCGAATTTGACAATTAATTTAGCAAAGTATCGCTAACTTGGCGATATTTAGCGTCAGATTGACAAAAATATCGTCGAAATTGCAAAAATTGACGCTAAATAAATGAAATTGACGCCTAATTGATGAATTAATTATTAAAATATTTTATAAATGAACCATATTGCTTATTGAGGATGGTATCACTATTGATAATTGTTTATTTAGAGTTGCGCGAAATATAAGTTAATTGGGTATTTTGAAATAGTTTTACATGTTGTCATCCGGAAAATCGCCAAATGTACAATTCAACGATAAAAACATAGTACCGTGGATCTTATACACTATTTTTCTACTATAAAAGTAGTAACATCATTGCATTATATAAGGAAAGTCATGTGCTGCCCACATCAGACTTTTTATTCCATGATACATTAAATTAAATTTAAGTGCAGAAAGTAACATAATTACTTTTCTGATACTTTTCCATACTTTGATACTTCATGGATACTTTTCTAATTTGCATTTTTAATGCATCTTCCTTTCATTTGGCAGCTTAATGCATTTTAAAAAGTCTACAACTCCTCAAGATTTATATATATCTTGAAAACGGTTTATCACAGTCATGACTTTAGATTTATTCGCCTTGTTGTCAAACATTGCATGAAGAACAAGTATAGGATAAATATATTTAAGCAATTTCAGTCATTTATTTAAGATTTTATTGATCTTTGAGATTAATTTCGCGAAAAAGGGCTGTTATAATTTTCTGAATCAAATCTAATCAGCAAATAAATAAATCGCATCATTATTTTCTGCCAAAATCTAATCAGCATCAGAAAGGGACTTAACTACTAAAGGGAGATTAACTACTAAATTCAGGATATTTCATCACATAGATTTTTAAGTATATCTTCAGATCCTCAAAATTAAAAAATCTTAAATATGTCGAGAATGGTCCATCTTAGAGTAATGGGGTAGGCCTTATTTTTTCCGCCGTCAGATGTTAGGTATAAACCAAGAATTTTATTGATACATTTGAGCATATGTAGTCTTTTATTTTAGATTTTGACGATTTTTGAAGGCTGTTTAGCAAAAGGCAGATTATTTTTTTTCAAATCGTACCCAAATCTAATCAGCAGCACGGTAATCTACAAGTGGCTTATGTAACAAATTTTATGAATGTTGGTCAATTTGCTTCTCAGCAGAGAGGATACGTACAATTTTTGCGATTTGAATATTTGTTTAATATTTGTTAATATTTGCGATTTGTTGATATTTGTTAAATTTCAGAACCCTCGGCGATCTTTTAACAATTTCCAACATAGTTGAAAAGTGTTTATGACTTTATTCATCCTGTCTGTCTGTCTGTCCGTTCGCACGATAACTGCCGTAAAAATGACTTTATCGAAAGGAAATTTTAGTATGTTGCTCAGGCGGTCTGTGGGACTTATGGGAATATAAATGAATAATATCACCCCATTAGTTTTGGACTGAACCCGGGTTGAAAAAAGTGAAATACATTGAACCCTATGGGACCTAATTTTCAAACATTTTTTAAGCGAAGTTAAAATTCAGAAATTGCTTTGAAAATTTTAGAAAATATTCAAATTATCCCATAAAATATATAAAAAAAATTTTTAGCAACATATGTTCGATAGTTTTTTTTAAAAATAAAAATTAAACTAATAATGACACCCATATAATATGTGGGCGCGGTAGCCCATTGGTTAGCGCGCTAGAGTTGCACTCGGTAGGCCCGGGTTCGATTCCAGCCACTGCCAAAACTGCCGCCGTGTTCATGCGGATCACGTTAAACATGTGGGTCCGAAAGTCCTTCCGAGAGGTTGGTGGTAGGGGAAGGAGGGTACGGTCCCTGTGGATGCCTCCCCCACTGGGTTCCGGTCTAAATTGGGTGGCACTTCCCGACCGTCCTAACAGTTACCTTACACCTTTCTGGTAGGTCGGACGGTCTGGGTTTCAACAACCCATATAATATGAAGACATCACGTGACCCACTTTAAAATAAAATATGACTTCCATCTTTTCTTCCCAATGTTAAAATCGTGATTTTAAAAGTTCTTTTAAATTTATATTTAGTGTTGCATCCATCCTAAAACCGCTTTATTTTTGCATACTGTCTGTACATGTATATTCTGTTCCAAAGAAATTACAATATTTTTTAGTTTAAATGATCATCAAACTTTGATTATTTTTACAACGAAGCCTAATTTTAATGGATGTAGAATGTAAACAAATGATTGTAAGATGAGCTGCATAAGGATTGCTGAATTTTTTTCAAGCAAAATTATTTAATTCTGGAGTCTGGAACAAAAATGATATGAATGAAATATTCATTGCTTTTGCATAGAGAACCAGACGATTTATATTTAGATGACGTCATCTGAATAAAGTTTATTTTTTTCTATAAAGTTTTAAGTTTTCAAATATAATAAATTACTATAGTACTGTGATAATTTAAAATATATTAGCGCTGAATGCATCGCATTTTAGAGATGTTTAAGGGTGAGCGTCAGTAAATTTTCTGCCCTATCCGTGCTTTGTTAACTTTCGCGGCACACATATTTCGCCGAAATTCTGCTCAAACAGTTGCGAAATATTTTCTGAAAGATAAAATGCAATGCTTAGATTATATTAAAACTAAATTTAATGCCCCCAAAAACATAGAATATATTTTTTATTTTAATCCAAAATATTTTTGGTGCTGCCATCTGTTGTCGTAATTTAATTCATACCGACTATTTTTTATTTTTTAATGAACATTTTTAAATATCTATTCCTTCTAATACAGTGTTAAATACAACAACAGATCATATATAATAATGCCACATTCACGGAAAGGTAATTTATCATTCTATAAATTTGATAAAGGATCTGCATGTACATCACTGAGGACTGCAGTTTTGTCTTCAAGTTCCTTTGTCTTCCAAGTCTAAGTTCAATTACGTTTCCGTGATTATGGCATTATATACGATCTGTTGTTGTATTTAATAGCGTATTAGAAGGAATGGACATTTAAAAATGTTCATTAAAAAATAAAAATAGTCGGTATGAATTAAATTACGACAACAGATGGCAACACCAAAAATAATTTAAATTAAAGTAAAACATATATTCTATGTTTTATTGGGTATTAAATTTAGTTTTAATATAATCTAAGCATAGCATTTTATTTATAAGAAAATATTTCGCAACTGTTTGAGCAGAATTTCGGCGAAATATGTGTGCCGCGAAAGTTAACAAAGCGCGGATAGGGCAGAAAATTTACTGACGCTCACCCTTAAATAAAATTGCATTTCGGTTGAAAAGTGTTTCATAATCAATGCTTTATGCATGATTGATCTTTCTCGTTTTAAAATCGAATTAGTTTTTTTGTTATTTCATGTTAAAATATTTTTATATAAATCGGTTCCTTGGCGATCGAAAATATTATCACCGAGTTTCTATTTTGATACCACCGGAAAAATCAAAGAACTTTCTTTTCAACGATATTTCAACCGAATTCTGAAGCCAATTTTTCATGTTTATTTTTTATTTTATATACACATCGAAATTTGCATTTTTTAGGTTATTTGATTTAAATATGGTTGTATCCAAAAAATTAAGATTAGCATAATTTTATACAGCTTTGCAAAAAGTTCCGTATATATTTGGGGTTCTAAAAATAAATAAGTAATTTTAATTTTGGTGATTTTTTTTAATTGATATCATTCAGTGATCAGAAAGCAACGAACACACCTTCCCGTTCGTGCGTTCGACTTTTCTGTCGGGGGATTTCGCATTTCGTGGTGATTTGGATTGAAACTGATTTGGCGATTTGGAAACTGTGTGGTATTATTTAAGTAGCGGGTGCTTAGTTAGGATCCGGACAATTCCGCGTAATTTGTGCTAGTCTTACATAAAAAAGGAAGATGTCTGTGTGTCAGTCTGTGCAATTTAAAGTTTAAGCGTCGTACGGCCATGAAATTTAGTATACAGAGATTTCAAGACCCGGAAAAGAGTACCTCGGAAGATTTTTATTTATTTTAAGTTTTAGCATTTTCACACAAATCTGTAGTTAGACCGAAAATATTATCACCGCGTTTCCATATTGATAACAACGGACAGATCGAAGAACGCAGATATTTCAACGATGTTCGTGTCAAAACCTGAGAACAATTCCTTCATAATTTATTTTTTTAAAAATGCGTTAAAATTTGTCTTTTATACGTTATCTGATATATATATATATATATATATATATATATATATATATATATATATATATATATATATATATATATATATATATATATTGTGGTGAACGAAACTGAACATGGGCGTTTATAATTAGGAAAATTAAAAATTACCTAGAATTAATATGGTCGTGAATCGTATTTACGTACATTGCATCGTGGTCGTATTATAACCCGCCATAAATTCTTTCTACGAGTCCCTAAAATATAATCATTAATTAACATACTCACATTGAATTCCACAATTTTAGCTTTCAAAATAAACATTATTTATTACACATATTATGATGGCGATTAAACTTACATTAATTTTATATACAAACTTAAGGAAGCAAAAATTCACGTGTGAGACCAGGATGTTATATAATGCTCAAAATCATATGTCTGACTTTATATTTGCAGATTTGCATATACCTCTGTTTGCCGTCTTGGACATTCTGGACTCCAATTTACTGTAAGCATACTCTTGGACATTCTGGACACCAATTTACTGAAAGCATACTCATGGACATTCTGGACTCCAATTTACTGAAAGCATACTCTTGGACATTCTGGACTCCAATTTACTGAAAGTATACTCTTGGACATTCTGGACTCCAATTTACTGAAAGCATACTCTTGGACATTCTGGACTCCAATTTACTGAAAGCATACTCTTGGACATTCTGGACTCCAATTTACTGAATGCATACTCTTGGACATTCTGGACTCCAATTTACTGAAAGCATACTCTTGGACATTCTGGACTCCAATTTACTGAAAGCATACTCTTGGACATTCTGGACTCCAATTTACTGAAAGCATACTCTTGGACATTCTGGACTCCAATTTACTGAAAGCATACTCTTGGACATTCTGGACTCTAATTTACTGAAAGCATACTCTTGGACATTCTGGACTCCAATTTACTGAAAGCATACTCTTGGACATTCTGGACTGCAATTCTATTGAATACAACACTTGGACGTCCCTAGCCTCCAATTGACTTTTAAAGCACACTCTTGGACGATCATTGCCTCCAATTGTACTTAACACAACACGCTTAGATAGTCATTTCCTTTCAATGGAACATACGACACTCTTGGACAGTCATAGCTTCAATTCTCTATATCTTGAATTGTCTCCTTGTTGCTACATTATTTAACCTGAGGTCCAGATACGCCCTCCGTATGTCTATTGGTTGCTTCTCAGGGAGATGTAGCAACAATTCCTCATTGGCCACCTTATCATCCAATGCTGCTTGTTTTAAGAGTTAGCCTCAAGGAGACTTTTTGTCCCAACCACACCTGCGATTTATGTGTACTGAATTTATTAGGGTCATGACCTCCCTGGCTAAGACTGTCGTAAAATGATGCCTGCGAGTCTGCGCTTTGTTTCGTTGTACATATCGCATAAACCTTAAAACTGTATAAATGTCTCCTGTTCACACACACACACACATACATATATATATATATACAGGGTGATTAGAAAAAGATGGCCCAAACTTTACAAGGTGGTGGTACACACCAAACCAAACATTTTTCGTCATAGTTTACAGGATCTGAAATGAAATGTAAAGGCGTTACAGGGCGCTTACTCATTGGGAAGCGGTCACTTCGCAAATTTAAATGCGTCATTCTGATTGTTCTTTTCTGGTTGAAGAAGAAAACCACGTATGCAAATTTCATCTGGGGAAGAAGAAGAACTTATACAATTCCTTACCTCTCGCCCCCATTTTGGGCGAGTGGTAAGGAACTATATGGACGTCACTTTTCGGGGCAGATGGATTGGACGAGGTGGTCCTATAACTTAGTTCCTACGATACCCGATCTGTCGTATCTTGACTTCTTTTTGTGGGAATATCCCAAGAGTTTCGACTATGACACTCCCCTTGAATCTGAAGAAGAACTCGTTACTACAGTTTCGGCCGCTGCTGCCGAAGTGCACGGCATGCTTGGTCTGTTCGAGAAAGTTCGCCAATCTCTCCATCGCCGCTGTGAGGCGTGCATTCAGGTTGGCGGTCGCTCTTTTGAGCGATTATTGTAATTATTGTTTATTAAATGTCATTTTATAACTTCTAAGCCATTCTTGTGTTTTCGCCTCACCTCATCGGTTTCACATCGGCCCACTGGCGCCTTTACGTTTCATTTTCGACCCGGTAAACTATGATGAAAAATGCTTGGTTTGGTGTGTACTATCAAATCGTAAAGTTTGGCCCAACTTTTTTGAATATATATATATATATATATATATATATATATATATATATATATATATATATATACAGGGTGTATATAAAGGGATGGTCAGAACTGTAAGGGGTTATAGAACTCACCAAAACAAACAACTTTCACAATACAATGTAGGGACGGAAAGCAACCGGAGAGCCGCGAGAGGGCGCTTTCTCTGGGAGTGGATGAAACGTCCGGTTAAAATGGAGTGGAGTGAAGACGAATGCAATGAAGACGAATAATGGAAATTTATTGATACAATGTTTAGAACAAATGCTCAAATGAACGACCACCAACTACGAGACAGACATCACAGCGGCGACGGAGTGAACCGCGTAGACTTTGGAAGATTCCTGGCATTTCACGAACGTCTGTAGCTGCGACGCTAATTCGGGCGACAAGGTCCTGTGGTGACTCGATGGGCGTCTCGTAAACGGCGATTTTTAGCTGTCCCTAGAGGAAAAAATCCAGGCAGGACAGAACTGGGAGATCTGGGTGGCCACGAGACGGAATAATCACCAAAGCCAATCCATCTGTTCGGAAAGGCAATGTCCAGGTAGTTCCGCACAATCCTGGTGTAAGGTGCTGGTGCTCCGTCGTGCTGGAACCATATAATCACTCGATGATTTGCTGGTACAACACGTAGTAAATCTGGCAACACCTGCTGGAGGAAGGTGAGGTACTTCTGTCCGTCTAGGCGGTCTGGTAACTGATACGATATAACTAATTGGTCGTGGATAATCCTTGCCCACACATTCAGGGAGAACCTCTGCTGGTGGCATCTGGAACGTGTAGCATGCGGATTTACTGTGTTCTCCATTTTGACGCGACGTTTCATCCACTCCAGAGAAAGCGCCCTCTCGCGACCTGCCAGTTGCTTTCCGACCCCACATTGTATTGTGAAAGTTGTTTGTTTTGGTGAGTTGTATAACCCCTTACATTTCTGACCATCAGTTTATATACACCCTGCATATATATATATATATATATGTGTGTGTACTATACATCGCCAGCCTCCGTAACTCGCTTCGCGAGTTGAGAGGGCCGGCTTTGCCTTCTACTCGCTGGCGCTGGCAAAGCTCGTTTCAAGCTATTTCCAGCCAAGCTAAAGTTTAAATCGGTAAACGGTTTATTTCACCGTGTTAACCTATTATTTCTCCACAAATGTACTGAATTTCATATTTTTGTATACTATAGTTTTTGCGGTACTAGACGTGTAAATATTTTATTTGGAAGTGACATCTCCAGAACCGGAAGGAAAATCCTATTTCCGAGAGGATAGTAATTTCCACTATCCTTTCCGAAATGTGATGCTGAATCCATATAAGTTATTATATAAGATTTATCTATAGCAAATCCTGAAAAATAGATGCTTCAAGGAAAGTTTTGAACCAAAAGTTAAAATTATTAGTGAACCACCTGAACTCCTCCAGAATTTGATGCTGAATCGATATCAGTTATCATATATGCATTATTTATAGGCAATCTTGAAAAATAGTTGTTCCAAAAAAAATTTCAATTTTTGAACTGAAGACGGTAAAAGAACCGGAAGTGGAAATTCTTAGTGCACCCTGCAACCTCCTCCAGAATTTAATTACCTATGTTCTACTTATAGTAGATCTTGAGAAATAGCGGCTGCAAAGAAATTTTGGTAAAAACAATAGCAATTTTTGCTACTAATAAAACTGGAGCATATTCGCAAATTTTAAGTCTCCCCTATGGCGCACATGACACATTTATGCCGGATATGACTTATGATGTTTATTTTTAAGGAAAAACGTTGATAGATATCAGGCCCTAAGCCTATTATCATTAATCTTCATACATTATATTCTGCATCTCTGGAAATCATAAACATCTGCGTAGAGACTAGCAGTAATCAATCAAAATCAATTGAGATTGGGGGAAATGAACTATTTATTACTGAGAATATTTTTATTTCCATTCGTTATAGATGCAAAAGCGAGGTCACATCAAAGGCACAGAGAGGGCTTTATATGAATGCTGATAAGATTGAAAATCTCGTTTTCGACACTCAATATTGCTAGTCATCGGAGTAATTTATTTCACTGCAGGATTTCAAGACATAAATATTGATAACTGTAAAAAACAGACGAACGGTATTTGGTGTTTTCTGCTCAAACGAGTCTTTCATTGGTGAATTATTTTTGTAAGCAATGGCATATACAGATAACAGTTTCTGGTATAGGCTAAATAAGGAAGTTGACCATGTAATTTGGACTTTGAATAGCTGGATTAATTTAAAAACAGTATTTTGATAGAAGTATAGAGAGTGATTTTGTACACAATCAATAATAAACTAGATCACAAAGTAAAATGCTGTTTAAATAAAGTTTGGTAAGCAGATGTACGTTTTGAAGGTCTTTGGATTTCCTTCTTCAGTGCAAATAAACCTAGAACTTAACTCCCAAATGTGAGCTAGACCATACAGAGCAAATAGAAAATGACAAAAGGACATATTTTCTTTTACTCCATATATGACTAAACGCCATATTCACTTATGTAAATAGCTGAACGACGGAAGCATAGAAGCATATTGGGTTCTATCGTTCAGCCATTTTTCTGTTTAACCGACATAGTCTAGCTCTCATTTGGACATTATAAAGAACCTTTGCTTCAATCGCAAATCGAATCACAGATCTTCGAACTAGCCAGCCAACTCTTTTGAATAATTTCCTTAATTTAAATGCAACAAATAAAATTTTTACAATTGAAACTTATAAAAGTTATTTTTCTTAGTTCTTTATATAAAAATGGGGATTTGTATTTCCATTAGGAGTAAATGGAAACACACGCAAAAGTAATTGATACAGTTCATAAGTATTGTGCTCTCATCTAGTATGTAAAGAGCCAGCCCTTCCTGCTCTAACCGAAACTCAAATCAAGGATTTTCGTACTGGCCTGCCAACGCCCTCTCAATTGAGCTACTGAGACGGAATTGCAAGTGTTATAAGCCGGCCTTTGCATACCGACTTGAAAACATGGGCTTCGCTGAGGTTACAATGAACGGGGAGCTACCCACCTGATTTCGGTTTTTAGAAATCTCAGGTGCGGTGTTTCGAAATTGTAAGTTAAAAATTACGAAGGAGCTCTCTGGAATTTTGGCGCGAAATCTAGGTTGAGTTATGTGTCGGTAATGTCGCCAGGAACGCTTTGAACATCGGGGGGGGGGGGGCTTTTAACACACGTGAAAAGACATCTTAAAACCCCCACTGACAAGAAACGCAGGTGTGCAGATAGGGGAAAAGTCATAAACTGGCCGCC
Source organism: Amaurobius ferox (assembly GCA_951213105.1). Lineage (NCBI taxonomy): Eukaryota > Metazoa > Arthropoda > Arachnida > Araneae > Amaurobiidae > Amaurobius > Amaurobius ferox. The sequence continues at coordinate 128,731,781 of OX578141.1, forward strand.
TGGTCAGGTGTTTGGTGACCGAATCACGTAAGGGACCCGGCCCCTTAGATAAGAGAAGAGAGCGGAGCAAAGTTATGAAAAGGGTTTATTGTTGTCCGGCCGCGATGACTTGGAAGGCAGTGCCAATGCGTTACGTTCAGAGGACGGGCAGAGAATTTTGCCTTTGATGTGGTAAAAGGATCAAAGCTGATAGCGCCACTTTTTTCGCGCGCTTTTAAGGCTGTATAAGTATTAGAGCCCGAAAAGGGGGGATGATTAGGAATTGATAGCGTGCGGAGAAACTCAAATCGATGTCGAAAGCCCAGGCCAGCCGACTCGTCCAAAGACTTAGAGCAGCAAGGTGGATGGCCGGACTCAAAGCGATGTGTGCGAGTTAGTTAAATATTTGTGCCTTGCCTAACGTTTGAGGGTAAGAGGAGAGGCCGAGAAGTAGCCGAGCGACCAATATACCCTGAGAACTTCTAAACATCGGTAAGATGATTTATTTGCATTTTTTTTTCTCCCTGTTGTAAAGTTAAGTGAAGCAAATGAGCATAGAATTAGCGTTCACATTCTCACTCTCTCTCCCTTTGACTAAGAAAGGAAAAAAGGCGTTTTGCAGCCCAAGTCGTATAGACTTATCTTAAGGTTAATGTATGTTCTTGTGAGTTAATAAATTTTTTTTGTTTTAATCTTAAGACCTTTTATTGGATTTGGAAATGTGTAGTGTTATCTCTCTTAAAGTCATCTCCTCTACTGCTATGTTACAAGCTCTGCTGACCCTAAGTCGGCCGAGCGACGAGCCGGAAATCAACGGCCACACAAATCAGACTTATTAGGGAAAGTCATCTCTGAGTAGACCAGGCTTGGTAACACAAGACTTTATCGTCGAAGCTGACTCTGCATTTTTACCTACTATTTTTACCTCAGGTTAACCTCCTGAAATTCTTTTCATCCAGGTTCATATCCTGGCGTGGTTGTTGGCCTCCCGAATTGCAATCGGCTTCCAAAATGTCAAATTCCACTGAATCTGTAATAATTGTACTAGGGTCAGTGTCTGACAACATTTCCTGGGACCCTGGTAGCGTTTGACCACGCACGGTGGGTAAGTCCCTTGGTTGCGATCTGAGAACCGGCATGAGGTCCCCTGACTGATGGTGCCGACTGGGCCACCCTCGGGTTGAGGAGTTTTCTCTCGTCCACCCTTTGAACGCTCTAAACCCTAGTGGTGAGTGTGTGAGTTTGGTAATGAAGACCCACAACATCATTGCACTAACCTGCAGGCTTAATTTGTTCGGGTTCCACTGTAAAGAACCTTGCTGCCCTAGCCTGGACTCGAACCACAAATTTTCGTATAGGCCAGCCGACGCTTTCCCACTTAAACTACTGGAATGGAATTGCAAGAATCTACAAGTGTTTATCAAAAAATGAAACAATGGGTGTAGGTCAAGTATTCTATATGGACAAATATCCCAACCAAGTCTTTTCTATAAGTAAAGGACGTGACTCTGCGTAAAATCAGTAATAACCTAGATCACAAAGTAAAATACCAGAACAAGGAAAATCATTTTAAAACTTTTAGCAATATTAAGGAAAACTTCAACAACGTATATAAGCGCAATTAAGATAATAATGCATTGTTTTATTTGTGCTTATATATGTTGCTCAAGTTTCCCTTATCTTTTGCACAAAGTGTATTTTACTTATTGATTTCAGCAATATTGTCTGTCTTCTTTTCTGTTCTGAAATTTGTCATAAAATTGCTGAAATTCTTCAGTGAAATTGACTTTAAAGGTATTTCCCCCTATTTACAAAATAAATTTATCTTCCCTTAAGGAACCTGTTGAAAAGTACAATAAATGTGATATTTATATTTTCCTTGTGCATGCAAACTATAGTATATTTTAGTCAAACTAAACGTGCATTAAAGTACCGCTTGAAAGACTATCAAAATTGAGTTAAAAAAATCAATAAATTTTCTATCGTTAATCATTGTTGGATGACTAGTCACCTGCTTGATATTTCTTCTGCTCTCATTATTCAAAGTGTTCTTCTAATTTCGATTTGAAATTCTTCGACGTTTTTCATATCAATAAAAGGGTTGATTTGTGACACTCTATGTTTCCGAGACAATGACTCTTCATTTTTCCAAGGTTGGCATGACCATATCTAATTTTTTCCCTCTGGTTCGCTTTTGAGTTCATGGGTGTCGATCAGGCCGATGCAGACTTTCAACGTATTGGGTGAGATTTTAGAGGAGGTTAAACATCAGAAGCTGGTATGGTATGAATTTCCTTCGATACCCATCATAGACATTAAAAGAAAAAAAAGATAATTTTTGTAGGAGCTGAGGGGCATTATTGTTGTCTATTGATTATTATTTCAGTAGTACTAAAGTAGATAGATAGAATATATGAAGAATATATAATATCTTTGATAGAATGTATGAAGAATATACTCTATCTTTGATAGAATACATGAAGAAACACGTGCTTGTCTAAGTAGCACAAATACTCAATTCTTACGTATCAAGTAATACGTAATGTTTACGTGTCAGGCCACACGTAACTATTACGAAAAAATGGTACGTTAGAATACGGTATACCAACCGTTATAAGAAGGTTATTATTACGTATCTTTATACGTTATTATTATGTATATTCACATACGTTATTATTACGTATATTCACATACATTATTATTACGTATCTACGTACGTTATTATTACGTATATTCACACACGTTATTATTACGCTAAAAATGTCTAATTATTACGTTATGCTAAAAAGTCTTTCTTCATGAAGAAAGACTTTTTAGCATGACTTAAAGGTGAAGCACAATCATAGCAAAAATTCCTGCTTTAGTCGACAAAGATTCAGAAAATTTTTGATTCGGGCTGAGTGGACGCACAAGTGCCTTCAGGTTCACGTCGAGTCAGTTCGGGCCGGGTTTTGATACCTTTGACTCAGTGTTTCTTTCAGGAATCTTCAGGTCGGGGGTGAATGAAAATTTAGAGGGGTAAATTTTGTAAATTTTCTATTTGTCCTATATAAATATACCTAAATGCTGTCACACACAAAAAATTTGTTAATATAAAATGTCTCCGGGGGGGGGGGGACGGCTTCGTCCCTCCGGATGTATGTCTGAAAGAAACACTGCTGGTATTCATAAAAGTTCGTAATATCTTGGATGCTACCAGATCAGAAAATATGTAAGGAAGTGGCGCCATCTACTTTCATCTTTATGTACTATTTCTGTATATTTTCTGTAAATGTAAGTTTTCTATTCATAGAAGGAAAAGCTAGGAGAAAGCTCAAGGGTTCTAAACAAGCACCCAATGGCGTCGCCAAAGGGGATGGACTATATCCCTGGGAGCCCATCAGAACCAGTTGAAGTTTAGAGAAATAAAATGTTTTGGGAAACAAAAAAATAAAATATTTCGTTATCCTCCCCCTTCCAATTTCTTTTCTGGTGACACTACTGCAAGCACCCCTAAAAGATGAATTGGAATAAGATATTTTCCACATATACATATTGGCATTGTTTAGTGCAACATAATGGGGTGGGTTATATATATATATTAATTATGGTCAAATGTCACATTTAGCAATGCGATTTTATTGAGTTTTGGAAATTCCTAGAATTTTATATATATATATATATATATATATATATATATATAAACTGGTGTGGATCGAGGTGAAAATGAATTTGATGAATCTGAAATGAGTGAATTTCTCATTCTTTTTAATTTGTACAGATCTTAAATATATTTTAAGAGTGTAATCTTAATTTTAGCTAATTTCAAAATTCTTAAAATTATTAATTTTTATTTATTTATTGTATTATAATTTCGCATGAGACAAAAAAAGTACAATTAGTTTTAATTATTCAGCACTAGATGTCGCCACTAAAATCACATTTCCAGAAAAGGACTCTACACATTTCTAGATATTCACTTGACTTGTCCCTTTATAACTAACTCTACTGTAGATATTGTTTGCCTTTTACTATACACACACATGATGGGAGATATTACAGTTATAGTTATACCACAGACAGAGGGCTACCCATGGGAATTATAAGATCGTTGAGTTGACAAATTATCAAATCGGATCGGCCCTTGACGGACAGACGACTGGAAAAATTTGAGGGACGTGGGGGGGCAGGCGATAACCAAACATTTTGTTACCCATTTCTCCGAACTTCAATGGGTTCTGATGGTTTCTGGGTCCCCCCCCCCCCTTATCTTTAACAACAACTCAGTTATCACACGTTCTGATGATTCTTCATTGACATGGGCGCCCATATATCTTTTTCCAGGGAGGAGAAAACTCTAGGATAATAGGTACACAACATCGACTATCTCAATATCAGCCTTTGTGACCTTTAACTTCCAGGGGATGTCAAATGCTCCTCCCATAGTGCTACCGCATGGGTGCCCATGCTCATTGACCACTTGCCCCCTGATATTTATTTGTCTGATCTCTCCTCTGTGGTGGATGAATTACAAAGTAAATGAAGTTTGAACTATGGGTCTCAACCAAACAGAAGAACCCCCAGGAATCCATAATTCTTGGGCTTTTATAGTATATGAATTACAATATAAAAGCAAAGACTGGTATATCTTAGGCTTTTAAATTTTGAAAGGGTATATATGTCTGAAACAGCATAATATACAGTATCAGTGCAAAAACATCAATGCAAAAAACAGTCTTCTTCATCAGAATTAGCAGAAAGTGAAGCCTGCAATCACCAGATCAAAATTGGGTGAATCGTTCTGATGAAGAAAGCTGTGTTTTGCTTTCAAAACCGGTTGACACTCTCTTTTTGTGTTGTTTTATACAGATAATTATATCCGTTATAATTTTTTACAGTAGTTTGGGAGTATTTGAGCTTTTAAAGTTTGCATTCGCACGTTATGTCAAGAATTGGTGCAAATTCTGAGTATTCGTTATAACGAGAGGTACTTTAACCGGGCATTCATAAATCAATTTATAAGCCCTAAATATCAATTGCAATATTTATGCATTACAAGTAAATTAAGCATATTAGTGTTGGTTTACAAAACTGAATATTTTGTAACTACCGCGTCTGCGCGGAGTATGGGCATGAACAATCTGTAGATCAGAAAGCCTATCCGTGATGGGGTAGATGAAGGATGGTACGATCCCTGTGGTTATTACCCCACCCCTATTGGGCCCCCGTCTAAATTGAGTATCACATTTTTAGTCGCCCAAATAGATATCTTACACCTTCTGGTAGATAGGACGGTCTGGGTAGACAGATAGAAAGAAAATGTGAATGTAAAAATAAAATATAACCATATCAATCGGTTTCGGAAGTAAGATATGATTTCTTTGTCAGTATGACAGTGATTCCTCGAGCTCTCAATAGACTCACTGGACAAAATTAGAACTCGATCTCTGACTTGTGCAAGAGGCAAGAAGTTTTGCTCTTTTTTGAGAAACTGCTTTTTAACCCTTTGCTAAATCTTGAAGGACTGCTGTAAGTTAAAATTTTTTAGGGAGAAAAAAAATCTTCCTTTTTTAGATACACCAGATGGGATTTTCCTGAATGTTCCAATTCACAAAAGTGAGCATCAGACTAGTCGATGCTATACGTCTTATCCTTGAGTTTGCGCCACTGACGTCAGTGGTCCCCCCCCCCCACTTCTCCTGGAAAAAGTATTATGGGCGCTCATGTCAGATATTACAGATGCAACTGGATTCAGAATCTCGGAAAGGAGATTTACAGTGCTGGATTTCATTTTTTGATATTGATCCAATGGGGAATTAATGTAATTTTTCTGCAAATGGGAAGGGAGGTGATCATTATCCCTTCCTGCCTATGTCTATGCCTGAGATGATGGGCGATTGTATATAATTGTTGAAAGAGAATAATTTACAGAAAGCAATAACAATTTCATGCATTTATGTCCTCCATGTGTGTGTGTGAAATATGTTTTTTTTCCTTTAGTATATTCTAAATACATAACAGTATAAGAAACAGGATAAAAACTTAAAATAATATATATCAAAATTGCAAACTTAATAAATAAAATTACTGTCAAAACTTGTGGAGTAAAAATTAATTTCATTTTCTTTAACAAAACCGTATCATTTTTAACACTTTACAACAAAGTTGAAAAGTGTTTATGACTTTGTTCATTCTGTCTGTCTGTCTGTCTGTCTGTCTGTCTGTCCGTTAGCACGATAACTGCCGTAAAAATGACTTAATGAAATTTTAGTATGTTGTTCAGACGGTCTGTAGAATCTATGGGAATATAAATGAATAATGTTACCCAATTAGTTTTGGATTGAACCCGGGTCGAAAAAATGAAATACATTGAGCCCTATGGGACCTAATTTTTCAAACATTTTTTAAGCGGATTTAAAATTCACAAATTGCTTCGAAAATTTTAGGTAATATTCAAATTGTTCCATAAAATATATAAAAAAAAATTCAGTAGTTTTTTAAATAAAAATTAAAATAATAATTACACCTCTTATATGAAACGATCACGTGACCATGATATGAAACGATCACATGACCCACTTCAAAATGATATATGGCATCCATCTTGTTTCAAATCGTGATTTTTTTAAGTTCTTTTTAATTCATATTGAGTGTTGTATCCGTCCTAAAACTACTTTATTTTTGCTTAAATTCTGTGCATCTACATACTGAAACAACGCAATGACAATATATTTGAGTTTAAATGCTCATCTAAATTTGATTATTACTACAACTAAGCTTTTTTTTCACCTATGTAAAATGTAAACAGCAAAATATATAGAATGAGTTGTATTTTAGAATTCCTGTATTTTTTTAACACAAAATAATTTAGTCCATGGAGTCTGCATGGCTGATATGAATGAAATATTAATTGATTTCATAAAGAGAAGGACGATTTTTTTCGATGAAGTTTCAAGCATAGAGTTTAATTTTTTGTAGCTCCATGGTCTTAAACAAAATGTTTAAATAAAATAAATTATTATAGTATTGTGATGAATGAAATGAATGGGAGAAAGTTATGAATGAAATCCTGTTTTTATAAAGAGATCCAGGCGTGTTATTTTTTCTATGACGTCATTTGAATTCATTTCAGTTGTTTTCGATGAAGTTTTCAAATATAATAAATTATCGTAGTACTATGATAATTCTAAAACTATTACCGAGGAATGTATAACATTTTAGAGATGTTTAAACTAGGCAATTTATATTTCAATGCCGTCATTTGAATGAAGTTCATTTTTTTCGATGAAGGTTTAAGTTTTCAAATATAATAAATTAATGCAGTATTGTGATAAGTTTCAAAATATTACCGAGGAATGTATTGCATTTTAGACTTGTTTAAATAAAATTGCATTGAAGTTGGAAAGTGTTTCATAATCAAAGCTTTAAGCATGATTGATCTTTCTTGTTTTATTTTATTATTGTTAAATTTGGTTTTTGATATGTGTTTAATCCATTTACTCACTTTATTAATGGATAAACTACTGTTTTGGAGTGCTTGTATGTTTGATAATGGAGAAAAAGCAGTAGTAAATCAGAGAGAATGACTTCAAGCCCATCTATATGAATAAAATTGTAAATCTGTCTGTATGTTTATTTGTCTCATCATCACGTGGGAACGGCTGCACCGAATTGGATAAAATTTTCGGGATTGTCGTGAAATAGCCCCACTGAAAATTTAGTTCGTGTTTCGAAATTCTGGGATCAAAGGTTATCGAGATATTAATGAAATACGAACCTCACATACAGATAACATTATGCAGACGATATTTATATCGCCAATTTGTTTGTAGAAAAACATATTATGTTGCTTAGCAACGGATTTAAATCCAATGCATTTTATTAAATGATTACACATGATTTTATTAAATGTTTTTCGATTTAAATAATAACAAAACTTATATAAATATAAATATTATCAGAATTGCATTTTTGACTGGATAACCTCAACTAAGGCCTTTGGGTTAAATTATTACGGGACAAGTATTGGTATTTTCAATTTCTCACGTCATCTGTTTTATTTTGGCAAACTATTCATACTCCTATATCGTGTTTAACTAATATATTGTGTTTAGCCGATTGTTGAAGAAAAATAATAGTAGTACTGGTACATATTCTAATACCATTTTAACTATGTAATTTTGGAATATATTGATCTAATTTCATATTTTTCATAAATTTGTTTACAAACGGGACCAGAATGTTTTATTCTTCAGATCTGCATGTGAAGATAGTTTTATATTGCGAGAACAAATATTCTTACCCAATTTAGGAGAATTACAGTAAATATTTAATAGAATATTTTGAATAGCAATATCATTTAGAATACTATAACAATTTGAACATAATTGGGAACTTTAATGTCCTTTATATTAAACATTCCGCACGAAAAACAGGTATACTGTTAGTTCAAATATAAAATTAGTCACACCGTGGAGCAAACACAACAACTTCCGTTTCTTGCAAGCCAGTAAAACGCAGACTTAAAGATCAGAAAATTGACGAAGATCAGCCAAGGTCCAGCAAGGCTTTGGTCCAGTCTGAAAAATGACTGTGTCAGGGTAGTGAGGATATTTATATTGATCCACCAACAGAGGACTAAATTTAGTCCAAAGAATGTCAAGAGTGGTGGCACAAATAATGCGCATCTTATGAAATAGGTAATTTTATGTGAGATTTGTGTTAAGTAAGTGAAGGCCTAAAAATGAAAACTCAATAGTAGAATATATTTTTAAGTTATCATGTAGTACAGTGGTTCCCAAACTGGGGTCCCCGGACCCCTGGGGGTCCGCGACGAGGTTTCAGGGGGTCCACGAACAACACGCAATATTTAACTAATCAATAGTCAGCTTTAAAAAAATAAAATTCATTATTTTTTTCCACTCTTATTTTAATTTTATTTTTTTAAATTAAATAATAATGAACTTTTTTCTAAATAACTTTGAATTAAATACATTCATGAAATTAATTTCAAACTGATAGGTTATATCTTCAAACAGAATTAAATTGTTTGGGAGTAGGTTTCGTTTTGGCACAATGCCATGATTAACGGTGACGATACTCTGATGTAGCTCGGACGTCAAAGCACTTGTAACTTCGAACATTACTACTAGAGACCGGACTACTAGAGAATACTACTAGAGACCGGACTACTAGAGAATACTACTAGAGACCGGACTACTAGAGAATACTACTAGAGACCGGATGACGTCAGCTTTGAATAGAGAGGGACGTAGCGAACGTTTCCCGCCTCTCCCCTTGCAATATGGTTTTAAGGGGTCCGCGAATTTTTTTTTTCTCTGAGGGGGGTCCGCGGACCGGAAAGTTTGGGAACCACTGATGTAGTATACTTAGCCTACCTATTTTGGGAAAATACGAATACTAAACAAGCGAACGCACTGCGCACTCTTATGGACATACAGGCTAAGAGGGCGCGTTTCAGTTATTTTCGATTTTCCACTGCGCTTCTGTTTCATGTAATATTACGGTCATATTCTGGTGGCTGTAATGAAAAGATTATTCTTTTACATTATGTGATATTTTTATACAATTTAGAGCTGCAATTCAGCTACAATCAGTTATGTGGGTGCTCTTACCCGTTTTCACCCTAATGGAACCTCAACCCGACCCCTAGATTGGAAAGTAAAGGAAGTTCAGCCCGAAACTTGTAAATAAAATCAACCCGAACCGCAAGGCGGGTAACCATGGGTACCCGATTCCATGCAGGACTCTAGTGTCGACCGCGAGACAATGTAACGCAGTCGAATTTTCGATTCAGAAAATGAGGGTTTTGGTAACGTCTTTCCAGATCTTAGGAAGTCTCCCTCCCCGCTAGTGAAAAGTCTAAAACTTTGTGCTATTATAGTATCGATCACGTGATAGAACTAACTAAACCGGATTTCGATTAAGACGGCTTTTTTTGACGCTAAAGAGATACACTGTAAAACTTATTAAAATAATGTTGCAACTGAATTTTTTAAGAGTGTCTGTACTTGTCTTTGACAAATACTAATATTTTCATAATTATCAAATGACTCAACTCTTTGTAAGTATTTTTATAACCAACCTCACTGTTTAAGAGTTATAATGAGCCGTTTTTAAGATGCTAAAAATTTACTTTTCCACAAAAAGTAAGAAATCTTGAAATAGTGGACATATTGAAGCCCTCACATATTGAAGACGCTTAAGACAGAAAAAATATTCGTTATAACCGATATTCGTGACAACTGATAAAAGGGGTATTAGATAAACAATAAAAATGACTTATCCGCCTGCATATTGTGAAACAAAAAATCAGTATAGTAGAGTTGAAATGTACTTTTCTTTCATTTATGTTTAGAAAAAAGCTGTTTCTTTTGAACACTTGAATTTAAAACACATTTGCATTGTACTATTTTATTGTATCTAAATTGTTACTGCAGTTAATGTTGTGGGCTTCGGAATAGTCAAGTAAATTTTGGAGGATTTCACAGCAATTGCTAACGTTATCCGCCCTTTTTTAAAATCCATTTCGGTTTCTCCGGATTCGGACTTATCAGGCGTATTATCAGCAACAGTAGCAATAAAAGCATTATCGGTCTCTTGTGCTTCACTGCTTCAACATAATCATTGAATGCAGTGTAATCGCGAAAAGATCTACTGGTAAAAACCCCTTTTCTCGTGACATATTCCACATTAAATTATCGGGGCGCGGTAGTCCAGTGGTTAGCGCGCTGGAGTTGTACTCGGTAGACCCGGGTTCGATTCCAGCCACTGCCAAAACTGCCGCCGTGTTCACGCGGAGTGCGATCACGTTAAACATGTGGGTCCGTAAGTCCTTCCGAGAGGTCGTTTGTAGAGGAAGGAGGGTACGGTCCCTGTGAATGCCTCCCCCACTGGGTTCCGGTCTAAATTGGGTGGCACTTCCCGACCGTCCAAACAGTTACCTTATACCTTTCTGGTAGGTCGGACGGTCTGGGTCTCAAAAACAACATTAAACTATCATCATACACAGGTTCAGGAATGAAGGACTGTTGGTTTTTTCTTTAAAATCTAGAATGTTTTCAGCGGTTTTTTTCTGTTTAAGGATGAACATCACGCTAAACATCATTAAAAAATAGCAGGTAATCTTAATGTATCTAAGGAAGTGTTTAGGTTCAGCACATCTGGGGAAATGTTTAGGCTTAGCGTATCTGGAAAAAAATCTTTATTACCGAACTAATTGTTGCTCCTGGGATTTTAATTTTACTCAAAGAAATTCTGTGAAAATAATTTCTTTCTCTATCTTTACTACACCAGAAACTTCAATATCCAATGCGCAGGTATCTTATTGTTCACTATAAGCGATATGTGTAACATTCTGAAAGTATTGCAAATCCAGGGTGACAGAAAGCATCGTAATACCCGATACTTCGCTACACCCGAGCTCGCTTTATGTGGGCTAAAATGTAATAAATGGATTACAGGAAATTTGGACGTTTCAAATGAAATGAAAGTTTTTGAATCGGAAGTCAAAATTCTTAATGAACCCTCAACCCCGCTCCGGAATTTGTTGAAGAATCCAAATCAGTCACCATCTAGACTCTATCTATAGCAGATACTATGAAAGATTAAACTCCGCAAAAACAATAGTACGGCAAAATTTTTGCCACAAATAAATTTTCTTAGAGCAAAGAATGATACTTGTTTCTGAAAATCAAATGACCCTTCTGTCTTGACCTCTGAAGGCTAATGTATCAGTTGCGTGTCAAAGCAAACAAGACAGGCATGTCCTAATAGAAATTCACATTCACACGTATTAAATGGATCTAGCTCTGCTAAAAGCAATATCGAAAAATCATAGGCTAATTATCATCATTTACATCGAGACCGCATTAGCGAATCATGATTATTATGTAAATAATGGCCTAGCAATTTATGCACCCAGTATAAATTAAAACATTGTTTGTCTATAAATTATATATAATCGTTGCAGAGATTATGATGTATATATATTGTGTGAAACCAGTTTTTGAAGATCCCCGCATCCGATTATAAATTTCGATATTTTTTTATTTACTTTATCTACATGAATTGTATAATGTATAGGGGAAGTATTGTGGCGGGGTTGAAAATTCGAATTTTCGAAGGAAGCGAGCACGTTTCAAGCATCCTTGACCTCGAATCGAACGGTTTTTAGGTCATGTCTGTGTGTAAGTGTGTGTGTGTGTGTGTGTGCGTGTGTGTGTGTGACTGTATCTGTGTGAGTGTATGTGTGTGACTGTATGTGCGTGTGTGTTCGTGTTCGTGTGTGGATGCGATACTTAACAAATGAATGGAACGTTTCGAAAGTGATTTTGGTGTGATTGTTACGATTCGTGAATATTGGAACCCTATTGATTTTAAATGTGATTGAAATTTCCGAACATCCCCCAAATTTTTGAAAAAATCATAAAAATAATCAGATCATTCAATAATGTTGAATAGATCATTTTATGCTGTTGTTGTTGTTGAGGCCCAGAACCTCCGACCTACCACAAAGGTGTAAGGTAACTGTTTGGACAGCCGGGAAATACCACCCAATTTAGACCGGAACCGAGTGGGGGAGGCATCCACAGGGACCGTACCCTCTTTCCCCTACCACCAACCTCTCGGAAAGACTTACGAACCCACATGTTTTACGTGATCGTACTCCGCTTGAACACGGCGGCCGTTGTGGCAGCGCGCAAACCACCGGGCTACCGCGCCCGAAATGTGCCACTTGGTGTTCCCAGGTGGTCACCCACCCAAGTACTAACCGCGCCCGATGCTGCTTGACTTCGGTGATTTAACGAGAACCGGTGTTTTCTGCACGGTAGGGCCGTTGGCTCAGATCTTTTTATGTGTATTTTTTTATTCTAAAACGAATAACACAAACTTTAGAACGCTATGAACCTTTCTCGAGAAATTGCCCGCTTTTCAAATAAATATATCTAAAAAATACATAAAAATGAACAATAATAAATATCATCAAATATGTAACACTTGCCGAAAAAGTTAGCGACATACCGCTAACTTGACGATTTTTTAATGTGGGGTCAAATTGAGGAAAACGGCGCTAAATTGATGAAATTATACTTAACATATATTAATATAATGGAGTATATTACTTAGTAGATGTTAGCGATATCGCCAATTGTCAAGTTATATTATCATGAAGTATAATTAAATTGGGAACGTTAAAATAATTTTACATGTTGTCATCCAAAAAAGCTGCAAATACGAGGGGGAAGACAAGGCAGACTGTGTCTTGATTAATTTTTGAATTTTTCTAATGGAACTGCTTGCTTCGAATCCAGTAAAAATGCAGAACATATTTTTTATTACCTTTGTCCACTGTTAATAATATTCTCAGCGATCAGGACTACAGTGAAGCAGCTTTTGTCTAATAACAGGGTGTTTCATAAAAGCGAGAAAGTGCTCATCCATTTCTACATTTGGAGCATGGTTTCGCGGCCATTGCCGCTCGTCAGCGTGGTGCAGGCGATCAGTGGGCGTAAAACTCCTTAAGGATTTTAGAACTTTTATGATAGAAGCATTTACTCGAAGCAAAAAAAAAATAAACGAAATGGACACTTCGTCTTTGTCTTATTTGTACTTAAATAATGTCATATTTGCGCTTACATTTAGGCTTAAATCGTCTTATGTGTGCTTAAATATGTTGCACAAGTCTTCCACATATTGATTTATTTCCCATACCAGTTTCACCCCATTGCAACAATCATGTAAAGACATTCTGAAATATATGAATTTCAAAAACCTTTATCCAAAATATTATACCATAATCTTATTTTCCATAGTCTTTGCATATAACAATATCAACAATATGGCGTTCATTTATAAGATTTATTTTTACATAAATTTCCTTATTATCAAAATTTGATAAATTGAATGAAAATCGTCTGACGTATAAATGCACTTGATTTTATTCCTTTGCTAAGCAACATATTATAATTTTCTTCAAAACAAGTTTTTGAAAATATCGTCTGCACAATGCTATTTCTATGGAAAGTTTAATTTAGCGTTTCTCACTAATATATCGACAACCCATAGGTCTAGAAACTCAACACATTTACGGGTTATCTGCAGTGAAGTAGAGAATAACAGTACTAAATTGTAATAAAAATAATAAATAAATTAAAGAATAAAAATTTAGTCAAAAATTGTGGATTTTGTATATGAAACAGATAGACTGACAAGCGAACTTTCTATTTACATACAGATATTTTTAAATATCGTATTAATCTTCCGTTTATTAATGTATCTGTTTATACCCTAAAATGTTCAATGTGGGTGTGCGCACATATGTAATCAAAAATATAAGACGTCGTGTATACCTGTTGATGAACCTTGAAAGGGAATATGTTCTAGTCAATCTGAAATTGCCATTCAAATGCCAAGAATTTCAAGGAAAATTCAGCACCTCTATCCATTTCTCGAGGCCAAATTGCAAGTGCTTGACCATGAGAATCAACAAATCAAACTAATTTGAACACGCTAACCTTGATCTTGACAAAAGTGGGCGAACGCCACTCCAGAAACCTTTACGTAATTTAGCAACTGGATTAATTTCATTCATCTATTTGTTTTTCAAGGCGTAATCTATAAAAGGAAATTGATAATGAAAATACGTTTTAATAGTCTCAATATTTATGAATAAAAAACGACGCTCCATGTTTATCTCTTTATTCAGTAACACAAATATGTTTCATTTTAAATTTGGTACGATTTCAAAGCAAGTATCCTAATTAATGTTTCGAGCTTTTAGACCCAAAGCTTAATAAAAATTGTTTCCACAGAAATACCATTTTGCAGTGGATTTGTTTCCGAATTTTTTTAATTTTTTTTGAAGAAAATTATATTATGTTACCAGCAGTGAATATCCGTTTTTCGCATCGGTCAATTAAAATATGGTAATTGTAAATCCCAGGCATTTAACAAACAAACACATGAATCATATGTTGAAAGAAATATACTGGCAAAATTTTTTTAGTCATTTAGTTCCCAAATAATTGCCTAAACACGATTTCGACCTCTGCATGGACAAACTCGCATCTGCACAAAGTCCGCTGCATGAACGTTATATACAGGGCTGGTTATCGCAGGGGCATGCGGGGAAGCCCTTGTGTTTGAGGCCTCAATTAAACAAATCCGACATCGAAAAATGAACGAATGCTTCCTGAATATGCTATCAGAATGTATGCTATCAGAATAGGTTTTCCCAGCGAAAAAAATCACTTTGGGGTATATAGGGATTTTAAGATCTAAAGATCACAGTTTAGGAATATATAGCACATGGGCACGTGACGTCCACGGACATTTGTGGCCTTACGTTTCGTGACGTTTCCAAAACAAAATACTCGTTTGCGTAGTTATATGGAAATTTTCATTATTTCTGCATTAAAAACGGTTGCTTTAGAAACTTACAATCTTTTAAACTATAATTTTATTAAATTTATCTTGATGGATATTTTTAATTAACCGGAAAATAAAATATTCACTTTAATTAAAATATGTACACGAGTTTTTCTTGTCCGGCCGTCCAAACAGTTACCTTACACCTTTCTGGTAGGTCGGACGGTCTGGGTCTCAACGAGTTTTTCTTAAGAAAAATCGTTACATATCTTTCCCTTCACGCTCGCATATACATTGCAGAATTTGCTAGTAAATGTATACATTTTTAGAACGCTAGTTAGTGACCACAGTAAAAATGAGTAGTAGTGTACATTCACTTAAAATCACTTAAAGAGAACTTTAGCGAATGAAATCTTAAAAAAAAGATGTTGTTATTCAAATATTCCAAATAACTTATTTTTATCACAAAGATACATTTCGATGTTTAATGGGTTTAGTTTCAATTTTTACTATTACACGCTATGGTAAAAATAATGCCCTTTTGGCCTTACGTTTTTGCCCATTCTACCACGCTGGTTGTTTATTTACACTCTTGCCCATGCGCTATAATATTATGAAAGCGCAATATTCCTATTCCCTCTTTCGTCTGTCTCGAAGGCCAGGCGAAGAAATACACAGTCCACGATGTTAGTATAGTGCTAACGTTAGCATGACGTAAGCCCAGGTGCTAATATTTTCAAATTCAAAGAAAGGTCGCCAATTTGACGATATATTTTCAACTTCCGGAATGTTCCAGAAACACCACGAAATAACGATTAGTCTAGGAGATATGGAGAGATTTCCAGAAATTTCTACACTACACGAGCTACATTGAAGCCAACGGTCCTACCGTGTGTAAATACCGGTTCTCGTTAGATCACCGAAGTCAAGCAGCATCAGGCGCGGTTAGTACTTGGGTGGGTGACCACTTGGGAACACCGCGTGCTGTTGGCACATTTCGGGCGCGGCAGCCCGCAGGCTTGCGAGCTGGATTTGCACGCTGCCACAACTGCCGCCGTGTTCATGCGGAGTACGATCACGTTAAACATGTGGGTCCGTAAGTCCTTCCGAGAGGTTGGTGGTAGGGTAGGAGGGTACAGTCCCTGTGGAAACCTCCCCCACAGGGTTCCGGTTTAAAATGGGTGACACTTCCTGGCCGTCCAAACAGTTACCTTACACCTTTCTGGTAGGTCGGACGGTCTGGGTCTCAACGAGCCACATTGAACTGTGATTTTTGTCAATGTTTTAAGAATAGTAGCTGCTGTTTTGTGAAATTACTTTCGTTAATATTCTGTGAATAATACCAGTTATTTTGTGAAATTAGTGAAGCATTTAAGTCCTGTTGATTGTATATTGCTCCTGTTTACTTTGTGCTTGTGAATAAAAACAAGTTTTCCCGAAACTTGGACTCGTTTTGTATCCTGCGTGTGCACTCACGATTTGCGAATATACGTTCGTAACAATAACACCTAGAGCATGTTTGCTTCTTTACTATGATGGGAAATTTGCCGATAATTAAAATATTATTAAAATATGTACGAACATCATTTTGATGAGAGATTTTCCAATAATTAAAATGTTATTAAAATATGTGCGAGCTTCATTTTGATGAGAAATTTTCAAATAATTAAAATTTTATTAAAATATATACGAACTTTATTTTGATGAGAAATTTGCCAATAATTAAAACTTTATTAAAATATGTACGAACTTTATTTTGATGAGAAATTTTCCAATAATTAAAATGTTATTAAAATATGTACGAACTTCATTTTGATGAGAAATTTGCCAATAATTAAAATGTTATTAAAATATATACGAACTTTATTTTATTTTGATGAGAAATTTACCAATAATTAAAATGTCTTTGAAATATGCAACAACTTCATTTTGTTTACCATGTTCTGGAATGCAATTATGTTTTTGAAAAAAGTATTTTCCTTCATTTTATATATGTTGAGAGGTGAAGGGGGCTCTTTAGGAATATCTGACCCGGGCCCCAGTTAGTAAGTTGGGCTCTGGTTATATACCCTAAATAATCGCACATGACGCATGCAATATGTGTACGCAGCTGTTAATTCAGGCTATGTTAGTTCAAGTATGTTATTAGTTCAAGCTATGAAATTTAGTCTTCAAAGCTACGCTCTAGCATAATTAAAAGCTGAGATATTATCAAATTAAAATAATGCTTGAAATTGAGTAGGGCCAATAGTAATTAAACATAGGCCTATCCGGTCTGTAACTCCATTCTATGAGGAAATTCGGGGATTTACAATTTTTATAGGTAGTTTCAGTACCTGAGCTATATATGTAGCAATTTTCAGCATTAGAACTTGGTTATATCGAAAAAGACCTTTAGAATATATTCTTTTTAGAGATGTGAGTTGTTTCGACTTATCTTTGTGATTTCAGTACATTAGTTATGTGTGAAGCAATTTTCAGAATTCTAGCTCAATTGGAAGTTACTTAGAATTTACGGATATACACCCCTAAACAACTACCCGCAAAATCCTCCCTATGAATAAATGTGAGTTTTTGATAATTTTCCGTAGTTTCCGCACCTGATCTATATGTGTAGCAATTGATGAAATTGACCCAAGGCGATGACAATTGTACCTCTCTGCATGATAAATTGAAATATTTAAAACACAATTAAAATAAGTAAAAAAGTAGCAGGATAGTAAGACTTAACATTGGACTCATTTTTATTTTTATTTTTGTACGACAATGGTTATTTAGAACAAAATTTATTCATATCCGATGCAATAGCGAAATCTTTTCAAATATGAGCCAGATATGGGAAATAAAATCATCTCCTTCGACCCTTCTATAGAGGAGTTTCGAGTTTTAGGAATTTTCTGGTCAGTTACATCATTCGAAACATCTGTGTACCAAGTTGCAAGTGGGTAAACATTTTAGGGACATACATACATACATATATACAAATTTTTTCGTTTATATATATATATATATATATATATATATATATATATATATATATATATATATGTATGTATGTATTTACCAACTAACTTGTAATATCTGTAATCTATCATATATTGATCAAATTAATACTCCCATTCATCTACGAATGAATGTTCACCCCGATCACATTAAAATGTTTAGTCATAAGAATAATGTTTCTCTACCATTTTCCAATAGATTTGAATATTATCATTTTGCACTACATGGGTTCGAAAATATTACTATTCACATTTTAGATATTAAAACAGATAAGGCCGGCAGATTTTTTTTTTTAAATTACTACATTAAATCTCAATTTACTCGCTTTCCATATGGATTAAATCAAATCTATCTCAATAAAAATACTGTAAAAAATAATTTTGAAGATAGTCAATAATCTATTTATAATCATTTATACTATAGACCCAAATTTCAACATGATAGTAAAAACACGTATAATGCAAAAAGATCAAAACGTGGTAAAGGAAAATCTAGAAATCAACATGTAGACTTTAAAACTGTTATCAAAACCCTGCATCAGAACTTCAAAACAATTTATAATTGGAAAAATATCAAATCATTTTGTATTTGCTATTAAAAAGAGAAAAATTAATCATCTTTATGCTGCCTTCTTAAAAATAAACCTGTCCAATGAACACTTTAAACATATTTTTTATGATCTGATTATCACTCGTGCAAAACACTTAAAAATACAACTCAACAAATGTTTCAATAATACAAATTCTTATTGTGTTATATCGTTTAAACATACAATTTATAATTCCATTGACTTTAATGAATTATTTAATACACTTACTGCCAATCAGTGAATTAAAAGTTGTAAAAACATTCAAAAATAACAAACCATTAGGTAGGTTAATATTTAATTATAATGCAGTTTCACAAGCATTCTTATTTGACAGTGAAACAAATTGTTAGAAATAATTGTGTTTGTAGGGATGTTAAATTTGAAAATTATATTAACCCAAAGTTAGGACATGTTGTCAATGGAGATTTAAATATAGTTCAAGATCAATCCTTAAATGCAGCAATGACATACGGTACTAAATTCAGGCTACCAGTTTGTAGTATCCCCTATATCTTAAAATCTATAAACTGAGACCTAGATAAATATATTTATAAAATAGCATGTAAATATTCACTGCAATTAGAAGCTTTTAACATGTAAAAATATCAAATCCTAGAAGTCATTAAAAATACTATTAATAGCATAAAATTTACCAATTCATTATATAATTATGGTAAATTAAAAACCTCTATTAAAAATTTACAAAAATCTTTTGTTATCACTTATGTAGACATAGCCTCTAACAATTATGCAATTATTTGTAAACAATTTTATATTCAGTTTTTGATCGACTATTTAAAGATTAACAAAATTTCCAAATTAGACTCACATTCACCTAATAGTATCAAACTAAAAATTATTAATATTTATGGTGATTTAATTTCTTATTGCGCTTGCTATCAATATTGATAATTGTCAATTTTGTACATTTTAACATCAAAAATTCGTACCTTGGATCTTATACGTCGATGTGAATAACATAAGTTTTGATGTGAATAACATTAGTTTTGATGTGAATAACATAAGTTTTGATATGAATAACATAGGTTTTGATGTGAATAACATAAGTTTTGATGTGGATAACATTAGTTTTGATGTGAATAACATAAGTTTTGATATGAATAACATAGGTTTTGACGTGAATAACATAAGTTTTGATGTGAATAACTTGATGTGGATAACATTTATGATTGGGGGTTTCTCTGGCGGAAAAACGGAGCGTTGCGTAAAATGTAAAATTTTGAAGCTTATATCCTCGAACCAAATGAATAAAAATATAAATAATTTTTATTGTTTTGTCAGAAATATGGTTCAGAATATGAATATATTAAAATAATTTCAATATTTTCATATTTCGAACATTTTTTTTCTAATAACCTTGAAGATCACTCTCCGAGCGAGAGTTATTTTCATTTTTCTAACTGTCACTCGAAATTTGTAGTAAACTATAAAATATAGATATAAATAGTAAAATGAGCAGTATAAAAATTTAGTATTAAAATATATTTTAATTATTAAAAAAATTTTTTTATGGTTTTTGAGTAATCGTTTTGTCAATTTGAAGAAGTATGAAAAGTTTGCTTTTTTCACGTTAGTAATGCTTATATCTAAACTAAACATGATAGCTATAAACAATAAGCAAAAATGTGTAGTTCTTCGAAAGCGCTATAAGTATATATAAACAGCATTGGATCAAATTCTTTTTTTTCTTGATATTACAAAAGTCCGTTTTATTTTACAAAATGTTTTTCACGCAAAGCAATTTCGGCTCCATCAGACTGGAGCAATCGCCGAATTTTTTCACTGTGGCAGAAGTAAATTCATTGCATTATATACGGAAAGTCGTGTGCTACACACATCTGATTTTTAACACTTTACAACAAAGTTGAAAAGTGTTTATGACTTTGTTCATTCTGTCTGTCTGTCTGTCTGTCTGTCTGTCTGTCTGTCTGTCCGTTAGCACGATAACTGCCGTAAAAATGAGTTTATCAAAATGAAATTTTAGTATGTTGTTCAGACGGTCTGTAGGACCTATGGGAATATAAATAAATAATATCACCCAATTAGTTTTTTATTGAACCCGGGTTGAAAAAATGAAATACATTGAACCCTATGGGACCTAATTTTTCAAACATTTTTTAAGTAAATTTAAAATTCACGAATTGCTTCGAAATTTTTAGGAAATATTCACATTATCCCATAGAATATATAAAAAAAAATTCAGTAAAATATGTTAAGTAGTTTTTTAATTAAAAAAAATATTTAATATAGGGAAAAAAACAAATTCAATTAAATTCTGACTTTGGGATATCTTCCAGAAAGAAAAGAGAGAGATATTGTATAATAAATATCTCTCCATTTGTTTAAACGTTTTGCATATGGGAGTGGCTTCATATTTTAAAATAAATTTGGTAGATAACAATTTTTCATTTTTTTAAAATTTTATATAACTCTTCTTGATAAATTTAATTGGTGGCATTTTAAATGCACTTTCCTACGTCCTAGAGAGTTAAAATTTGGTACACAGCTTAAATTTGTTGAACATTTTATTCGACAAAAATTTGATGGATCTTTAAATATAGATCATACATTTTTTTCGAAATGGCCTGAAAATAATCCCCGTTCACTTCTATAAATCATTGGTGTAATATTGTTAAAAATTCTGATGTGGACAGCACATGTCTTTCTCTGCAGACTCATATTCGTTCTCTTTATTTATTCAATGATAATTTGAGTTTATCTGCACAACATAAGTATTTTAAATGACATTGCATTTACACGTTAAACTTAAATTTGGTTCTCATTTGATAGCTGGACTTATTGTCAAAGGTGGCGTAGCGAAAACGCGAAAAAACTAGAATATCTCAAGAACGGCTAGTCCTAGAGTAATGGGGTTAGTCTTATTCTTTTTGTTGTCAAAAATCACATATAAAATAGGAATTTAATTGATATAATTGAGCACACGTAGTCTTTTATTTTTATATATAACGATTTTTGCTGGCCATTTCGCAAAAATAGCCCGTTCCTTTTTCCCGAATCGTAGTAGAATAACCTACAAATGATTTATATACAAAATTTTGTTAAATTTGGTATATAAATCACTTGTAGGTTATTGAAATATTATACTCCAAATTTTGTTAAATTTGGTTCATTAGTAGTTTTTAGCTAGAGTGGATAAAGGCAATTTCTGCGGCCATTTCGCAAAGAAGGCAGATTCTTTTATTACGAATCGTACTATAATCTAATGAACATCAGGATTTCCCACAAAAAACATACCTACCAAATTGTATGAAATTCGGTCCATTAGTTTTTCAATTAGAGTGGATGTAATATCCACACAGACACACAGAAACATACACAGATACACCCTTACACACACAGACGTTTTCCTAAAAGTAGTTTTTTCGTGTTCTAGAAGTCCCAAAACGTGTAGATCCTTTGAAAATTCGAGTTCCGATCTTCGGCACGATTCCAATACTTTGAGTACACACACATACACATATATATTATCTGTGTATTATCTGTGTATCTAAATTCCGTGCCTATGCAATTACAATAGTTGTGATTTTAAATGATCCCTAAACTTTTATTATTTCTTCAAGGAAGCCTAATTTTAACATATGCAGAATGCAAATATCTCAAGCGATTGTAAGATGAATTACATAAGAATTGCTGAATTTTTTTCACACAAAATTATTTAGCTCTGGAGTCTGGAATACAAGTTATATGAATGAAATATTCATTGATTTTGCATAAAGAATCAGATGATTTATATTTCGATACAGTTTTAAATATTTAAGTATAATAAATTACTGTAGTACTGTGATAATGTAAAAGATATTACCACTGAATGAATCACATTTTAGAAATTTTTAAATGAAATTACATTTCAGTTGGAAAGTGTTTCATAATCAATGCTTATGCATGATTGATCTTTCTTGTTAGACATGTAATGAGTAGGCAACCAGAAATTTGTCTAAAAAATGACGACATTTCGTTTTTCAAAACATGATATTCTTTTTCATAAATGTTACTCTCTATAGTACAAAATCGTTTTTAAACCATTTTGAAAAGTTTGAAGTACACAAAATGATTAACGTTATTCCATGAAACGAAGGCTTGTTGCCAGTTTTCATCATTGGACGGCTTACGTTTTTTTTAAAGGACTTTTATTTCTATGACCGCGATAACTTAAAGCTGTAAAATGCAAAAACTGCTAATGGAAATAGTGAAAATGTGAAATAGAATGTTCTAAAGAAACCGCATGAAAAACATTTTCGAAATGTTAAATGCCTGAAACTTGCATATTTAATGTAAATGTTTTACCCATCGCGCGAAACTTACAAAGCGTGTACCGCGACCACACAGAAATATTTAATTAAATAGTGTAAAACTGCAATTATTCCTCGATGCCTTGACACTAATATGTGGCCTATTCTCCAACAGCGAAAACTACAACTTCCTGATAAGGAAAATTCCTAACGAAATAACTCGGCATGCAGTGAGAATTAGTTTTCATTTCGACATGATTACACAGAACCGGTGAAAATTAGAAAACACATTTAGGTAGCAGATAGAAAAATGGTATGATAAGAATTTATTTATTTATTTATTTAAATGTTCTTAATTCAATTCAAATGCAGGGTATGGGTTAACTAATAACTGAAGATGTGCGAATAACACTTTTCGAATATCGAATGCGAATATTTACCAGATCTCGAATATTCGAAAAATCCGAATAGTTATTTTAAATTGTTAGAAAATGATATTTACATTTAATAATAGTATGAATTATTAGTAAATAAATTAATAAAATAAAGTAAGATGTTAAAAGTGTACTGAAAAACTTATTTTAAAGCTGTAATGTATAATAAAATTTATGAAATTTGTAATTTATAATAAAAACCCATATACCCGTTGCTCGTAATTTAAAATATAAGCAATTTATAATAACATTTTAAATCATATGATTCTTCAAAGTTTAAATAAAATATTTAAATTACTTTCATTATAAAAATGTGAAAGTCTAAGAATATCTGTTTTCGCTATACAAAATATTAAAAGCAAATCCAAAAAAATTAAACATTATTGTCCAGTTTGTAAACTAATTTACAAGAAATATGAAGTTTGATCAATGTATGGCAAAAAAAAAAATGAAATAATAGCGAAAGATGTCCCTCTAATTTCCCTATATATATATACACAGGGTGTCCCAAAAAGATTGAAACGCTCTTTAATTCTTTACCCGTTGGAGATAAGTGGGCAATGTAAATTGCAAAAATGTTGAAAGTAAGGTAGGAAATAAGACTACGTTAATGAAATAGTCCTCCTATTAATTTTCCAAAAGTTACACTTTTTAAATTTTTATACGACACCCTTAGACAAATTTGATCAATCAGAAAATTTTTATTTTTAATGCAACAAGATCATTTAAAAAACCCGCATATCTGTATCTTTAAAATTGAGTGAGTTATAGTATTTAATTGAAAATTAAACATTGTAAATGGAGACCATATATAAAATTAGAAATGTAAATTTGTGACATATCACAAAAAAGATCAATGTATACATATTTTAATTATGTGCCCCAACCGCGTAGTGAGTACCACAGCTTTATATGATCTCTGTCTGTGTAATGCTTTATTTAGATGCATTTGTGATAAAAAAAGTTGACACATATTAACGTATTTTTGATCTAAACAATTTCCATCGCAATTTGTTTATGATCCCTATTTTCACTGATGAAACAGCCTTTCACATGGTACGGAAAAGTGGCATAAGTCAGATTTTTTCCTTTATAATTATTCAGTTGATGTTAAAGATACAGATAAGCGGATTTTTTAAATGATCTTGTTGCATTAAGAATAAAAATTTTCTGATTGATCAAATTTGTCTAAGGAGGTCATATAAAAATTTAAAAAGTGTAACTTTTTGGAAAATAATGAGAGTACTATTTCATTAACGCAGTCTTATTTCCTACATTACTTTCAAAATTATTTCAATTTACATTGCCCACTTATCTCCAACAGGTAAAGAATTAAAGCGCTGTTCAATTTTTTTGGGACACCCTGCATAGTATAATGTATAGGGAAAGTATTGTGACGGGGTCGAAAATTCGAATTCGAGTTCTACCATAAATAGATGCATTGTGATGAGATCAAAAATCCTACCTTTGGATTTGGTAGATCTACACTTTTTCACATTTCTGAATACCAATTAATGTGTGCGTATCTGTCTGTGGAGATGATAATTCTCCAAAAAATTGAGATAATTACATGCACTTTGGTACGATTATTACAATCTGTAACAACAATAAGTTTATTGACTTTCAAAGAGGTCGAACCAGGGAAAATGCTTTTAATTTTTTGAGCATCATTTGTTATTGAAATTGAAATAGATCATTAAAATACAAATATGCTGAAAATTTTTACAAAAATTATCATTTTATATGTACTTTTTTATTTAAATGTGCATAGTCTCATTTGCGGAATGCTCAAGAGCGACTTTATCGAAATATTGCACATTTTAGATGTAAATTGTAATAAATTATAAGAAAAAAATGTTCACTATTATCAAATGGGTAATTGCTTTATAGGCATTTATAACTAGAAATAAATGGACGCCGTTATTTTAGAGTTATCACGAACCATTCTCGATATATTGAGATTTGATAATATTGATAATTATCAATTTACAGTTGCGTAAGTTGTTACATGTTGTCATCTAGAAAAACACCAAATGTACATTTCAACATTAAAAACAGTGTGTCGTACATTTTTTACATCATTTTTTCACTGTAAAGGAAATAAATTCGTTGCATTATATAAGAAAAGTCATTTGCTTAAGAAACGTCATTTCTCTATATATAACTTTCCCTATATGCATAATATAATGTATAGGGAAAATATTGTGACGGGGTTGAGGATCGTTTTTGAGGTGATGTCGGTGTGTATATGTGTGTAAGCATGTGTGCGTGTAAACATGTGTGTGAGTAAGTAGGTGCGTGTGTAAGAATGCATGTGTGTGTGTGTATTTGTGAGACTGTGGAGACAATGTCTCAGGCACGAATGAAGCGTTTCAAACAAAATTTATTTCAAAAATTACAATCAGTGAATACTGGAAGTCTATTGATGTTAAACACAATTGAATGCTAGAAGGACTACCAAATTCTGGAATGCAATATCGAAAAAATCATTAAAGCAATCAGAACCTTCAACTTAAATAATCAGTAATTTTTACTTTCCCTGCAATACATGGTAATGTATAGGGAAAGTATTGGAATCATACCGAAAATCACAACTCGAGTTTTCGACGGATCTACACGTTTCGAGACCTCTAGAATACGAAAAAACCATTTTTAGCGTGACGTCTGTGCGTGTGTCTGTCTGTCTGTCTGTCTGTGTGTCTGTCTGTCTGTCTGTGTGTCTGTCTGTCTGTCTGTGTGTCTGTCTGTCTGTGCAGATTTTGTATCCACTGTAACTAAAAAACTAATGGACCGAATTTCACAAAATTTGGTAGGTAAGTCACTTGTGGGCGGGGCTGGTGCTGATTAGTTTTGGGTACGATTCGGAATAAAAGAACCCGCATTTTTTTGCGAAATGGCCCGCAAAAGCTTGTATCCACTCTAGCTGAAAAACTAATGGACCGAATTTCACAAAATTCGGTACATGAGTCACGTATAGGTCACTCTGGTGCTGATTAGATTTTGGTACGATTCGGAAAAAAATAACCTGCCTTTTTTTGCAAAACGGCCCGCAAAAATCTTCAAAATCTAAACTAAAGAACTTGGTATACTTAGATATATCCATTAAATGCCCGTTTAATACGTAATGTTTAACGACGAAAAGAATAAGACCAACCCCATTACACTAGGACTAGCCGTTCTCGAGATATTTTAGTTTTTCGTACTTTCCCTACGCCACCTTTGAAAATAAGCCCGGTTACCGAATGAGAACGAAATTTGAATTAAAAGTGAATTACATTTAATTGAAATAAATAGAACGTGGATATAAGTTTGCAGGGAAAGTCATGTGCTGCCCACATCAGATTTTTACTTTCCCTGCAATACATGGTAATGTATAGGGAAAGTATTGGAATGATGCCGAAAATCGCAATTCGAGTTTTCGACGGATCTACACGTTTCGAGACCTCTAGAATACGAAAAACAATTTTAGCGTGACGTCTATGTGTGTGTCTGTGTGTCTGTCTGTGTGTCTGTGTGTCTGTCTGTCTGTGCAGATATTGTATCCACTCTAACTAAAAAACTAATGGACCGAATTTCACAAAATTTGGTAGGTAAGTCACTTGTGAGCGAGTCTGGTGCTGATTAGTTTTGGGTACGATCTGGAATAAAAGAATCCGCCTTTTTTTGCGAAATGGCCCGCAAAAGCTTGTATCCACTCTAACTGAAAAACTACTGGACCGAATTTCACAAAATTCGGTAGATGAGTCACATGTAGATTACCCTGGTGCTGATTAGATTTTAGTACGATTCGGAAAAAAATAAAATGCCTTTTTTTGCAAAATGGCCTGCAAAAAATCGTCAAAATCCAAACTAAAGAACTAGGTATACTCAAATATATCCATTAAATGCTTGTTTAATACGTAATTTTTAACTCCGAAAATAATAAGACCAACCCCATTACACTAGGACTAGCCGTTCTCGAGATATTTTAGTTTTCCGTATTTTCTCTACGCCACCTTTGGAAATAAGTCCGGTTACCGAATGAGAACGAAAATTGAATTAAAAGTGAAATAAATTTAATTAAAATAATGAGAACGTTAATATAAGTCTGCAGGGAAAGTCATGTGCTGCCCACATCAGATTTTTTTTTATTAGAAAACGATTAGCACAAACTTTAGAACGCTAACAGGAAGCGTTCTCGAGACATTATGTTTTTTCAAATAAAATTATAAAAATAATCGCATAAAAAAGGAAAAAATTAACTATTGTGAAATATGTTCACTTTTTATGTACAATATTCTGCAATAAATTTGTTAATTTTACTTCTCTACCGTTTGTCTGTAACGCTTGGCAATAAATTTGGCCAACTTGAATACTATGTTAGCTAAATATCGCCAACTTGGTGATATTTTGCCTCAGATTGACGAAAATATCTTTAAAATTGCAAAAATGACGCCAAGTTAACAAAAATAACGCAAAATTGAAGAATTTATTATTGAAATATTTTAATGTCTGGACTATATTGCTTATTACCGATGCTACTGATGCTATCAATATGAAATTGATATTTGTCAATTTAGAATTACGTGAAATATAAGTTAATTGGATATTTCGAAATAATTTTATATGTTGTCATCCGGAAAAGTGCCCAATGTACAAATCAACATTAAAAGTATTGTACCGTAGACATCATTTTTTTCACTGTGAAAGATGCAAATCCATTGCGTTATATAAGGGAAGTCATGTGCTGCAGACACACCTCAGATTTTTTATTTATTCTGTGCAAAGTCACGTGCTTTGCTTACCATTTATTTAATTCCGTTGCTAAGTAACACGATATAATTTTCATCAAATAAGTTTTCGGGAAAAATCGTTTTCACAATGTAATTTCTATAGACGGTTTTTTAATTATATCTCGATAACCATTGGATCTAAAACCTCGAAACATAAATGCAGTTAGTTATCTGCTGCAATATAAGGTACAGTTATACCTTATTTTTAAAAAATCTGCCAAAGCTGGGTATTTGAACAAAACAAACAAACAAATACGACATATTTTTCATAAATGGTATATATATATATATATATATATATATATATATATATATATATATATATACATATATATATATATATATATATATATATATATATATATATATATATATATATGTATATATATATATATATATATACACACATATTACACGATTTAATTCGAATTGTATGGCTGTCCTGATGAGAATGCAATTTCGAACTAACCGCCATTTTTTGTGTAGTTTCAATTGATTGTTCTCTATTCTTAATCTCTTATCTTGAGCTGATTATTATTGCCTATTCTCATTTTTGCCGAGTTTTATTTTTATTTACTTTTATATACTTTTAATAGTGATTTTTGAATCCTAATATTCTTCTCATCCCCCTTTCCATTGTAGTGATATGTTACCTTCTATCTTTATCCTTAGTCTTGGCTTATAGTTACTCATTTGTAACAGATATGCTAGAGATGGGTTTTTTTGTACATTTTTTGTGTAGTTTCAATTGATTGTTCTCTATTCTTAATCTCTTATCTTGAGCTGATTATTATTGCCTATTCTCATTTTTGCCGAGTTTTATTTTTATTTACTTTTATATACTTTTAATAGTGATTTTTGAATCCTAATATTCTTCTCATCCCCCTTTCCATTGTAGTGATATGTTACCTTCTATCTTTATCCTTAGTCTTGGCTTATAGTTACTCATTTGTAACAGATATGCTAGAGATGGGTTTTTTTGTACATACAGTAGTTTATGCATAATTTTCGATTAAAATCCTTCAATTTTTATATATATATATATATATATATATATATATATATATATACATATATATATATATATATATATATATATATATATATATATATACATATATATATATATATATATATATACAGGGAGTTCCAAAAACATTAACCTCGGCTTTTATTCCTTAACTTTTGTTTACGTGTGGAGTAGCGTCAATCCCAGACGAAGAACCTCCAAAAAGGACAGTTATTGTAATACCCTATCCCAAACAGTTCGATCCCCCTTTGCAGGCATTGGCGCGCCAATGTCTGCAAAGGGGGATTGGACTGCTGACTAGTAGGCCCAGACTTTACTCAACTGATGTAGAAATTGATATTTTGGCTTACTTTTGCAGTCATCCACATAGTAGTGTTCGTACTGCTGCTTCAGAAATGACCGTACCACGTGCAACAGTGTGGAGAATACTAAGACTGAATAAAAGGCATCCGTTTAACATTCATGGTGTGCAAGGACAGGAGCCAACAGATTATCAACGTCGTCTAGATTTTTGTAATTGGGCTCTAAACTAGCAAGATGCAAATCCCTTTTTCCTGAAAAACGTAATTTGGATTGACGAATGCTGTTTTAAACTGTTTTGGTCTGACACAAATCCATTCGTGGTACATTGTTGTTGAGACCCAGACCGTCCGACCTACCAGAAAGGTGTGAAAGCCCCAGGCCGTCCGGCTCGTCCAGAGGACTTGGAGCAACAAAATGGACTACCAGAAAGGTGTTGTTGTTGAAACCCAGACCGTCCGACCTACCAGAAAGGTGTAAGGTAACTGTTTGGACGGTCGGGAAGTGCCACCCAATTTAGACCGGAACCCAGTGGGGGAACCAGAAAGGTGTAAAGTAACTGTTTGGACGGCCGGGAAATGCCACCCAATTTAGACCGGAACCCAGTGGGGGAGACATCCACAGGGACCGTACCCTCCTTCCCCTACCACCAACCTCTCGGAAGAACTTACGGACCCACATGTTTAAAATGATCGTACTCCGCATGAACACGGCGGCAGTTGTGGCAGCGTGAAATCCAGCGCGCAAACCACTGGGCTACCGCGCCCGAAATGTGCCAACAGCAAGCGGTGTTCCCAGGTGGTCCCCCATCCAAGTACTAACCGCGCCCGATGCTGCTTGACTTCGGTGATCTAACGAGAACCGGTGTTTTCAGCACGGTAGAGACGTTGGCCCATTCGTAGTACGTGTTATTCATCATCAGAAGCAATTTTCTGTGAATGTATGGTGTAGTATTTTCAGAAACCGTTTGCTTGGACGCATACTGTATGATGGTACGTTGCCGGGTGACAGATATGTTAATGAGATTCTGAATGCGGCTATTCCTGATTTTATGGATGAACTGCCCCTAACAGTACTTGCACATGTATGGTTTCAACAGGACGGATCTCCAGTTCACCATACTATAGTTGTGAAACACTGGTAAAATAACGAGTTTCCAGACAAGTGGATTGGCTTGCATGGTCCAGTCGAATTTCCTCTTAAATTGCCTGATTTAACGCCTATGAATTTTTATTTGTGGGGCCGTTTACGCACAACAGTTTATCTGTCATCCCCCTTAAATAAAGCAGAGTTGCAACAACGCATTCAAGGTGGTTGTCGCGATATCACCGAACAAGAACTTGATCGAGTGCACAGAAGTGTTATCAGGCGAATACTCTGTATTGCCATGGATGGAAAACATTTTGAACAAGCTTTGTAATCTTTGTGTAAAGTTATTATTTATACACAGTGTAGGTACTTTTGTACCAATAAATAGCAAAATTATTATTTATTTATGTAATCATTGTTTTCTTTCGTAATTTGTGTATGATCCCTGAAACGCGATCTGCCGACATGATTTTTCAAGTCAGCATTTTTGTCTTTTCATATCTCTGAGAATTTTTATGATAAAATGCTGAAATTTTGTACATCACGTTATGAGTGTATGGGGCACATTTTACTCATTGGAAATGTTTTTGTACGGGGGAGGTATAAAAATTTAAATTTTGTATTTCTTAAAATTTAATTCCCTTAAAATCTTGATTTCATAAAATTCTGTACCTTTTTTACGCAACTTTGCAATTTATTATATATGTCTAAGATCAATATTTAAGGAATAAAAGCCGAGGTCAATGTTTTTGGGACACCCTATATATATATATATATACAGGGAGAGAATAAGATATACAATTTTAAGAAATATAAAATTTAAATTTTAGATTTTAGAAGAAATGAACCAGCCTTTTTTTTTGAAAAATGGCTCGCAAAAATATTCAAAACCTAAAGTAAAAGACGACGAATGCTCAAACGTATCCTTTAAATGCTTGTTTTATACATAATTTTTAACGACAAAAAGAATATTACAAACCCCACTACTCTAGGTATAACAGTTCACGACATATTTTAGTTTTGCCATTTTTGCAACGCCGCCTTTGAAAATACATCCAACAGCCAAATGAAAGCAGAAATGTAAGTAAAATTGCAACTTCAGAGTAATTTCAAATAATTAACCGTATTTTTTGCTTAATTAATCTCAATTTAAGGAATTATGAAAGGAAGAAGAAATAAATTTGAGTTTGCAGGGAAAGTCATATGCTGCCAGTATCAAATTTTTTATCCTGTTTCAAGAGTCGAACCAATATCATTTTTCAAGAAACACAATATATGGGCTTGAAAAATCTTTATCAAAATAATACAGATAATTTAAGAAATTGAAAAGATCATCAAATCCCGTAATCTTATATCCCAAGGCATAGTTCCAAGCTATATTATCCAGTCAAAAATATAATACCGTTCATTTATAAAAAAATAATGTATATCAATTTCTTTATTATTGAAATCGGATAAATTCGTAGATGTTTAGTGATCGTACAAATTTATATTTAATGTTGCATCCGTCATAAAACTACTTTGTTTTTGCGTATTATATGTGTATCTAAATTCCGTGCCAACGCAATTACAATATTTTTTATTTTAAATGATCACTAAACTTTATTTATACCTACAACGAAACCTAATTTTAACGCAAACAAAACAAATCAAGCGATTGTAAGGTGAGTTGTATAAGACTTGAAGAATTTTTTTCTGCAAATTTATTTAGCTCTGGAGTCAATAAGTGAATTGAATGAAATATTATATAAGTGATATAAATGAAATATTATATAAGTGCCATGAATGAAATATTATATAAGTGACATGAATGAAATAAAGTGATATGAATGGAATCTAAGTGATATGAATGAAATATTCCTTAATTTTACATAGATAGGCAGATGATTTATAAAATGAAATGGTTTGTCATGGTTACAACAGTTTCAAAGAACTAATTTAGCATGAGATAAGCAAACGATGCAGTTTCTATAATAATGAAATATTATAATTGTGACGTAATATTTATTAACTGCAAAAACATTGTAAGCACTTCGCAAATTGTACTGTCGATCACGTTATTTAAATAAAGTTCATTTTGTGTAACTAACATTGTCTTTTCGAAAAAATTTTAAGTTTCCAAGTATGATAAATTACTGTAGTACAGTGATAATTTAAAAAATGTCAGCGTTGATTTTATCACATTTTAGAGATATTTGAATAAAATTGCATTTCAGTTGGAAAGTGTTTTATATTCAATGCTTTATGCATGATTGATCTTTCTTGTTTATTAATATTTTTACAACACACGGATGGGTTACCCTCGGTGAAGTGGAGAATAATTTTACCAAATTTGAAAATAATCAGCCAAAAATTATTCATTTGTATATGAGGCAGATATATTTTCCATTTTAAAAATATACATAAATCTGTTGCCAAATAATATTCTGTTGATTTTTAACAATTTCCAACATAGTTGAAAAGTGTTTATGACTTTGTTCATTCTATCTTTCTGTCTGTCCGTTAGCACGATAACTGCCGTAGAAATGACTTTATCAAGATGAAATTTTAGTATATTGTTCAGACGGTCTGTGGGACATATGGGAATGTTAATGAATAATATCACCCAATTCGTTTTGGATTGAGCCCGGGTTGAAAAAGTGAAATACAGTGAACCCTATGGGGCCTAATTTCTCAAACACTTTTTAAGCAAAGTTAAAATTCATAAATTGCTTCGAAAATTTTAGGAAATATTTAAATTATTCCATAAAATATTTAAAAAAAATTTCATCAAAATATGTTCGGTAGTTTTATAAATAAAAATTAAAATAATAATGACACCCGTATTATATATAGAGACCACGTGACCCACTTCAAAATAAAATATGGCATCCATCTTTTTTTCCCAGTGTAAAAATCGTGATTCTTAAAGTTATTTTAAGTTTATATTTAGTATTGCATCCGTTCTAAAACCGCTTTATTTTTGCGTATTTCCTGTGCATCTATATTCTGTGCTCATGCAATTACAATATTTATGAGTTTAAATGATCATCAAACTTTGATTATTTCTGCAAAGCCTAATTTTAAGGAATGCAGAATGTAAACAAGTGATTGTAAGATGAGTTGTATAAGAATTGCTGATTTTTTTCACGCAAAATTATTTAGCTCTGGAGTCTGGAATGAAAGTGATATGAATGAAATATTCACTACCTTTTACATAGAGAGCCAGACGATTTATATTTCGAATACGCATTTGAATAAAGTTCATTTTTGTCGATAAAGTTTTACGTTCTCAAATAAAATAAATTATTGTAGTACTGTGACAATTTAAGAAATATCACCGATGAATGTATCGCATTTTAGAGATGTTTAAATACAATTGCATTCCAGTTAGAAAGTGTTTCATAATTAATGCTTTATGCGTAATTGATCTTTGTTGTTAATATTATCTCGACAATAAACTAGAAATACGGATAAGGTTACCCGAAGTGAAATAGAAAATAACAATACAAAATTTGAAAAAAAATCCGTCAAAAACTATATATTTGTGAACGAAATAGTACACAAACAAACAAACATATTTTTATTTACAAACTCCATTATATATATATATAGATTTCTAGTTTAAGGGTTCTTTGTTGGAAATATTTTTCTTGTCAAAATGACTCTACTCTTAAAAGTTACCAAAATCTTACATGTGGGTTCATTATCGTGATACAGTAAACCTAAATAATACATACCGGGAACCTTAACTCATTCTAAATTCCCCTCACGTAACTCACCGGTCATTTTGAAAGTAAGACACTACGAGAACCACGGCAAACTGACCTGTCCATAATGAAAAAATGCATTTTCTCACGGTAACTGGAAAGTCGTTTCCATAATATAACTTAAGTTCGTTTAGACGGGTTTTCTGATCTTTTCAACTCATCATTTTAGTACAGGTCAGATACATACTCAAACTGGAGTGATAATAAAGCTGTGATAATATCGCGCTGCAGAGCCGGTAATGTCGGCACTCTGAGGAAGCATTGTGCCTTTATGCATAAAACTGCTTGTAGAACGTATGGAATATCTCTGCATGGAATGAATAATTTTTTCTAGTTATAACAGAGTGTAATTTTGTTTCCTCTAGATTTCCACGATAAAGAAATGCAATTGTTAGAATTTCCATTAATATATTATAAATGTTGCCACTATCTTGTCAGAATTTTAAATTTTGAGCAAAAATAACAGTGATTATTATTTCTGAACAATATACTTAGAGGAAATACACCAAAATCCGTCAATTACAAAAAATTATTTTGCAACTTACTTTTTCATTTTGCTTTGATATGGCTTTTTGAATCGTGCAGCAAGAACATCAGTTGACTGGATTTGGCCTTGTTAGAGCTTACGCAGCATGGAATAATCGTTGACTGCAGTGGCAAAGAAAAAAAACTTGCTGTCTTATAACAATTTTCTTACTACCAGATGAACTTTACAAAAAGTATAACAGATCCATCAATGCTAATCACTACATTAGGAGCATGATTCCAAACTTAAAAAAGAAACACCCATAGAAATTTTGGGCCCCTACAAGCATTTATCAATCCCCCTCCATAAATGGTTTCCATTTCTGCAGAGTCCACTTCGTCAATAAGAACTTGCAATCTCGTCCCAGTAGCTCAACGGCAGATTATTAGCTGACCAGTACGAAGATCCTTAGATCGTTTTCCGGTTGGGGCAGCAATATTTTTTACAATGGCGCCCAAAAAAGCAACCATATAGGTTAATAGAGTGATGTCGAAGATCTGAAATTGACGCTAATACGACTAGCAGTTTCGGTGGACTTTTGTGTATTGAGCGCTAATTTCAAAATTGGGAGGTCAAAGACCACGGAGGAAGCTAACCTAGTCTAAACGAACTTAAGTTATATTATGAAAACAACTTTCAAGTTACCGTGAGAAAATACGTTTTTCTCACGTGTTCTGTGTCACATGCAAGAATAAAAGTAGCAGCAGGAGGGTAACCTGGGATAAAAATAGCAGGAGGTGGTCAGTCAGATTGTCAGTTGTATGTTAAACGAACATTAGAGGGTGGACAATTCAGAGTCCACTTCGACGATAAGAACTTGCAATTCCGTCCCAGTAGCTTAGTCCCAAAGCATCGACTAGTCATTACGAAAAACCGTGGTTCGATTTCCGATTGAGTCAGGAAGGTTCTTTTACACACCTCCTTGTCCGGCCATCCAAAAAGCAGCTCTAAGTCCTCGGACGAGTCGGGTGGTCTGGGCTTTCGACACACCTCCTTGTGGATTTCCCTTGTCTTCCCCTAGCTCAAAATCAACAACAAAAAAAAAATTGGTTCTCGAGATTCCTCATTGACTGGTATAGCCGTAAGAAAAATGAAAACAGACCACAATTGACCACAAGTTATACCACAGAACAAAACGGAAGATATCATTCAATAAGGATGTATGTTTTCTACTAATATCAATATTTAAAAATTGCATAAAGGGCATACTTTCACACTCATTTTGGCACTAATTCTGAAATCTTCAAGGGTAGGCCCTTAATCATTACACATTACATATTCGGGTTCATCGAAAACTTTCATGCAAATAATGAAAAATAATGAAAAAGGGCGAACTCTGCAGCAGAAAGGGTGAATTTCGAACTGATAGTCTAATTTATCCAGTATGCAATGGCTTGTCCCTTTCATCTACGTTACGTTTTGAGGGAGTTATGTTTTAATATTACACATAGGCAACCGTTGTTTTTGAAACATCGATGAGTTAGGTGCGATGTTCGATATTTTTCATCATAGATGATTTTCAACAACAACAACAACAAACAAATATCTGAGGTTTCCTTCCAATGATAATGTAGTAAAAGTAAAAATTTTTGTGCAAAATTTGATATTTCATTATTGACTTTATGTTTGATTTAGCACGATGTTATTATATTCATTTGCATGCCTTTTTTGTTAAAAAACGGCAAGGTGTTAATCAATGCATTATAAATGATGTTTGTTGTAAAAACGTAAATATTCTCTGTTTAAATCTACTACGTTTTGTCGGTAATATCAATTTTAGGTTTTTCAATACAATATTTATACGGTGACATTTCAAAGAAATTATTAAAATTTAATTATTCTTATCCAAGCGGCGGAGCTAAGATCTTTTTCACTCGGGGCAGAGCCAAAGTTTGGTGCCCCTTTCCCACAAAATTGGCGCCCCATGTCATCGGCGCCTGGAGAAGTGACCCCTCCCTAGTTCCACCAATGCTTATCTTCAATGAAGCAGGATATTGCTCTCTCAACTGAGGTCCCTAAGATCTTAGATCTACGGCTAAGACGGCCACTCAAAGCAAGAAACCGATTTGCTTGTTTTATTATCAAATACTTACGACTCATCCCCTATAAAATTTAATGGTGATTGATAAAACAGTTTGGTGATTGATTTATTAAGTGTCTATGGTAACATATATTTTAATGTGCTGTCCTAACTTTTCAGACCAACACACTAAACAGTACGACACAATAAAGAGAGGGTATAAAACTTAGTGATGTGTAATAGAAATTTGTTATCCACAAATTACATATTCAAAGTTTCTTCACCTGGCAGAACTTAGAGTGTGATTTGATAAGAGAATGTAAAAAGTGGAATAACTACTAGTAGAAATTGAAAATTGTGATGCATAGTCCTCAGCATCACCCTAAAAAAAATTTGAAACTGAAGACTACACTGAAATGTGGCATTAAGGAAATTAGATGTGAAAAATCCAAAAAGAGTATTTCCGTGACCATGGACGTTCTTAAAGACCAACCGAAATACAAATTAGAACTGCATTTCTGTCTGCATACTACACACACACACACACACACACACATATATATATATATATATATATAAACTTTTCCGTGCATTGTGTTTTCCCGCATATGACGATATTGATCTGTTTCACAAAGGAATACAAAACCGGAATTTGCGTTAAAACAATACGCTTGTAATAACAAAACGCAACGAGTCATTTATTTATTTCCATTGAAATTCAGTTATTATATTTCATCTCCTTATTTGTAACTTAGTTAAAACATGCAGCACGAAACATTTTATTTGCTAAATTTGGTCACTGATTCTGTAATTACGTTAATGGTTTTATAACTGAACCTGGTTTTATGTCTCCCCAGATTATTTTATAACGCTTCATTACTGGCAACCACCAACCGATTCCACGGTAACCTAATATATCAGAAACGATATTTGAAGTTCCGAACACCTCATCATTTGCATTCATATCATACACTTAAAATAAAACTCATGGTTCAGTAAATTCTGGATATACTGCCCCACCCCATAAATACACAGCCCCTTCCTCTCTGGGCTACTGTGTTGTTGTTGAAACCCAGACCGTCCGACCTACCAGAAAGGTGTAAGGTAACTGTTTGGACGGTCGGGAAGTGCCACCCAATTTAGACCGGAACCCAGTGGGGGAGGCATCCACAGGGACCGTACCCTCCTTCCCCTACCACCAACCTCTCGGAAGGACTTTCGGACCCACATGTTTAACGTGATCGTACTCCGCATGAACACGGCGGCAGTTTTGGCAGTGGCTGGAATCGAACCCGGGCCTACCGAGTGCAACTCCAGCGCGCTAACCAATGGGCTACCGCGCCCTCTGGGCTACTGTGTGAAAATCTACAAAATATAATATCCAAGGTACAAGAACAAAATCAAAAACAAAGACCGGAACAAAAGATAAAAGAAAAAAGAAAGATGAACGCGGCGACGCCAACAATATCGCGATAATAAAACATTTGCTTACGCATTCATTCAAAAACAGATCGCGTGATCCAATTTTTTGCTGATTTTCTTAACGGGGAGATCTTTCCCACCACTCCACTGATATTTTTCCACACGCATCCACAGTTGTGCCTCAGGTCACAGGGAACTTTCTACCTCCCTTGATTCGCTTCTTGGATCAACGTAGCCTCCGGGCTCAAAGGAGACAGTTGCTCCCTCCTGGATATTTCTTCAAGATTGTTGTGTTTATTTTTGCTTGTCATTGGTAGTGTATCACGTCCAGTGGTTAAGTATTTTCCCACCGTAGACCGTTGGAGGGATTACACACAAATTAATACGGATGGCTATAGACTGTTGGGACGGGGCTGCTCAGAAGGCCATGATATTACTTATTAGCTTCAGTGACTCTTAAAAATAGCGCGAATATATTATTTACATTATAGCCTGGCTCCTACAGTTTAAATAATCTATATTTTTATAGTGCTATGTTAACTACACCGAACTGAATCTTAGATAAAAATTGAAAGAACCAAATATTAGATATTTTTGTCATTAAAAATTTACAAGGAAACCATGCAACATAAACCACATTACACACTCAACGAATAGAACATAGAATGCTTAAACACTCATATTTTTGCTCACATTTACATATACACACATACACACAACGCTCGCGCTTATATACACAACTCTCCCACACTAATACACACACATACGCTCCGGCCATCCATTTTGTTGCTCTAAGTCCTAGGACGAGTCGGCTGGCCTGGGTTTTCGACACACATACGCTCTTGGAATTATTTTCTTGGTTTACCTCCAGATATCGACTCGTGTCTCTCTAAGGAACGCGCACCCCACTTTGGAGACCACCGGACTACAGAACAAAACCTAACGAAGTCAGATTTTCATTTCCCCCAGGGGGCGGTCGGGAAATGGAAAATGGAAAAGTCTTCCCCAACCTTCCAGAAGCCTTCTTGATGAGAAAGCTGAATATTTCCACACTTATAATATTCTTCCCGGCCACTCAAATTCCTGCTGTAAGCCCTAGGGCCAGCCGAGTGGTCTAAGCCTTCAACACTTATAATATTGTCTACGGGGCAGAACCTAATAGAGCTGGATTTACTAAAACCCCCTTACCCCCCCCCCCCCCCTCCACCCGGAGAAGAGAAAATGTTTTTCCAAAAAAAATTCTAAACTTTTCAGAATCTCCCAGTGACATATGATGAATTTCTTAACACGATATAGGAACCACGGAACAGAAACTAATGGAGCCGGTTTTTCAACTTTTCTCCTGGGGACGGACAAAATGAAGATGTGTCAAAAAGTCCGAATCCTCCAGAAGACCTTTCTCGGTGACCTAGAAAGTTGAAACTTTTTGAAAGAAAAAGTTCCAACTTAATTTTATGAGTGGTTAGACTCCCTGTCTTTGACAGGCTTTTTAATA
Organism: Amaurobius ferox; assembly: GCA_951213105.1. Taxonomy (NCBI): domain Eukaryota; kingdom Metazoa; phylum Arthropoda; class Arachnida; order Araneae; family Amaurobiidae; genus Amaurobius; species Amaurobius ferox. The sequence goes on from OX578141.1 coordinate 128,771,829, forward strand.
GTTTAGGTTAAATTTTTTAAACTGAAATATAATTCATATTCTTAATAATTTAATATTGCGGCAAATAATTATTTAAAAATAAATCAATATTGTTGCAAACAGTTACACAATTTTATAAACAGGGAGGGGACATTTTTATTCAATGAAAACTATAATATAATTCTCGAAAATATTCCAATATTTCCGATCTTAGTTTTGAATAGTTTTGTTAAAACGTTGATGAACTTTGTTGATGGAATTAAAGAAAGACGGTGACATCATCTACGATAACGAGGTAATGCGCATGAGCAAAATATTTAACCTAAAACAACCCACCTTTTATATATAGACTGCCCCCGAAAGCTATCATGAAACGCGCGAGGATTTTGTATTCTTTGTTGTGACATGCAACAGCTAATGTGGAGTAACCATAAATTTCCAAGAGCTATCTTTTAAGTAGGTTTGGGTTCTTAATAACCGCTTAATTATAATCCACCGCTGATGCCCCAGCCTTGATAAGAATACGTTCCCACCAGGTGACAACTCCAGATGATCTTCTTTTTCTTGTCTTGTTCATCAGAAAAGATCGAGACGATCCTCTCTCTTTGTGTTGAAGATCGCGTGCATTTCCGATAGGCTTGGTTGCCCTCTTTGATATCTTGCCGTCGATGCTAAGCCATCGGATACTGATCTGCTGTGGATCAGACGGAAAATTAGATGATCGTGCGCTATTAAGGCCATTGGATTAGAACTGTTTTGGGTGCGACGTTTTATCTTTCTTCATTTTCTTTGTTGAAGACATTTCGCTTTCACTGGGTGCTAAATTCGTAAATAATGTAGTTTTTCGTACAGTAAACTTCCAATAATTCGGGACTTAAGCGGTTTTGGATTACCAATTTGCCGGATTATCGGATATCAACAGGGCCTGATTAAAACTCTTCAGGACCCTAAGCACAGACAACTTTTGGTGCCTTTAGGCAGTTGAGCTGATAATTCCTACATTGACCAAAATGTAATTAGTTTTCCATAAGGTTCATTCCATATTAAACAAACTTTCCCATTTGATCTAAGAATGTCCTTTTCAAAAACCTTGGCAACGAATGTACCCCAGATATCTTTATCAAAAGGCTTCTATGCCACGAGACTAAGAACTGGCTTTTAAAATTACATTTAATTCATTACTAAATTCCGGTATGCCGTATAATGATAAAATCTTTAAAGAGGATGCCAAAAAATATATTTAGCCTTATGCTCTCAATATCCTAAAGACGGCTATGGGGGTCCTTGTATGTGAAAGACGAAAGTGAGTGTCACGATATTCAGTACCTTCTTCCCTAAAGAAAATAATAAGATATTGTAGGTTATACGCGCATCTTTTAAAGATAACATTTTAAAATTCTGTTGAATAATCAATGTTACTTTGTCATTGTGCATGGTATATTTATTTTTTAAATCCAGACACTGATATTTTTTTCTAATTTTTACAGCATTTATTTTCTGAATGACAACGGCATTTAAAATTGCTTCACATGAGTTTTCAGATAAAAAATGTGTACGATGCAAAATATTTTTGCGAGTGTATAAGTATTTTGCACAGCGAAAATAATAATGAAATTGCTTATTTTCGCACAGGTTTTAATTTATTGGGTGGTACTGGATTTCGTTATAGGCAACCTCATGCAGCAGATCTTTCGACAAGTTTTCAAATGTTTTGAAATCATTTGTTAAAGAGATCAAATGGAATGTTAGAGACTGATCCGAGCACATTTAAAAATCTAGTTTTTTAATGAAATTTGCTATGGAAATGGCTGAAAATTTCATTCCATATTGTCAACATGAGAAAAAGAAATCTTGTTCCCGTGCTTTGTAATGATTTCTGGTTTTCAAATTGTTTAAGCTTTCTGTGTCTTATTATTAGTTATTGTTTATAACGCACAAAATATCTTTCTGAAACTCTCTCATTTGCGTTTTCGTGAGCTTCCCAGCGAGTATCAAATAAGGTTTTTAAAACATGATCGTATCCCAAGTAAAATTTAAAGTATTGCCCACGAATATGTGTATGTAGATAACACACTCTAAGAAAAAAAAAATCGATGCACCAAGAAAGAATGATCTAAATGAGACAATATTTGGTACGTATAACGTGGATGTACAGAAAAAGAAATGATTAGAATTTCAGAACAATTGGATGATTTATCGCACTGAAAGATCTATGCAAAGTTAGCACGTCAATATGGCGTTTGTCCACCTCTGGCCTTGATACAAGCTGTTACCCGACATGGTATTGATGCATAAAGTTGCCGGATGGTATTCTGAGGAATGTCGTTCTAAATGGCTTCCAACTGACGAGCTAATTCGTCTACATTCTGGGATGGTCGCAAGCGACGCCCCATCTCAGCCCGAATGTGCTCAATAGGCGAGATATCTGGGGATCTGGCTGGCCAAGGAAGTATATCGTACGCATACAAACAATCAATAGAGAGGCGTGCCGTGTGTGGCCTCGCATTATTTTGCTGAAAAGTTAGCCCGGGATGTCGCAAAAGAAATGGCAATACAACGGGTCTTAGAATGTCGGAAACGTACAGCTCTGCTGTTATGGTGCCACGGAGGGCTATAAAAGGTGTCCGGCTATCAAACGAAATGGCACCCCAAACCATAACTTCCTGTTGTCGGGCTGTTTGGCGTGTGGCAGTAAAAGCAGGATCCTGCCGATATCCGGACTGTCTCCAGAGACGTCTGTGCTGGTCGTCGGGACTCAGTTCGAAACGAGACTCATCACTGAAGATAATTCATTCCCAATCCAAACTATTCTACGTTGATCGGGCCCGGCACCATTGCAATCTATTGACGGTGCATACTGGTCAGTGGTAGACAGCGTAATGGGCGCTGTGAGTATAGATTCCTCTTCCGTAGTCTTCTATTAATGGTCCGGGTGGTCACTTCCGTGTTTGTCACAAGTTGGATGCTTGATAACGACGAATCTCGTGCTGTTCTGACAATCGCTCTATCTTCCCGTTTTGTTGTCGCTCTAGGCCGACCGCTGCCCGCTGAATTCCGGACCCATTCCTGCCGACATCGTCTAATTGCTGCATAGTTCCTAACCAAATGTCGAGCGATTCGTCCGTTTGCCCATTCAGCCTCATGCAGTCCGACCGCACGCACTCTTTCAAACTCCTTCATATGCTCGTAGTGGCCGCGAATTCGCCGGCAAGGCATTGTTACATTCAAGGTACGTAAACGCAATCGAAGTTCACTTCTCGTTTTGTTCCTGAAAGCGAGGTTCGCTCCTTATATACACCACCATGGTGTTCAGTTTCAATGCGCTGTAGTTCCGACTATTCATTCATTGGCTGCGAATTTTTGATCATTTGCATATTCGATCGAAAGGTGTTTGCATGTAAAGTTTCATTACTATCGGATTATTTTGTGAGGTGCGTCGATGTTCTTTGTCTTAGAGTGTATGTGTATATAGCAGAATAGCTGATAAGTTGAAAAGAAAAATCACTTTTCTATCAAAAGCACTAATACTAACCATATTTAGAGAGTAAGCAGTACATTGGATAAATATTGCATATTTATTCACTTTAAAAAAAATTTCTGTACTACTTGATTACGGCTTAATGTATTGACAGCATGGTCCTACGATTGACCTCTACACTTTGAAAAGCCAATATTTCAATTAAAGATATCTCAAATGACTTTCCATTTGTTCGAGGCACATATCTTAGTACTATACTCAGTTGTTGTGTGATGTATTGAATCCGCAGATAAAATAAAATTCTCAGCCACTCTTATTTCCTCAATAATGAACAGACATTTTGACTTATTAAACGAAAAATATCATCACACATTATTTTAGATGAATTAGATGGCTTGTTTTTTTCTGTATTGCCGTATTTTGTTACATGACTCGTTAGAAACGTGTCAAATGCTATGATACTACCATTCCAGAAAAAATTCCGTTTTGGAATGAGGCAAAAGTTTTATCTGATCCGCGAAAAGAGCAGCAAAGTTTTGACTGAAATTGTTTATATCAATGGTCTTCAACTACTTTTGAACCATGGGCCGCATTTGAGTTGGTTAGAGATTCGTAGGCCACATATGCCAAAGGGCTTATCCTCGTGAACAAACAACAAGAACGATCAATCATGTTTAAAGCATTGATTATGAAATACTTTCCAACTTCAATGCAATTTTAATTTTATTTAAACATCTCTAAAATGCAATACATTCCTCGGTAATATTTTAAAACTTATCACAATACTACATTAATTTATTATATTTGAAAACTTAAACCTTCATCGAAAAAATGAACTTCATTCAAATGACGGCATTGAAATATAAATTGCCTGGTTTAAACATCTCTGAAATGCGATACATTCCTTGGTAATAATTTTAGAATTATCATAATACTACGATAATTTATTATATTTGAAAATTTCATCGAAAACAACTGAAATTCATTCAAATGACGTCATAGAAAAAATAACACGCCTGACTCTCTCTATAAAAGCAGCATTTCATTCATAAATAATTTCCCATATATGTCATTCATCTGAATACTATAATAATTTATTTTATTTAAAAATTAAGACCATGGAGCTACAATTAATTAAACTCTATGCTTAAAACTTCATCGAAAAAAATCGTCCTTCTCTGTGTAAAATCAATGAATATTTCATTCATATCAGCTATGCAGACTCCATGAGCTAAATAATATTGTGTTAAAGAAATACAGCAATTCTAATACAATTCATTCTACATATTTTGCTGTTTACATTTTACATAAGTGTAAAATAGGCTTCGTTGTAGAAATAATCAAATTTGGATGATCATTTAAACTCAAATATATTGTCATTGCGTTGTTTTAGTATGTAGATGCACAGAATTTAAGCAAAAATAAAGTGGTTTTAGGACGGATACAACACTCAATATGAATTAAAAAGAACTTTAAAAATTACGATTTTGAGACAAGATGGATGCCACATTTCATTTTGAAGTGGGTCACGTGATTTTTTTCATATCATGGTTACGTGATCGCTTCATATAAGAGGTGTAATTATTATTTTAATTTTTATTTAAAAAACTACTGAATATATTTCGCTGAATTTTTTTTTATATATTTTATGGAACAATTTGAATATTACCTAAAATTTTCGAAGCAATTCGTGAATTTTAAATCCGCTTAAAAAATGCTTGAAAAATTAGGTCCCATAGGGTTCAATGTATTTCATTTTTTCAACCCGGGTTCTGGAGATGAAACTGTGACCTTGAAGACGCCAGAGTATGGAGTGGTGCGGACCCAACTCCCCAAAAAGGAAAAAAATTCGTTTCGAAACGTCAAGGGTAAAGACACTGTTGAAAACCTTTTTTGACTGTCAAGGCATTATCCACAAGGAAGTTCTTCCTGCAGGTCAAACTGTCAACGGTGATGTTTACTGCGAGTTGCTCAAACGACTCTCGTATTCGTCGTGTACGGCCACATCTAAAGCAACCCGGCTCTTGTTTTCCCTTGCACAATAATGCACGGCCACATAACGCTACTCTTGTAAAGTGGTTTCTGGCTCAACATCGGTTAACTGAACTCTCGCACCCTCCGTATTCCCCAGACCTGTCACCACCGGACTTTTTCTGTTTCCCAAACTTAAAGTGGCTCTAAAAGGGCGAAGATTTACAGACATTACGCGCATTCAAGCTGCTGTGACACGGGAATTGAAAACTGTACTAGTAGTGGAGTTTTCAACAGCTTTAGACGATTTGTACACACGTTGTCAGAGGTGCATAGTGTACGACGGGGACTATTTTGAAGGATTGTAAACAGTTTCCAAGTGGGGCCTAATCAGTGTCAGACGTATTTCATCACTCACCCTACTTATTAGACTCTGCATGGAGACACTACTTGCATTCTGACAGCATTATCCACCATTAGCAACCTTTCCACTGCCGGTGACGTCAAAAGCAGTCAATGTATTTGTTATTGTGAAAATTGAAATCAAAACATATGAAATTAAAACAAGATTTACAAAACAAAATTAAAATATCAAATAGCATATAGCAAGATCGTAGCGTTGAGATGGTAAGCAGTCAACTACCAGCTTATAAGTGACGTCATCTCCAGGAAGAAATTTAACTTTCGACGCCGACGCCAGTAGTGTGTCCATGCATATAAGCTCGTTGACAAAAAATTGCGATCCAATATTGTTGTGATAAACAGGATGCAAAGTCTACTCTGGATAGAATAATTAAAATTCAATATAAAGAAAAATGCTTTAGAAGCATAAATAATAAAATCACTGCATATTTACACTGATCGAATTCTCATGACAATCATTAACAAGAAAGATCAATCATGCTTAAAGCATTGATTATGAAACACATTCCAACTTCAATGCGATTTTATTTAAACATGTCTAAAATGCAATACATTCCTCGGTAATATTTTAAAACTTATCGCAATACTACATTAATTTATTATATTTGAAAACTTAAACCTTCATCGAAAAAAAATGAACTTCATTCAAATGACGGCATTGAAATATAAGTTGCCTGGTTTAAACATCTCTAAAATGTGATACATTCCTCGGTAATAATTTTAGAATTATCATAATACTACGATAATTTATTATATATGAAATTTATTATATATGGTCCCACAGACCGTCTGAACAACATACTAAAATTTCATTTTGATTAAGTCATTTTTACGGCAGTTATCGTGCTAACGGACAGACAGACAGACAGAATGAACAAAGTCATAAATACTTTTCAACTTTGTTTTAAAGTGTTAAAAACTAGATTGGTCGAATAAAGATATATAGTTTTTTTTTAAAGAATTTCATATAGCGGATTTTTCAAGATCCATCTCACGATCAAAATAAACACGTGAACCTACAATAATTAAAAATAGTAATACACAAATAATAAATAGATTTTCAAGTGGAGATATAAGAAGAGTATTATACTTTTATGAAATTATAACAGAACATTATTTTTAATTGTTACCTTTTGTGCAAAACATAGAAATCTGAAGTGGGCAGCATACGACTTTCCCTGCAGAACAGTGGAAGTTTTTTGAACCATTGATTGTAGATAGACAGTTCCAATTACCAAAAGGCGATATGGACAGCACATGACATTCCCTACAGACTCAAATTCATTTTTCCTTTATTTCTTCAATGATTCTTTAAATTGAGTTTAACAGCTATAATTATTATAAATTACACCGAATTTTCACTCTTAATTCAGTTTTCGTTTTCATTTGGTAACTGGACTTATTTTCAAAGGTAGCGTAGCGAAAATCCGAAAAAAATAAAATATCTTGAGAACGGCTAGTCCTAAAGTAATGGAGATTGCCTTATTCTTTTCGTCACCAAAAATTACGTATAAAAAGCATTTAATTGATATATTTGAGTATACGTAGTCTTTTATTTTTAAATGTCACGATTTTTGCTGGCCATTTCGCAAAAAGGGCAGGATCTTTTTTTCTGAATCATACCAAAATCTAATCAGCACCAGGTTAATCTACGAGTGATTTATTTACCAAATTTTGTGAAATTTGGTCTATTAGTTATTCAGTTGGAGTAGATACAGACAATTTTTGCGGGCCATTTCGCAAAAAAAAGCAGGTTCTTTTATCCCGAATCGTGCCAAAATTTAATCAGCACCAGGGTTACCCACAAGGGACTTGCCTACCAAATTTTATAAAATTCGGTCTGTTAGTTTTTCAGTTAGAGTGGATACAAATTTGTACAGACAGACAGACAAACACACACACACATACAGACGTCACGCTAAAAATAGTTCTTTCGTGTTCTAGATTATCCTAAAACGTGTAGGTCCGTAGAAAACTCGATTTTTCGATTTTGGACACGATTCCAATACTTTCTCTATACATTACTATATATTGCTGGGAAAGTAATAAAAGCCTCACCATAGATAATAATAATCACATTTCATACTCAAAATCTCATGATAGGTAATATAATAAAAATTGATAATAAGAGAGAGAGTCAAAATAGATATCGTTACACTGGCATCGTTCTTTATCACAAGACAACATTAACGTCTTTATATTATTGCGAACGAGTAATATTCTCTCACTGGCGCCTTTTATTTCGTCGTGTCTCGAAGACCACAGTCCATGATGTGAGTATGATGTAAACATGGCGTGTGCCAAGGTTCTCATAATTCCCTACAGTTTAACGAAGGGGGGGGGGGTGCCAGAACAGGCGATTTATCGCCAATTTTGCGACATTAGGCGACTTTCCGAATCTTCTAGAAACTCCGAAAAATAATTATTAGTCTAGGAGATATGGAGAGCTTTCCAGAAGTTTCTATAGAGAGACTACAAAAGGACTCAGCACTCCGTTGGAGTTCAGTTGACGAATTGACAAAATACCAGCCACAGTGAATTGTGACTTTTATCAATGTTTTGAGAATATTAGCAACTGTTTTATGAAAGTATTTTCATCAGTATTTTGAGAATAATATCGCTTATTTTGTGAAATTAGTGGAGCATGTAAATGCTATATGATTGTATATTGTTGCTGTTTACTTTGTGCTTGTGAACAGAGATCGAAATAACGCCTCTATACGCGTATTTCACGCTATAAAATAAGCAAATATGCTTTATAAATTAAAGAATGCATATTTTTACGCACTGATTTTGTAAACAACAACAAAAAAAAACATTTTTTAGAATCGCAAATTAAATATTTTAAAACTCATTTCATAATGTATATAAGGTATATTAATTGTGCTATAAGATATACGATGTATTTTGTTTATTAACACAAATTAAGAGTATAGTGCATTTCTTTTCTTTATATAAAATACAGTAAATTTAATAAATACCTGGAAATTTGAGGGTAATTGTACATTTGTTAAAAATTACTCACATGAAAAGCAAAATACGCCTTCAAATCAAGTCAGGGAGTATTTTTACTCTTCTGGAAAAATTCTAGCTCGATCTCTGCTTGTGAATAAACGTGTTTAGTTATCCAGAAATTCGGAATCTGTTTTATCGGAGATGTAATTTAAGACACACACACACACCTTACTTAAAAAAAGATGCCACAAAAAATAGTTGCAAATCCGATTTTATATTAATTTTTTGAAAGAAATTATCACATGTCTCATTCACAACTGAATCAAAATTCTAACACATCCTAGGCTGTTATTCATAGTTGCACACACATTTACTCAAACTCTTCGAATAATTTATGGAAAACTAAAGTTCATAAAGACAGATAAAATGCTACTCTGACGTAGAAAATGGTTTTGCAGTCGTAAAAATATCCTTAATTGGAAATAATATGTTGTTGTTGTTGTTGAGACCCAGATCGTCCGACCTACCAGAAAGGTGTAAGGTAACTGCTTGGACGGCCGGGAAGTGCCACCCAATTCAGACCGGAACCTAGTGGGGGAGGCATCCACAAGGACCGTACCCTGCTTCCCCTACCACCAACCTCTCGGAAGGACTTACGGACCCACATGTTTAACGTGATCGTACTCCGCATGAACACGGCGGCAGTTGTGGTAGCGTGCAAATCACCGGGCTACCGCGCCCGAAATGTGCCAACAGCACGCGGTGTTCTCAGGTGGTCACCCACCCAAGTACTAACCGCTGGAAATAATATGTGTGAGATCTTTAAATTCTGAGAATGTTCTTTGAACCGTATAGCTAGCTATAGGGCCATAAGCTGGGAATACAAAATAGAATAAGGGTCGAGTTTTTATTGTACCTCTAACTGGAGTGTGAGAAACATCTCTTTCGAAAAACCAGCTGCAAATTAGAGAAGTTCTCCACAAAAATATGATTTAGATACAAATTTAAAGAACGTTGTGCTGAGTTTAAAATATGAACACTTCATGATAAATGTATCCTCTAATTTGTTGGCTTATTTATTTATGATTGATATCGAAGATGATTTTTCTGCTTATTAACACTTTACAACAAAGTTGAAAAGTGTTTATGACTTTGTTCATTCTGTCTGTCTGTCTGCCGTTAGCACGATAACTGCCGTAAAAATGACTTAATCAAAATGAAATTTTAGTACGTTGTTCAGACGGACTTTAGGACCTATGGGAATATAGATGAATAATATCACCCAATTAGTTTTGGATTGAACCCGGGTTGAAAAAATGAAATACATTGAGCCCTATGGGACCTAATTTTTCAAACATTTTTTAAGCGGATTTAAAATTCACAAATTGCTTCGAAAATTTTAGGTAATAGTCAAATTGTTCCATAAAATATATAAAAAAAAATTCAGCGAAATATATTCAGTAGTTTTTTAAATAAAAATTAAAATAATAATTACATATCTTATATGAAACGATCACATGACCCACTTCAAAATGATATATGGCATCCATCTTGTTTCAAAACCGTGATTTTTTAAAGTTCTTTTTAATTCATATTGAGTGTTGTATCCGTCCTAAACCTACTTTATTTTTGCTTAAATTCTGTGCATCTACATACTAAAACAACACAATGACAATATATATTTGAGTTTAAATTCTCATTCAAATTTAATTATTTCTACAACTAAGCCTATTTTTCACCTATGTAAAATGTAAACAGCAAAATATGTAGAATGAGTTGTATTAGAATTACAGTATTTCTTTAACACAAAATAATTCAGTCCATGGAGTCTGCATGGCTGATATGAATGAAATATTAATTGATTTTATAAACAGAAGGACGATTTTTTTCGATGAAGTTTTAAGCATACAGTTTATGAATTGTAGCTCCATGGTCTTAATTTTTAAATAAAATAAATTATTATAGTATTGTGATGAATGACATGAATGGGAAATTATTTATGAATGAAATCCTGCTTTTATAGAGAGATCCAGGCGTGTTATTTTTTCTATGACGTCATTTGAATTTATTTCAGTTGTTTTCGATGAAGTTTTCAAATATAATAAATTATCGTAGTATTATGATAGTTTTAAAAATATTACCGTGGAATGTATTGCATTTTAGAGGTATTTAAAGCAGGCAATTTATATTTCAATGCCGTCATTTGAATGAAGTTCATTTTTTTCAATGAAGGTTTAAGTTTTCAAATATAATAAATCAATGTAGTATTGTGATAAGTTTTAAAATATTACCGAGGAATGTATTGCATTTTCGACTTTTTTATATAAAATTGCATTGAAGTTGGAAAGTGTTTCATAATCTATGTTTTAAGCATGATTGATCTTTCTTGTTTACTTGCTGATATAGTGCTTCGGAATGAAATCATCTAATTAAAACTTTGCACACTCCGAACTTTATTTATTGAAAATAAGAAAATAAGCCCTATTTACTAAAGAGAACAATGGATGAAAAAAATGAGCGTGGCTAAATATACTATTGCTACACGTTGGCACGTCTTTTTACAATTAAATTCTGTCGATATATTTTAACTAATGATTTTCATTATAATTGAACATAATTATCAGGATTTACAATTTGTTTACTTTCTGTATCTCCCTAAAAATATTCCAAATTCATTTAAATTACTATATGCTTTTCTGGTCAGAAGGATAAGACTAAAAGTGATACGCAAGTGAGTAATAAAATCTATAGTAAATAATTATATGAAATGATGATGCGATAAAGGAAATGGATCCCTGAATAGCTGCGATTCCCAGAATTTGCCTGCTTTGTGTATGATAAAAAACGTCTCTGGCTACATAGCCCTTCAAATGACAGGGGTAAATAAAAATTATGATCGGAAAATAAACATCCAGCAGTTAAAATTGGTCTTTCACACTCCAATATCATAATTTGAAACTAGTTATTACTATCACTACTGAATTGAAAATAAGATCTTATAACGGGCGAAATTTTAAACCTATTTTGAGATTAATTTGTTTGCTTTTCTGGAAATCTGGTTCAAGACTTTAAAATAATTTAAAAAGCACAAATATTTCTTACAGCGCATGGGGATTTAACCTCGATCCACGGTAAAAAACTATTTTCGAAAAATTTCTTAATAATTTGTTCCCTCTATTACGCCTTTTTACGTTTTTCGTCGCATGCCAGAAATAAAATGCTTATATGTCACAAAAATATAGCTTTGCAAATTATACTTTATCTTTTTGCAAATTATACTTTACTTTATAGAATGTATCATTTTGTTTTAAAAGAAACGTACGTATTGCCTACCATAACACGCAAAATGAGCCATCCTTCATAAAAATTAGTTCAGTATTAAAGGCTCTAGGTCCGCCAACACTGAAGAATAAAAAGTCGGAACGACCATCGTGAAAAGTGCCATTTTAAAGGTATACTATTTTCTCAGGTATTACCGCACCATTTTTTTCATTTTTTTAAACGGTTTTACAAAGGAAAGAGTATCAAGAGTATTCCGATTTCTTGGTGACTGAGTTACAGACTCTTGGAAATCGGGGTTTTTAAAGTATAATATACACTTGTCAATTACGGATTCGAAACTTGGCTGAATGAAACGTTGCTGGGTTTCTAAAATAGCATTTCAAATGGAAAAGATGCCAAATGTGCAATCTTGGCCCCTAATAGATATTGCATAAGATGCAGAGAAATTCAACCATAAGAAATCTTATCACCACCTTTCTCAATTATTATTGCTCATCCTTCAAGAGTAGGGATTAGTCAGAATGAGACAATAATCTCAGTATAGGCAGAAAATTCGAATTTTTATGGCTATCTTGAACATTCTTCGATCCTAGCTGACGCTTTTTTTTAAAAAAATTTGATAATAACGGAACATTTTGGCCTAAAAGAAACGTTTGCGTATGCAAAGAACTCAAACCAGAAGCCGTTACATCAACACCCATCCATAGGCTTTGCTATTACTGCTATTCGGTCATTGATTGCTATATCAGTCTAAAAACAATTAACCCCAGTCCTATTTCCATGACGTTAAAAACGTGCAGATCCATGGCAAACTAGGATTCGAATTTAGATCTCATTAAAATATATTACATATAAATTATATATTGGAAAGTAAAGTAAAAGTATGATGAAAATATATCATACTTCCATTTCCTTTGTTGAAATTTCAATCACCGCTCTTTTTACAACAGAAAAATAGAAAACTGAGCAAACAAAATAGTTCAGTAGCGGAGAAGAATTTTGATGACCTTGAGCCATCAATATTTTGGGCCCATTTTGTTTATGACATAAATAAATAATTCAACAATTTAAATTAGCGGATTCACAGGTCACCAAAATATTCTAAAGAAGCATAATATTGTTAACAAAAATTTAATAAATAAATAAATAAAGCTTTAAAAATGCTTTATTTATTTATTTATTTATTAAATTTTTGCATTTTATTAAATTCATTAAAAATCATTTTTGATACATTTCCCGGGGTTTCTTTGAAAATAACAAAACTGTAAAAAGAAAAATAATAATTATATAATCAAATTTAAAGAGCCAATTAAAGAAATATTACATTGCCCTCAGTAATAAAATTTTTCTATTACCTGATGAAAATAATGTTTAGTAGTTCACTTTCAGTTATATCAGAGGTTTAAACGGTTTTGTAATACACATGTTCTTATCTCATTTTTTTTATCAATTTGAGTTTTAATAACATCATTTAACATCTTGAAACTAACATCTTTTATTTAAATTTCTTGCCGGCCTCAAACATTTGGGGGTCTCCAGATGGAGGATCACATAGGTCCAATGGATAATGCGGCTCGAGCAGAGTCGGGTTATGGGTTGCTGTGATCTTGACTTCCAATGCAGCATAATTAGCTATATTTAAAATTCTTCTCAGCTATAATGAACTTAAAATGGAAAGAGACACTCTAGAATGTTGAGGCCCCGTAGCCGTTAGGTTGGCATTAACCGGGCCTCCGAAATTTCGAGGCTTAGAGCTTCTCCACCCCTCCCCAGGGCAATTTTTTCACGGACTGATTGTGTTACAACTTGCTATGATACTGACTAATTTATTATATTGAAATTGATGGAGTATAATAAATCCACTATTGAATGAGGCAACCACTGTATAACTCTGGAAAATAGAAAAATTTTAAGGGTCGCTCGGACCCCAGAAGTTTAATGGAATCGATGTTAGAATATTCACTGCTCTCAATTATTAGATAAGTAATAAGTAAAAATATAGAAATAAAGACTTTAGATTTTTGTTCGTGTTCCCTAATTTGCTGATGCCCCCAAGCACGTGCTTAGTATGCTTATTTGGAAATCCAGCACTGGATGTCAAACTAAAATGGTTTAAAAGATGGGGAATTTTCATTCAAAACAAAATGATCTTTAATAAAATATGTCTGTGTCTGTCCTCTTCTTCAACCCAGACCGTTCAATATACCCGAAGGTGTAAGATATATGTGTCTGTCCGTCTGTGTCGTCTGTAGCGGAAAATAGAAGCTTTGGATATCGGCAAAATTCTGTGTAGAGGTACATCAGGACCCCGGACGACATGGCTCAGCGATATCTTTTTTTTTTTTTTTTTTTTTTTTTTAATATTTAAATTAGTTTTTAGTTATTTCATGTTAAACCCCGACCTTAAGCGATTTTCACACAAATCTATTCCTTGGCGATCGAAAATATTATCACAAAGTTTATATCATTGAAAAGATTAAAGAACGTTCTTTCCAACGATATTGTACAACTAATCCTATGTACAATTCTTTCACATTTAGTTATTTATTTTTAAATGCATCAAAATATGATGCATGGTTTAGGTATTGTGGTTCTTATTTCACCGCATCTGAAAATGAAAGATTAGCACAATTTTATAGTTTTGCAAAAAATATGAGTTTATATCTTCATTCTATTAAAAAGTGTTTTTAATTACTCTATTTTCTGTTTTTCTGTGAAATTTCAAATAAAAGCATAAAAATAGTAGAGATTTTCGATTCTTCGATAAACGGCTTCATTCTGCGTTTCACCGCTTACTGCACTTTACAACTGACATACCAATCTGTCCGTTGCTATGGGAAGCAGTGACGTTTATTTATCGTAAGTGCGTTGTTGAGTTTTCGGCAGACAATAAAGATAAAATACCGTTTTTCATGTGCGGTTTGTTAATGCTATCTCCGATTTTAAAAAGCTGACGGGGCGCGAATACGAATTTTGAAAAATTGAAAAATGAATTTAATTAATCTCTGGTTTAAATTCTATGCAACGCCAAGTACATTTTCTTATGGACAATGAATATATTTTTATTCATATAAAATTCTTTACCACACTTTTCATTACACCCTGATGAATTCGTGTTTGATAGATAACTCCACAAAAGGTCAGTTTCATCTTACATAATAAATGAAAATGCTTGTCTGTGTGTCTGTAGCTCGAAATATAAGTGTCGAGCTGAGACGGAATTTGGTACGCACCTCAGGATAAATGTCAATGCGTTTCGGAGAGATGTTTTTAATTTGTAATTAGTTTTTTAGTTATTTTATGTTGTTATCACAATTTTGAGTAATTTTCGCACAAATCGATTCAGTAGTGCCCTAAAATATTATCACAAAGTTTCCATCTTGACTCCATTGGAAAGATGGAATATGTTCTTTTAAACGATGTTTGAACTGATTCCATCTGGGATGGGGAAATTTCTTTATATTTATTTATTTTTAAATACATCGAAATTTGCATTTTTTAGGGCATCTAATACCCATTTCGCCGCATCTGAAAAAAACACGATTAGTACCATTTCACAGTATGTACAAAGCTGTATATATACGCATTCTAACAAATCTTTTTAAAATTAATACATAATTTTATTTTTGTGGTTTTAAGCAAACGCATAAAAATTGAGAATTTCAATTTCTCTCGCGAAGGGGTTCTTTCTAGGGTAACCGTTGGATCTTTCGGCGCATGCTTGCCTTAGAACTCACGGTGAGGTTTAGGACATATCTTCTCTTCTGAATAGAGGATTCCGTTAAGTTTCTTTTATTTATTTATTTATTATTTATTTATAGCGGTGTGAAGAGGTGATGCTGTAATGGTATTAACGAAGTAGCGGGCACTTATTCAATGTCAGGTAATTAGTTCCAGTCTGTGTAATAAATTTGATAACCAGTCAAGTTATGCTAAGTATAAGATCTTCTGTCTCTTTATTCAATTCTGTCATGAATTTGGTTTCAAGCCTACTCACTCTAATATTACCACTTTATTTAACCGTATTCGTTCTGATAAACTTGGGGATATTGATAACTTTAAAAGCCATGCTGGGGTGTATGGGGTTCCCCTGGTGTATACCGATGGCGACTATAAATTTTATATTGGCAGTATCAAACGCAATGTTGGCATCCATTTAGCAGATCACGCTCGTGATCTCAAAAGTGGTAAACTTTCTACGGCTCTTGCTCAATATGCCGTTAATGATAATTTTCTACCCGTTTTTGATAAAACTTTCCTTTTAATGCGTTGTAATAACCAACATAATATTCTCCTTTATGAATCCCTTTTTATTTATATCTACCGTGCGTCGATTTGTAATTTTGATCCCGTTCAAATTTTACGTTATGCTTGGCAACTCATTCTCGACTCTATGCAATTCAAATCTCTTCATAGTTATCTTTGACGTCATTCTCATAAAGTTAGGGCTTGACTGTCCTTTCGAATTTGCATTTTTCCTGTAATAAAATAATATTTTACAATTGTGCTTTTCTCATGATATACTTACATTTTGAATCCGTTTAAAATAAATTTTTTATTTTATGTGTATATTTCTTGGATAATAGTCTGTTCATTTACTCATTTTATATTTATTTATGCAAATTTGCTATGCTACTGGTCTATATATGAACTATACATATATTCTTTCCATGTAGCCACTGATGAAGAGCGTATTAACGCTCGAAAGCGCTCTGGCATTTTTAATACTTTGTACGACTTATAAGAAGTTTAATAAAATACCTTCTGTCTAAACGTTCTGTCTTTAATCTTATTTAATTGAAATCAGACGTGATACCAAATTATTTATTTATTAAGTAAAAATTGTTTTAAATGCTCTTAGTACTCGGATTTTTTTGCTTCTACACCAACAGATTTTAATTCACCGGAAATGTCCATTTGTAATGCCGTACCCCGTCAAAATCTCTTATCCTTCAGAAAACTTACACTCAACTTCTAGTTAGTTAATATAGCGGTGAAACTGTTGAGCCTTTTCAATTAACATAGATCCTGTCACAGACTTGCCTTTCGACCGTTTTGAACAGAACCACGTGTATAAGACACTATCCAACTGGTTTCAATGTTTGCTTTCTTTATATACAATAATGTATAAGGAAAGTATTATGACGGGGTCGAAAATTCGAATTCGAGTTTTCGACGGGAGAGCACGTTTCAAGCAACCCTGATTACGAATCGAACATTTTTGAAGTGATGTCTGTGTGTGTGTGTGTGTGTGTGTGTGTGTGTGTCTGTCTGCCTGCGTGTGTGTGTGTGTCTGCGTGCGTGTGTGTGTGTCTGCGTGCGTGTGTGTGTGTGTGTCAGTGAGACTCTAGAGACGATAACTGACGAACGAATAGACCTATTCGAACGAAATTTGGTACAAAAATTACAATCCCTAAACAGTGGAAGCCTATTGTTTTTATACGCAATCCAATGTTCAGAACCCACCTAAATTTTCGAGTGAAATTTTGAAAAAATCGTCAAAAAATCAGAACCTCTAATAAAGTTATGCAAATAGACATTTCTTATGTAATTTTTCATTAGAAAACGATTGACATAAATAGTACAACGCTAACATGAACCGTTCTCGAGATATTCCTCATTTTAAAAAAAAAATGATCAAAAAATCATATAAAATAATAAAAGAATATTTCCTATTGAGAAACATTTTCACTTTTCATATGTAATACCATGTGATAAATTTGGTGACATCATTCTCGTGGATCTAGCTCGTCCCATGTATGAAAAAAGATACTCCGAGTAATACTTTTGTATTTGAACGCCAATAATCATTTATCTGCTGTAAGAATAACTTATTTCTCCGTCCATAACGCTTGGCGAGATTTTGGCGACAAATTTAGTGGAATGTCGCCAACTTGGCGACTTTTTTAAATGCTGCCAAATAAACGAAAATTTTGCCAAATGGTAAAAATGACGCTAAATCGATGAAATTGACGACTAATTAACGAACATTTAATATCTTGGAAAGAATATAAGTATCTACTATAAGAATGACCTATTGTTTTGCTGTAAAAATAGTAAATTCATTGCATTATATGAGGAAAGTCATGTGCTGCCCACATCAGATTTTTTTTCAAAGATTGCCGATTATCAATGTTTTCTAAACTGTCCGAGCTGAAAAGCATTTACGAGTACAGCCCTACGAATACAAATGCCGTTCGAGAGGCGTGTCGGACTATTGGGCGTGCTGAATAATTGGATTCTGGATTAATGGAAGTTTACTGTATTTGAATAAATTAATATTAAAAGTGATCGTTTATTGCATAATATCATACTCGCGATTGATCGAACGTACCCAGGTGAAGTTACTTCTCCTGAGAATAAAACATCATAAAGTGCCGCACGTAACAGTAAAACAATAATTTATTTAAAAACAAAGAAACATATATTCTTGATTAAATACGACGTACTGACATGTGTTACAAAGGTGCACGGCAGAGCACTAGAGAACTTCACTGAAGTTCTGTTCAAAAATGTAACGACAATGTTGAAGGCTCTGACGGATACCTTATATATACGACCCATCAAATGACTTTTTCACCCCAATGTATTTCAGAAACTAAAAAGAGTAGAATATTGATTTTTAATTTTCTGACAAGTATGAGTGATGAGACAAAAGTTATTAATTTGGTTTATTTTGCCCTAGACAAATTTTTATATCAATGCGCCGAATATATTACATTTTGTTTTTCTATGAAATTTCCAGTTTTGCACTTAATCTCTAAATCCGACTAATGAAGTTAATATTTTAATATTCGCCATGTTTAGAATTCTACTGCTACTCTTAAGGGGAAAAGACGGAAATTTCTAACATATAAAAATTTAGATAACAGTAATGACTATTCGAAGTCTCGTAAATGTCAGTTTTTTCAGTTTTTCTTTCACAGACAATGTGACTTAAATCGAAATTCTACAGAAAACCTGTTTAAAATACACAACACAGTTCCAATTTGGTACGAGGAGTGTCTTGTAGAAATCTATAAAAGAAACACTGCGAAATACAATTTATAAATTTTAAGAAACCTCAATGAATATTCGAAAACTAGCATATGTCGTATTTATCAGTTTTGTAATAAAAAGGTTGAATTATAATCAAAATTCTACAGAAAATCTGCTTAAGGTACAGAGTTGAAAATCGATATGAATATCCTGTAACCATAATTAAAGAAAAAATTGTAAAAATAGGCATTTTCAAATTTTAAAGTATCCTAATAACTGGTTAAAATCTACATCCGTCCTAAAACCGCTTTATTTTTGCTTAAATTCTGTGCATCTACATACTGAAACAACGCAATAATTATATATTTAAGTTTAAATATATAATTATTGCGTTGAATGAAGTTTAAATGATCATCCACATTTGATTATTTCTACAACGAAGCCTAAACTTCACTTATGGAGAATGTGAACAAATAAAGATATAGGATGAGTTGTATAAGAATTGCTGAATTTCTTTAACTCAAAATTATTTAGCTCTGGAGTCTGCAAAATAGCTGATATAAATGAAACTTTTATTGATTTTACAGAGAGAAGGACAATTTTTTTCGATGAAGTTTTAAGCATAGAGTTTAATTACTTGTACCTCCATGGTCTTAAGTTTTTAAATAAAATAAATTATTATAGTATCGTGATGAATGAAATTAATGAGAAAATGTTTATGAATGAAATGCTGTTTTTGTAGAGAGAGCCAGGCGTGATATATTTCGATGGCGTCATTTGAATAAATTTCAGTTGTTTTTGATGAAGTTTTCAAATATAATAAATTATTGTAGTATTATGATAACTTTAAAAACATTACCGAGGAAAGTATCGCATTTTAGGGATGTTTAAACCAGGCAATTTACATTTCAATGCCGTCATTTGAATGAAATTCATTTTTTTCGATGAAGTTTAAAGTTTTCAAATATAATAAATTAATGTAGTATTGTGATAATTTTTAAAATATTACTGAGGAATGTATCGCATTATTTTAGAGATGCTTACATGAAATTGCATTGAAGTTGGGAAGTGTTTCATAATCAATGCTTTATGCATGATTGATCTTTCTTGTTTTAAAATATGTCATCTTTCATCAAAGTTCGACAGAAAATGTGTTAGTTAGATAGTTGGAATTTGGTATGCCGATTGTCATGTAGATATCGTTGTAGGAAAAACTGCAAAATTTGGAGATTTTGAATTTTAAAGTACTTTAATAACAGGTTAGAATATTACAAATATCTTTATTTTCTCAAAAAAGGACACTGACAAACAAAGTTCTGCAGAACACATGTGTTTACGACTGATAGTTGCAATTCGATATGTTTAGTGCTCTGATTGCTTCAAGTATGCTGAAAAAAGAACCAAACATCTACAATAAGAACCAATATCCAATAAAAAACAAACTTGTAAAAAGAAACAAAACGTCAAGTTCCCCAGATTTACAAAAAGTGTCAGCTATAAAAATGATTGAAATAAAGAACTATTGTCAAGTTTATTAAACGTCGGCTTTTCACATGGTCGCTGACCTCTCGATTTTGAATGGCGCTTAATATACCAGAGTCCACTGAATCTGCCCCAACCGGGAATCGAACCACTGTTCTTCGTACTGGCCAACCGACGCTCAACCCTTGAGATACTGTGACGGAATTGCAAGCTCTTCTCCTCAAAGTGGACTTTGCAACAATGAAATCTAGTCTTACGTATTACATTGAACGCAATTAACAATTTAACGACGTTGATAACAGATATAAGTTGGCATGTCAAAAATACCTTTATATTTCAATCGATTTTTATTTTTATAAACGAACGACCCTTTGAAGTAGGCTGGTTGCATTTGATTCAATTTGGTGACATTTACTTTTCTGTGATTATTGGAATTTGCGATATTAAATTTGGAAATGGTGTGTTGTAGTTCTAGTAATAAAGTTCTTCAAAGGTCAAATTTCGTACTTATCATGCGTTTATGTTTATCTGCACAATTCTGGAATGTTTTCAATTTGAAGAGATACATCCCGATTCTACAGCAATTATTTAATAAATTAATTGTAATAAAATGGATCCCAGTGATAGTTCAGGTAAGAATAAAATATTTAGGAAGTTTAGGAATTTGTCTATAACTCGTCATAGAAATTGATTGTTTTTTATTTTTTTTGCATCATGTATTTTCAGACCACCCATTTACCATCTGTCGCTCGCAACTCCCGTAATTTCCTCATCAGAATTCAAATAAAAGTTGCCGTTCTTTCAACATTTGTCTCTATTGTTCTTTTAATATTTGTCTATGCCGGCCACACACTTAGCTACAGTAAACCTTCGGGTCTGTCGTGTGGTCTGGGTTTCCAACATTTGTCTATACATTTTTGAAATCACCAAAATCACTTCATGTACCCCCGAATTTCATGTATAAATCTTTCAAATAATAAATGCCTCAGGCTCGATTCGAATGCTTAATCTAAGTCCGAGCCATGTCCGGACCTGATACCGTCGTCATCTGGACCGACCAGGACATGGATTGGGGGCCGCCTATACAAATTGGGGTCGTCTTACAAATATTTATCACCCCTCCCCCTCACACACACACACAAGGCTCCTAAATGATTGATTTTATTTCCTTTGTAAATCTTTCATAACTTTTTTCCGCCTCATCCCCCCAAAAAATTATTTGGGCGGTGTCCTTACTTTAGTGTTGTCCATCCCCCTACCGTAAGATAAGCAGGGCGGGCCTGCTGCCGTGGGCTAGGCTCGAGCGGAACCCGTGAATAAATAAATCTATTTTAAATTTTCAGAGTATAATTTTTGCTCAGATTTTAGTGCTGCCATCTTCCGTTAAAATTATTAACTATAATTGATATATTTAATCAGTCTGATTAAATATTAAGTATAGTCAACACATATAGTGCTATAACTAAAACTATACAATGTACATTTATGTAATGCTAAATGTACATTTTATTAATTAAATATCAAATTATCAAAAAATTATGAGCAGGGTTTTATTATGAGCAAATTACATTTACCATTTGATGATTATTTTCCCGTTACATTTATAACGTTCTCTTAATGCTGTTTAATGTATCTTTTTGTACGTATGTAAGAAAATGATACATAAAATAATTGTGATGAAAGTTCCTATGAAAAATTTTAGGGATACTAATAAAATGTTAGGGGTACTTAGCCCCTCAAATCTCCTCCTAGCCCAGTCTATGCGTGAGTTTTTCACAAAATGAAATTCAAATGTTATTAAACAAGGTATACAACGCGCATTTTAAAATTTTGGTACATTTCTACGTTGTTTATCTATATGATATAACTATTTATTAAATGAAAAAAATATTTTTTAATGCAAATGTTTTTTTACTCTATTAGTCTTCGAAAGCTGTAAAAAAGATTAAGTATTTTTTCTACACCTTTACTCCTGACTTGTTTGAAGAAGAACCATTTTCGGCCTTCCTATAACATTAAAATATAAGGTTGGCACGTAATGCTAAGTTGGTGTAAATAATATAAAGTTTGCATGTAATACAATATTCTTTATTAGTCATCCTTATCCCTTCTTCTTTTCTGCTTGGAAATCTCTGGCTTAATTTCCCCCTCCGGTTTGCTTTCTTAATTTTCCTCGGTTATCGGTCTTCCTATTTCTGGATTTTTCTGTTAATTTTTCTCAATATTATTAGAGATTATTAAGTCAGTTCATATAGCCGCCGAAACCAGTTGGTTATGTTTTTTCATTTTAATTCTTGAGTTTTTCCGTTTGTTTGCAGTCACTTTCTGCTATTTTTTTATTTCTATTTTTAGTTGAGTTTTAAAACTGATTTAAACGTCTCATTTTATTTCCAATATCGTTCTACGGTTTACTCATTGATCAGTTGTTTTTAATCGTTCTACTAACCGTTTACATTACTCCATGGTTTCTTTTCGTTTTTTCATTGTTTTCTGATATTCTTTCATTCTTCCGTGTTTTTTCCTTCCCATTCGTAGTGTCCAGCCACTCGTTTCATACTTTCTTGGTTTTACATATGCTATTGTACAGGCGGTTGCCGAATTTGCTTGGGTGAGTGATGTCGTGCTTCTTGCCTGTCCCGAAGAAGAAGGGTCAGTGAATCCTTATATTTTACTGTATGCTGTAGTTACACGAAGCTTTTATATGAACTCGTAGTTTTAACAGAAGTTTTGAATATATTTTGAGTGTAATAAAGCCGGTGTATATAATACACAGTTGAAACCGTCGAGAAAAATTTGTTTATATATTCATTTAATTAATTTATTGCTAATTATAAAGTTGCATTAAAATCTAATTTACTTTTTCCCTGTAGAAAAATTTGTTTTATAAAATTCAAGTAATTATATAAAGTTATTAGATGTATTTTTTAATTTTCAATTCGTATGAACATTTATTGATAATATTTTATTAATATTTTTATACGAATTATTTATTATTTTTCACACCACTCATTATTAAATAATGCATTTATCAACACTCACCCTTTCTTTCAAATGAAAATTGGTTTTATTTTACTTTGGACCTATTCGATATAACTCACAATAGCTTTTTCTGACTAGTGTTTTGAATTTATCTATCATTTTGTGAAGAACCTTGTCGCCCCAACTGGGAATCGCAGCAGGGATCTTCGTACTCGTCATCCGAAGCCCTACCTTTGAGATACTGAGACGAAATTGCAAACTCTTATCGTCGAAGTGAGCTCTGCATTCACCTTCCGCTAATGTCAGATTGGTGTGCAACTGGAAAATCTGACAGACCACCTCCTGTTATTTTTACCTCAGCTTACTCTCTTGGCACTACTATATTTTCCCAGGATAGTATCCTGCGCGGTCGATGCCCCCTTCCCCCATTTTGAAATCAGCGCCCAATATGCGCTCACCGTGCCTAATCGTACTAGGGCCTTTTTCAGACCTCCAATATCATTGTACTAACGTCAAGGGTTAACTAGTTCGTGCGTCATTTTAAAGAATCTTGCTGGTCTAAGCAAGTATTGAACAGTGGTGGCTATTCATTTGCGATTAGTGAAGAGCCACTTTATATACATTAAAACTGAAACTGATAAAATTTATACATTATATTGCACAATATTTCTACAATTATCACACATTTTACTATTGTATACGCTACAGAATACGAGAAGTTACACTTTAATTTAGATTGTAACAAGGATTTCAGCATTTTAAGTCTTTGCAATGCAATTTTAACAGCAAGAAAGTTGATGGCGAGAAAAATTCGTCAGCTCATTATAGACATGCCATGACAACCATGACGTCCCGCATATTACCAGTTAATGCATGTGAAAAGGTAGCATATTTATCCGCCAAACGCTTCATCTGGTAATTTTTGGGGTGTGCAATAAAAGAGTCAATAAGACATTATGATTTCTAGCAAGTCCTTTCATTGAAACGACTGCCGATGTACTATTTGACGACTTTCCCATATTATCTTTAGGAAAAGTTTATAGAATATTTGTTTTATTGTGTGTATTTTATTCTGTTATGTACTGTGCTGTGCTGTGACACAAAATTGTGTTCTATTAATGATATTTTGTACAATTTATAGACGCCATTTTCTTGTTAGAAATATGACGAAAAAAATATATTTTAACCTGTGGGTAGTGCCGAATTGAAAATTTTGATGGCCTGGGGCAAACAGTATTTTAAAGATGTTAAATAATTTATTAATTTAAAATGGCAGAAACACAAGCTATGCCTTGAAATAAATGTACATAAAAAATAAATATTGTTGATGAAAAATAAAATCCATTATTTTAAATGTATATTATTGGGGTTTCTTTGAAAATTACAAAAGTTATAAATTGAAATAATTGCATTGACAAACAAACATAAAACTTAAATAAAATGAAGTAAGAAATCTTATTTTTCTGTTTTTCCGAAACACTTCACTTGATTTCAGAATCACGAGCCACCACTGGAATTGAATCACAAATCATCGTACTTGCTCTACCGTTGAGCTACTGGGATGACAAAGTTTTTTTAGTTTTAAGAAATATTCAAATTATCCCATGAAAAATATGAAAAAATTTTCAGCGAAATATATTCAGTACTTTTAGAAATACCCATATTATATGAAGAGATCACGTGACCCACTTCAAAATAAAATATGGCATTCATCTTGTGTCAAAATCGTGATTTTTAAAGTTCTTTTTTATTTATATTTAGTGTTGTATCCGTCCTGAAACCGCTTTATTTTTGCTTAAATTTTGTGCATCTGCATTCTGAAACAACCCAATTACAATATATTTGAGTATAAATGATCACCAAACTTTGATTATTTCTACAACGAAGCTTAAACTTAACTTATGGAGAATGTGAACAAATAAAGATATAGGATGAGTTGTATAAGAATTGCTGAATTTCTTTAACTCAAAATTATTTAGCTCTGGAGTCTGCAAAATAGCTGATATGAATGAAACATTTATTGATTTTACATAGAGAAGCAGACGATTATTTCTATGAAGTTTTAAGCATAGAGTTAAATTACTTGTACCTCCATAGTTTTTAAATATAATAAATTATTGTAGTATTGTGATGAATGAAAGGAATGGAATAAAAGTGTATGAATGAAATATTTACAGCTTTTATATAGAGAGCCAGGCGATTTATATTTCAATGACGCCATTTGAATAAAGTTCATTTTCTTCGATAAAGTTTTAAGTTTTCAAATATAATAAATTATTGTAGTATTGTGATAATATTAAAAATATTATTGCTGAATGTATCACATTTTGTAGATGTTTAAACCAGGCAATTTATATTTCAATGACGTCATTTGAATAAAGTTCATATTTTTCGACGAAGTTTTAAGTTTTCAAATATAATAAATTAATGTAGTATTGTGATAATTTTAAAAATATTACTGCTGAATGTATCGCATTTTAGAGATGTTTAAATGAAATTGCATTGCAGTTGGAAAGTGTTTCATAATCAATGCTTTATGCATGATTGATCTTTCTTGTTTATTTATAGAATTGATACATTTAACAAATATGTGCAACTTTCTAAAATATAGTGACATCTGAAAATATATTTAATCTGCTCCTAATTTATGCGTAAAACATTAGTGAAAAAATTATGTAAATAGAATGAGTCATTTTTGAGTTATAACAGGACATCACATACAGAAATAAACTCATGTTTGTAAAAATTGCAACACCATAATAAAATCACGCGATTGAGTTGAAACTTACATGCAAATTAGGGTGTGCTATACAAATTATTTGAATTTAAGAGTTACAGCGCATGTGTGGACTGAGCAGCGCCATCTGAACTGCTGTTTTAGCCGTATAAGTGGAAAGATGTAGCGGGACGTTGAAAATAGTTTATGATTGTCTGCCAGCAGTAAACGTTTCATCGTCTTATCGTGCAATAGCAGCTCGTATGGAGTGCAATGCCACGGCAGTGATGAGAGTGTGGGAGCAGTGGGCTGAAAGAAACCGGATGAGTCGCAAATTCGGCAGTGGACGGCGAAATGTTATGTCAGTACTTGATGATAGACACCTTATCCGCATGGAAGTGATGGACCGTAGAGCTTCATCTCGACAGTTGGCAGAATGTTGAAGCACTGTTACAGGTGTACCCTTGTCTGCTTCAGCAATTCGTCGGCGTCTGATGGATCGTGGACTGCGAACAAGTATTCCCCTGACGCAAAACCATCGACGCCTGCGTCTACAATGAGCATCAACATAGACACTGGAGTGCCGATTGGCAATAAGTCGTCTTTTCCGATGAATCCCGCTTTAATTTGGGGTACAGTGATGGCCGCATCCACGCCAAACGTCATAGTGGTGAACGTCACCTTTCGAAGTGCGTTATCCAACGTGATACTGGACAAACGCCAAGAGTGATGGTCTGGTGCGCAATTGGTTATCTTGGACGATCTCAGCTGCTAAGAATTGTGGGTTATCTCAACAGCAACCGGTACATCAGAGAAGTTCTGGAGCCCGAAGTCGCACCCTTCCTTCAACGCATTCTTGGAGATGTATTTCAGCAGGCCAATGCTAGTCCACATGTTGCTAGGAATGTTCAAGAAACTCTTTTCAGCACACTAGATACAGTTTTTTTCTTGACCTGCCTATTCACCGGATATGTCTCCTATTGAACATGTCTGGGATTTCGTCGGTCGGCGTCTCTCTCGTGACGCTCGCCCCGTATCTAATATAGCTGAACTTTGGGTTCAGATAGAAGCAATCTCGAATGCTCTTCTTTAGGTATAAATTCAAAATCTGTTTGACTCGATGCCATGTCGTACAGAAGCACTTATTGCAGGGCGTGATGGCTTCACCAAATACTGATTTTCAACATGTAATATGCTGCTTTGTAAATGTCTGCTTTGTAAATTTAATCTTTTATTTGTATCAATACAGGTCGTTTGTGGAAACAAGTTTCATTCAATTCTGATGATTCCGTCATGGTGTCTCAAGTTTTACAAACAGGACTATATTTTTAATTCTCCTTATTGCGCTGATAAGTGTAAGGAAATAAAAGTTGTATCTTAATGTTACCTGGACTTCATTAGTTAAAAAAATATTCATCTAAGTAGGTTGCGTGTTTAGGATATTAGTTTTAGAAACGTGTTTTTGAATTTTATCCTTTTAAACACAGGCAGACCAAATTATTATGACCACATGGTTAGTAATTCTGCTATTGGACCAGGACCGACCATAGGGCAGGAGAGTGAATATCACTTGAGTGGAAGGGGGTACCAAGGGATCAACCAACAATTTTTTGAAAGAGGGGTACACATAAAAAATTTAGAAAGACGGGAAAATCAAATATGAATGGGGTGTTATATGTTTGTAAAGGAATTTGCATGGCTGACCCTGGTTAGACCAAACAATACTTACTCTCTGCTCAGACCAAACAATACTTACTCTCTGCTCAGACCAAACAATACTTACTCTCTGCTCAGATCAAACAATACTTACTCTCTGCTCAGACCAAACAATACTTACTCTCTGCTCAGACCAAACAATACTTACTCTCTGCTCAGATCAAACAGTACTTACTCTCTGCTCAGACCAAACAATACTTACTCTCTGCTCAGACCAAACAATACTTACTCTCTGCTCAGACCAAACAATACTTACTCTCTGCTCAGATCAAACAGTACTTACTCTCTGCTCAGACCAAACAATACTTACTCTCTGCTCAGATCAAACAATACTTACTCTCTGCTCAGATCAAACAGTACTTACTCTCTGCTCAGACTAAACAATACTTACTCTCTGCTCAGACCAAACAATACTTACTCTCTGCTCAGACCAAACAATACTTACTCTCTGCTCAGACCAAACAATACTTACTCTCTGCTCAGATCAAACAGTACTTACTCCCTGCTCAGACTAAACAATACTTACTCTCTGCTCAGACCAAACAGTACTTACTCTCTGCTCAGACCAAACAATACTTACTCTCTGCTCAGACCAAACAATACTTACTCTCTGCTCAGACCAAACAATACTTACTCTCTGCTCAGACCAAACAATACTTACTCTCTGCTCAGATCAAACAATACTTACTCTCTGCTCAGACCGAGCATCCAGTAATAGTAGACTACACACTTTTTGTGCTCAGAGCAGATATTCTGCCTAGTGGTTTATTATGCCTAGTGGTGGCTCTGTAAATTATAATAACTGCTGCCCTCGATCAATGTACAAGTGTAGTTGCTAATATTCAGAACACTTATTCTAGCACCCATGACTATTCCATGTTCAAAGTACACCAGATCGTATTTTTAACACATAATGAATTTCTCGAGCAATGCACTTCGTTAGTCTTTTCATGCTTTTAACTTTTCCTTCTTATAACGTCAATAATATAGTATATGCGATAGCTACTTTGAAAAATGGCTTTGGTCAACATAGAGCTGCAAATTAGTCAAAATACACCTTCAAAAAGCTGCAAATTAAAAAGTTTATTAAGAATCTTCACAGGCGCCAAGTTGTCTTGTTATGGCTCAGATTGGCGGTCATTATTAATTTTAAATTTATTATTTCTCTACATATTTCGGTTGTTATACTTTTTGAAATATGTGGGATTTTTTCTTAATTGAAATGTGAAATCTTCGTTAAAACACGACCTAAAATAATTTGGTATCAGTCAGTTTAAGAGACTGAAAATAGCCTCTTTCTTCAAAAACAGAGCAATTAAACCAAGAATGTTAACCAGGCGTCTTTCGTTGGTGTGATTGCTTTGTCTTTATATCCTGAAGACGAATATTTTTTTTACCCACTAATTTGGTTGATATCGGTACTGAATCGGCTACTATCGTTACTATAAAGTTTTTCATTGTAGCTACTTTTGCATTAGTTTGACTAATTTATTTTAAATATTTCTTTACATTTCTCCGTAATTTCTTAATGGAACTGGAAAAAAAAATCACGTTTATTTCCCGCAGAAGTTCTACGAAGTCATTTGATCTGTTGTTATGAAAGCAACCACAAAAAGATCGTTCCAGAAATATTTCACACGATCTGCAATCTTAATCTTAATTGTCAAACAAGCCTTGGGAAATTTATCTAACAGACATACCCTTCCTTCGGACACCGCCTTTCCTTGGTCTTGACACTGCTCCAGTTTCCCAGCTTCCTTTGCTACTTTTTATTCTTAGCGCCAGGCATCGAAACTTGACCTGTCAAGGCTAACGTAATCGACTCCGAAGATGGAGTTGGGTGCTTGGTTAAATGATAACAGGTTATGACCACAAAGTTAGAATTGCAGACCTCAAGTCTGATTTACACAGGATCTTTAAGGAGATATGTTTAAATTAGGGAATGCAATTCTTGTCCGAAAACTTAAACCGATATTTCGACATTTTTGTTTGTAAATCCTATATATCGGCATTGAAACAGTATTGATGCAGGTAAATTGGGATTTAAACATTTTTAGACTGTGCTCAAGGGAAAAATTCGATAAAATATAAGGAAATCAACAAGGCTTTCATAAAAGTAAACTAGCATTTAAGTCTGTCAAAGGCAAGGAAACTAGTAATTTAAAAAATAAATAAGCTGCAAATATTTAAATAAGTTTTATTTTATTTACTAATGTATGATGCTTAGCGCTGAAGTAAGTAGCCTCGATTGAAAATTATACAGTATTGTGGCAATTAATTGAGAAATGCAGTTTTTTTTGTAAAATTCAGTTTTATTCAAGTTTTCTATGGATACCCCGAGACTTTATAACATCACAGACACGTTTCGGCATAGAATGTACTAGACTAGCACATGTAGTTTTAATTTCAACGTCTCTGAACCATATGTCAATAACGGCCGAAATTAGCTTGTCCATCGTCGTACAGTCAAATTTGTGAAGCCGTTTTTTGACAATAGCCCACAAATTTTCTATGGGATTCAAGTCTGGTGAATTCCCGGGCCAATCCAGTACGGTAATATTTTTTTTTGAGCAGAAATTTTTGATTCGCTTCGAAGAGTGACATGGCGGGCTGTTTTGTTGGAAAACGCAATCTCCGTTCGGCCACAGTTTAGCCATGGTTGGAAGCACTTTTCGGGTCAATATGACTTCGCAACTGGCTCTGTTCATCATTCCCTCTACGCGAACAAGAGATTCTGTCCCCAAAACGCTGAAACAACCCCAAAACATCTTTTTGGGCGGATGCTTGGGTGCTTGATTGATGTGGTGCTGATTGAGAGGTTCTCCTTGGCTACTTCTCACGAACATAGATCTAAATCCCTGAACCACAAAATGTGTTTGTCAGAAAAGAGAACTTTCTCTCAGTCCATGTTTTGTATTTTCGTGCCCATTCCAACCTTTTTTTCTTCATGCGAAGCGTCAGAAGCTGCTTCTTGTACGGTCGACGTGCTCTCCGTCCGCGTTCTAACAGCCTGTATCGCATTGTTGAAGGTGCAATATCAACACCAGCTGCCACCATGGACTTAGACAGGTCAAAGCTGGTTAATCGAGGATTTTTAACACTCATTCGGTGTAAAGTTTTGTCGTCACGAGTCGAAGTTGATCTTTTTCGGCTGCATCTTCCAGAGCGGTTGGTTCCAGCATTTCCTGTTTCCTGAAACCGCTTCCAGATCCTCCCGACACTTGCTGTACTCACTCCACATATTTTATCTATTTCCTCGAACGTCTTAGAAGTGTGTTCTCTAAGCGCAATCCCTTTAGCACGTGTTTCCGCGCTGATATCCATGACGCTAATGAGCCCCGCAACAACTGAGAAACTACCACTGCGGAACACCTGCCACCTGGCGAAGGAATTTGAACACCTGCTACTTACCAGATGCATACGAAAACCTGCTACTTTGATAATAACTGCAATTTGAACTCTGAGCTAATTTGGAGTGCTTCTTCCTAAGCTTACGTGTGATAAAACGAAAAAAATGACATTTCTCAATTAATTGCCACAATACTGTAACTAATAGGTTCTGTCCCATGGTCGATTTTCAGCCTTTTATGTCCCCTGTGGGAGCTTCAGGAGGGTTCTGAGAGACTTTATCCTCCCTTCCTGTTTAGTCCACCCCGGGTTAGGTTCAATTCCGTTAAGTTCAATTCAGTGTTGACATTTTTTATTGGTCTGGTCGTTCATCCAAAGGGTGTAGAGCACTTACAATGGACAGCCAGGAAAGTCATAGAAATAACCATAAAACAGAACAACACAGGAAAACTATAAAACAGAGTAACATAGAAATAATAATAAAACATAACAGCAATAACAACAAAGATAATAACAAGTAAAACATAGAAAACTAAATAGTACAAATCATCCAGTCAAACTGGGAAAACATTCATCGCAAGCAATACGTCCAACACTTTTGGGAATCTAGTTTATGCTAAGAGTAGAATAATACTTAAAATAAATAAAACAATTAATTAATTTTTTTTAAATGATGACTAATTAAGCCAAGTAACATTGAAACATAATAGAAAAGAAACAATAAATAAAAAGAAAACTCAAAAAGATAAGTGGTGGAAACTATAAGTATGCAAAGATTCGGCTTTTCAAAACTGTTGGTTCTTCTTGTGTCAAACTGTTGGTTTTTCCCAATCTCGAAAACCACAAAAGCGATGTAGACAAAGTTTGGATGACAAGTTTTATATATTATTCAGATATGAATGCGAAAAAAAATGTACAGTTTATATATAAGGCGAGATTTTGTCTTGATCAGCTGATCCTGCATAATCTCAAAATCCAGTGAAGCGATTTTGACCAAGTGTGGGTGGAATATTACGTATAGTACTTTCCCTATATGCATAGTATAATGTATTGTGACGGGGTCGAAAATTTGAATTCAAGTTTTTGACGAAAAAGCACGTTTCAAGTATCCCTAAACTCGAATCGAACGTTTATGAGGTGATGTATGTGTGTGAGTCTGTCGATGCAATATTTCGCGAACAAATAAAGCGTCTTGAACGTGATTTAACACGCTTATTAAGATGCATGAATACTGGAACCATATTGATTTAAAGCACGACCAAAAGTTAAAAAGACCCCCAAATTTTCGAATGAATTTTTGAAAAAAAATCATAAGAAAATAAAGATATTCAATAATGTTAAATAGGTAATCATTTTGCACGTATTTTTTTTTTTCTAAAACGAATGTTATAAATTTTAGAACGCTAGCTTGAACCGTTTTCGAGATATTGCACGTTTTTTGAAATAAAAGCAATCAAAATCATACTTAGAAATGAACAATAGTGTAGCATCAAATATGTAGCACTTGCGAAAAATTTGAAGAAATCGCGATTAAAATATCGCTAAGTTGACGACATTTTAATGTAGGGCAAAATTAATGTAAATGTTGCCAAATTGGCAAAAATAACGCTAATGTTACGAAAATGACTCTAAATTGATGAAATTATAATTTACATATGTTAATGTAATGGAGTATATTGCTTAGCAGATGTTAGCAATATTTTTAATTCTTTGCGCGAAATATAACTTAAATAAATCAACTATCTTAACTAAGAAAACGCCAAATGTCCGTGTACTTTCAACGCTGAAAACATTGGGCCGTGAATATTGTCTATCATTATTTTGCATTACGAAGTAAAGTACTTGCATTATGTATAGGGAAAGTCTGCTGCCCGCATAATATTTTGTGTAAGTGGGAATGCATAAGAGAAATATTTAACAAGAAAGAGCAATCATGCTTAAAGCATTGATTATGAAATACTTTCCAACTTCAATGCAATTTTATTTAAACATGTCTAAAATGCAATTCATTCCTCGGTAATATTTTAAAACTTATCACAATACTGCATTAATTTATTATATTTGAAAACTTAAACCTTTATCGAAAAAAATGAACTTCATTCAAATGACGGCATTGAAATATAAATTGCCTGGTTTAAACATCACTAAAATGTGATACATTCCTCGGTAATAATTTTTGAATTATCATAATACTGCGATAATTTATTATATTTGAAAACTTCATCGAAAACTACTGAAATTCATTCAAATGACGTCATAGAAAAAATAACACGCATGGCTCTCTCTATAAAAGCAGCATTTCATTCATAACATTTCCCATTCATTTCGTTCATCACAATACTATAATAATTTATTTTATCTAAAAATTAAGACCATGGAGCTACAAGTAATTAAACTCTATGCTTAAAACTTCATCGAAAAAAATCGTCCTTCTCTTTGTAAAATCAATGAATATTTCATTCATATCAGCTATGCAGACTCCATAAACTAAAGGATTTTGTGTTAAAGAAATACAGCAATTCTAATACAACTTATTCTACATATTTTGCTGTTTACATTTTATATAGGTGAAAAATAGGCTTCTTTGTAGAAATAATCAAATTTGGATGAGCATTTAAATTCATATTTAAACTCTATCTCATCTGAAAACCTGCTTTCTTATCATTTCACTTTTCGAACGTTTTAGTGTGCGGCACCCCCTTAAGTAGAAAATATTGGAAATCTGAAATTGTACCCTTTCTTCCTTTCGAATGATTTACCTATACACCAAATTTGAAGTGTGTATCTCATCGCAAAGCATGCTTTCCCATCATTTAACTTTTCGAACATTTTGGTGTGGGGCACCCCCTCTAAAGAACGTTTTCGAAAAATTCGATTTTTCCAGGGTTTTTTATCGAACAACCGAGTCGTGTACCAAATTGCAAGTTTCTATCTATTCGGGAAGTGCCTAAAAAAATGCGTGACAGATAGACAGACGGACGGACACTTGGCAATTGTTTCAGTATGTAGATGCACAGAATTTAACCAAAAATAAAATGGTTTTAGGACGGATACAACACTCAATATGAATTAAAAAAGACTTTAAAAATCACGATTTTGAGACAAGATGGATGCCATATTTCATTTTGAAGTGGGTCACGTGATCTTTTCAGATCATGGTCACGTGATTGCTTCATATAAGAGGTGTTATTATTATTTTAATTTTTATGTACAAACTACTGAATATATTTCGCTGAATTTTTTTTCATATATTTTATGGAACAATTTGAATATTACCTAAAATTTTCGAAGCAATTTGTGAATTTTAAATCCGCTTAAAAAATGTTTGAAAAATTAGGTCCCATAGCGCTCAATGTATTTAATTTTTTCAACCCGGGTTCAATCCAAAACTAATTGGGTGATATTATTCATTTATATTCCCATAGGTCCTACAGACCGTCTGAACAACATACTAAAATTTCATTTTGATTTAGTCATTTTTACGGCAGTTATCGTGCTAACGGACAGACAGACAGATAGACAGACAGGCAGACAGACAGACAGACAGAATGAATGAACAAAGTCATAAACACTTTTCAACTTTGTTGTAAAGTGTTAAAAATGAATATGTCAGAGGTCCATGCTCATTTGTTTTACGTAGAAAGTCTCAATGCTTTATAGTTTTTACTTTCCCTGAAATACATGGTAATGTATGGGGAAGTATTGGAATCATGCCGAAAATCGCAACTCGAGTTTTCGACGAATCTACACGTTTCTAGACCTCTAGAATACGAAAAAAATATTTTTAGCGTGACGTCTATGTGTGTGTCTGTCTACGTGTCTGTCTGTCTGTGCAATGTATGTATCCACAACTCAAAAACTAATGGACCGAATTTCATAAAATTTGGTAGGTAAGTCACTTGTGTGTGACCCTGCTGCTGTTTAGTTTTTGGTACGATTTGGGATAAAACAACCCGCCGTTTTTTGCGAAATGGCCTGCAAAAGTTACATGTATCCACTCTTAACTGAAAAACTAATTCATCAAATTTTACAAAATTTGGCAGATAAGTCATTTGTGGATCACCCTGGTGCTGATTAGATTTTAGTACGATTCGAAAAGAAGATCCTGCATTTTTTTACGAAATGGCCCGCAAAAATTGTATGTATCTGCTTTAATTCAACTAATCGACTAAATTTCATAAAATTTGGTAGGTATGTCACTTGGGTGTGACCCTGGTGCTGATTAGTTTTTTGCACGATTCCGAAAAAAAGAACCCGCCTTTTTTTGTGAAATGGCTCGCAAAAGTTCTTAAAAATTTCATTCCCTTAAAAATTTCATTTATCCGCTCTAGCTAAAATATTAATTTAGCAAATTTCACAAAATTTGATAGGTAAGTTACTTGTTGGATATTCTGGTGCTGATTAGAATTTGGTACGATTCGGAAAATAAGAACCCGCCTTGTTTTATGAAATGGCCCTCAAAATTTCATGTATCCACTCTAGCTGACAAACTAATTGATCAAATTACATAAAATTTGGTAGATAAGTCGCTCGTAGGATACTGTGATTCTGGATAGATTTTGATGCGATTTGAAAAAACAGAATCTGTCTTTTTTTGCGAAATGACCCGGAAATCTAATATATTCGATGTAAGATAAAATATTACATGTGCAAGATAGTGAAACTCTGAAATAAATGACCAAAATTGATGAAATAGATTAATTAAGTACTTGTTCTACATGTAAAATTTCACAACTAAGTGGATTAATCTGACCCCATGACTGTAGGATACACCGTTCTCGAGATATTGTAGTTTTTGGAATTTTAAGGACCTGAGGAATATAAAGTGAATTAAGTTGCTAAACGAAACGAAGGTGCAATAAAAAAACAAATTGGATATAATATCAGAAAATTATCCATATTATTTTCTGCAATTAAACTCAATTTAATGCATAATGAAATAAAATATTACAAAATGAATTTGAATCTGCAGAGAAAGTCATGTCCTGTTCACATCAGATTTTTTTTTACTTTCCCTGCAATACATGGTAATTAATATATAGGGGAAGTATTGGAATCATACCGAAAATCACAACTCGAGTTTTCGACGGATCTACACATTTCGAGACCTCTAGAATACGAAAAAAAAAATATTTTTAGCGTGACGTCTGTGTGTCTGTCTGTCTGTCTGTCTGTGCAATGAAACATTATTTTTAGAACGAAAACACGAAAACATTATTTTTAGCGTAACGTCTGTGTATATAGCTGTCTGTCTGTGTGTCTATCTGGCTGTGCGTCTGTGTGTTTGTCTGTCAGTGTTTGTGTGTGTCTGTCTGTGTGTCTGTCTGTGCAATGCATGTATCCACTCTAACTCAAAAACTAATGAACCGAATTTCATAAAATTTGGTAGGTAAGTCACTTAGGTGCGACCCTGGTGCTGATTCATTTTTAGTACGATTCGGGATAAAAGAACCTGCCTTTTTTGAGAGATTGCAATCAAATATTGCCTTTATCCACTCTAGCTGAAAAACTAATGGACCGAATTTCACAAAATTCGGTAGATAATTCGCTTGGGAGTTACCCTGATGCCGATTAGATTTTGGTACGATTCGGAAAAAAATAACCTGCCTTGTTTTGCAAAATGGCCCTCAAAAATCGCCAAAATCTAAAATAAAAAACTACGTATTCTCAAATATATCCTTTAAATGCTTGTTTTATACGTAGTTTTTAACGATGAAAATAATAAGATGAACCCTATTACACTAGGACTAGCCTTTCTCGACATATTTTAGTTTTATCGTATTTTCTCTAATTTTTTTCATATTTTCGTATTTTTTTTTTGAAAATAAGTCCAGTTATGAAATGACAACGAAAATTGAATTAAAAATGAATTAAATTTAATAAAAATGGAGAGAACGTGGATATAAGTCTGCAGGGAAAGTCATGTGGTGCCCACATCAGACTTTTTTTATTAATTTTATTATGCTATTTATGCTATTTGCTTATTTTTTTTTTCAAATGGCCAGGCACTTGACTTTTGCTATTATGTTATTTGCTTATTATGTTATTTATTATGTTATTTATTGTGTTATTTGCTAGCATTCGCTAATACTTTTTTCCAAACCAGTCCTTAAAGGACATTTCGGTACTGAAAAGTGAAAATAATATCTATTCTAGTAGAATGGGTCGTTCTTTTTGTTAAGGATTCGAATTATTACCCTCAAATTGATTTAGAACTTGACATCTAGAGAAATTTAGATATTTTTAATATTCTAAATACAACTAATCACTATAAACTATTTCTAGCAACATTCTTTCTACTCATTTTCGTAGATCTGCATAGAAGAGTGGTGGTGGAGGAGACGACCATACATAATTATGAATCGGCATTATCAGTTTCGCCTTTATCAATAAAAATTATCTCCAATGAAGAATTATGTTAAGGATTCGAATTATTACCCTCAAATTGATTTAGAACTTGACATCTAGAGAAATTTAGATATTTTTAATATTCTAAATACAACTAATCACTATAAACTATTTCTAGCAACATTCTTTCTACTCATTTTCGTAGATCTGCATAGAAGAGTGGTGGTGGAGGAGACGACCATACATAATTATGAATCGGCATTATCAGTTTCGCCTTTATCAATAAAAATTATCTCCAATGAAGAATTATTTTCTTCTGCACTTCTTAATTAAACCTACCATTTTAATTTTTATGTTATGTCTTTTTAATCATGAGTATTAAGTACGCGTAAAACCCAAAGATTCGAATTTCACTTTTAAAGATATGCAGAAGAAGGTGGAGGTGTGGGAGATGAACATACATAATTGTGAATCGGCATTATCACTTTTGGAACCAACAGAAATTACCTCCGGTGAAGCATTATTTTCTTCTGCCCCTCTTAAGTAGACCTGCCACTTTAATTTTTGCGTTATGTGTTTTTAATCATGCCTATTAAGTAAGTGTAGAACCCAAAGATTCGAATTTCATCCATGTCATTAAGAACGAGTCCCTTACTTTTTATACCTACCAGCATAACAGCGAGTCACGATATTTCAAATCGACTTCGCCTGATGAATACTTTCTTTGTACTTTCAAGTTCTCGTTTAAGGAAATTCGGTGATTTCAATGCCTAGATAACGAAGGTCAAGTTTTCTTATGGGAAGTTTATGTGTGTGTTGGATTGTTTTCAAAGTGTTGCGAAGCTACTCTGGAATTATACGATTGCACAAAACTGGATGAAATTGGAAACAGCGCAAACAAATTAACTATCTCAAAACTCAATTTGGGCTTGTACAAAATAATGAAAAACATCTGAGTAAAATTTTTGTAATGATTGCGAAACAGCGGTTTAACATAAGACCAGGCAGAAATGTTTTCTTATGTTACACTACTAGGGTAAATTTATACGTAAAACCTTGTCTTTGAAATACATTTATTCTAGTGTCTTTTACTTGTTTATCAAAATCTTATGACATACACGGTATGCTCAGTATATGACACCCATTTAAAATTTCATGACCCAATATTTTGCTGCATACTGATACATAAATTTATGTTTAAGTAACACGGTTTCACAAACAAGCATCGATTTCCCAACACATTTAAGAAGGGAATAGACTGCTGAGTTTTTCCTGCTTTCTCCCATTTCTCCCATTATATTGCACATTTTTATTTAA
Organism: Amaurobius ferox; assembly: GCA_951213105.1. Lineage (NCBI taxonomy): Eukaryota > Metazoa > Arthropoda > Arachnida > Araneae > Amaurobiidae > Amaurobius > Amaurobius ferox. The sequence continues at coordinate 128,810,801 of OX578141.1, forward strand.
ACTTAAGGACAACAGGAAATTATAATGAATAAATCGTTTATCATTTTCCAAAATGTTAATAGTTCTTTTTGAATTAAGAGAAATTACATTAAAATTTATATAACTCACTATTTCGGAGTGAGTAAACATAGTTTTAGATGCAGTGCATCGCTGGTAAAGTGAAAGCCGAGAGCAACCATCAAAACCAACCGGCAAGACCCCAAAAACTGACTGATACAGATCGTTGAAGAGTCAAATGATTCGTGAAAGTTGATTGAAAATGTACGACAAAAACTCTTATCTCTAAAGTTAGCAGGGCTACTGGTACTCATGCCTCTATAAACCGTTTCTTATACGAGAATTCCATGGCATGGGTTTTCATGGTTTTCATGGTTGCAGAAAAATCCATAAGCCTCATATCACTTCGCACACAATGCTCCTGGTCGTCCATCATGGTGGAAAAGCGTAAATCTTGGGTCTTAGCAATGGAAAAAGTCTCATGACTTACAAATGACGGTACACTTTACACTAATCAGCTGTGTGGGTGTGGATAATTCCCCGAGAACGTTGGTTACCGGATTGCACTGTACCCACATTTAACTTTAGAGGTCGCAGTGTTCTTGTGTGGAGCTTTTTCTCGTGGTACGGCCTAGGTCTATTGACGTTGGTGCTGAAAACTCTTAATCAAAAAGCGTAACCTGGACATAATGGACAATTTTGTATTCCCAACACTATGGTACTATTATGGAGAATGACTCTACTTGTATGAACAAGACCAGTTCAAAAGCACACTGAGTGGTTTCATAAAAAATCGACTTTCTTGCTTAGACAGGCCTTTCTAATGTTACAAATTTGAAGTATTTGGTATAAGTGAGTGTCATTAGATAATTGGCATACCCCCTTGCTTCTAAATAGAATTTATCGGTTTCACCAACAAGTGGAGTAGAAGCATACCTCTGCAAGTTATTACAAAAATCTAGTAGAAAGCATAGAAGTATATATTATACTATGTATTAAAATCAAAGGTGGAACGACCCGATTCTATTTATGAAATAAAATATATTTCTTTTTGATACTTCTGGTATCTGCAGACTTTTTACTATACAGGGTGTCCCAAACAGATTGAAACACTCTTTAATTCGTTACCTGTTAGAGATAAGTGGGCAATGTAAATTGCAAAAATGTTGAAAGTAAGGTAGGAAATAAGACTACGTTAATGAAATAGTCATCCAATTAAATTTAAAAAAGTTATACTTTTTAAATTTTTATACGATTCCCTAAGACAAATTTGGTCAATCAGAAATTTTTTATTTTTAATGCAGCAAGATCATTAAAAGAAACCGCATATCTGTATCTTTAAAATTGAGCGAGTTATATTTAATTGAAAATTGAACATTTTGAATGCGGACCATATATCAAATTAGAAATGTAAATTTGTGACATATCACAAAAAAGATAAAACTGGATGATAATACATAGGAGGCATTTTTTCGAATTCCGCGTAAGCTCACGATGCAATTACGGATTCTTAAGTACTTTTCACATTGAGATATGCCAATAAAATTTTTTTTACACTTATTAAAGTATTTTGGATCTAAACAATTTCCATCGTCAATTTGTTTATGAACCCTATTTTCACTGATGAAATAGCCTTTCAGATGGTACGGAAAAGTGGCATAAGTCAGATTTTTTCCTTTATCATTATTCAGTTGAATTTAAAGACACAGATATGCGGGTTTTTTAAATGATCTTGTTGCATTAAAAATAAAAAAAATTCTGATTGATCAAATTTGTCTAAGGGAGTGGTATAAATATTTAAAAAGTGTAAGTTTTTGAAAATTAATGCGAGGACTATGTCATTAACTTAGTCTTATTTCCCACCGTACTTTCAACATTTTTGCAATTTACATTGCCCACTTATCTCCAACAGGTAAAAGATCAAAGCGCGTTCTGATTGATCAAATTTGTCTAAGGGGGTCGTATAAAAATTTAAAAAGTGTAAGTTTTTGAAAATTAATGGAGGACTATGTCATTAACTTAGTCTTATTTCCCACCGTACTTTCAACATTTTTGCAATTTACATTGCCCACTTATCTCCAACAGGTAAAAGATCAAAGCGCGTTCTGATTGATCAAATTTGTCTAAGGGGGTCGTATAAAAATTTAAAAAGTGTAAGTTTTTGAAAATTAATGGAGGACTATGTCATTAACTTAGTCTTATTTCCCACCGTACTTTCAACATTTTTGCAATTTACATTGCCCACTTATCTCCAACAGGTAAAAGATCAAAGCGCGTTCTGATTGATCAAATTTGTCTAAGGGGGTCGTATAAAAATTTAAAAAGTGTAAGTTTTTGAAAATTAATGGAGGACTATGTCATTAACTTAGTCTTATTTCCCACCGTACTTTCAACATTTTTGCAATTTACATTGCCCACTTATCTCCAACAGGTAAAAGATCAAAGCGCGTTCTGATTGATCAAATTTGTCTAAGGGGGTCGTATAAAAATTTAAAAAGTGTAAGTTTTTGAAAATTAATGGAGGACTATGTCATTAACTTAGTCTTATTTCCCACCGTACTTTCAACATTTTTGCAATTTACATTGCCCACTTATCTCCAACAGGTAAAAGATCAAAGCGCGTTCTGATTGATCAAATTTGTCTAAGGGGGTCGTATAAAAATTTAAAAAGTGTAAGTTTTTGAAAATTAATGGAGGACTATGTCATTAACTTAGTCTTATTTCCCACCGTACTTTCAACATTTTTGCAATTTACATTGCCCACTTATCTCCAACAGGTAAAAGATCAAAGCGCGTTCTGATTGATCAAATTTGTCTAAGGGGGTCGTATAAAAATTTAAAAAGTGTAAGTTTTTGAAAATTAATGGAGGACTATGTCATTAACTTAGTCTTATTTCCCACCGTACTTTCAACATTTTTGCAATTTACATTGCCCACTTATCTCCAACAGGTAAAAGATCAAAGCGCGTTCTGATTGATCAAATTTGTCTAAGGGGGTCGTATAAAAATTTAAAAAGTGTAAGTTTTTGAAAATTAATGGAGGACTATGTCATTAACTTAGTCTTATTTCCCACCGTACTTTCAACATTTTTGCAATTTACATTGCCCACTTATCTCCAACAGGTAAAAGATCAAAGCGCGTTCTGATTGATCAAATTTGTCTAAGGGGGTCGTATAAAAATTTAAAAAGTGTAAGTTTTTGAAAATTAATGGAGGACTATGTCATTAACTTAGTCTTATTTCCCACCGTACTTTCAACATTTTTGCAATTTACATTGCCCACTTATCTCCAACAGGTAAAAGATCAAAGCGCGTTCTGATTGATCAAATTTGTCTAAGGGGGTCGTATAAAAATTTAAAAAGTGTAAGTTTTTGAAAATTAATGGAGGACTATGTCATTAACTTAGTCTTATTTCCCACCGTACTTTCAACATTTTTGCAATTTACATTGCCCACTTATCTCCAACAGGTAAAAGATCAAAGCGCGTTCTGATTGATCAAATTTGTCTAAGGGGGTCGTATAAAAATTTAAAAAGTGTAAGTTTTTGAAAATTAATGGAGGACTATGTCATTAACTTAGTCTTATTTCCCACCGTACTTTCAACATTTTTGCAATTTACATTGCCCACTTATCTCCAACAGGTAAAAGATCAAAGCGCGTTCTGATTGATCAAATTTGTCTAAGGGGGTCGTATAAAAATTTAAAAAGTGTAAGTTTTTGAAAATTAATGGAGGACTATGTCATTAACTTAGTCTTATTTCTCACCGTACTTTCAACATTTTTGCAATTTACATTGCCCACTTATCTCCAACAGGTAAAAGATTAAAGCGCGTTCTGATTGATCAAATTTGTCTAAGGGGGTCGTATAAAAATTTAAAAAGTGTAAGTTTTTGAAAATTAATGGAGGACTATGTCATTAACTTAGTCTTATTTCCCACCGTACTTTCAACATTTTTGCAATTTACATTGCCCACTTATCTGCAACAGGTAAAAGATTAAAGCGCGTTCTGATTGATCAAATTTGTCTAAGGGGGTCGTATAAAAATTTAAAAAGTGTAAGTTTTTGAAAATTAATGGAGGACTATGTCATTAACTTAGTCTTATTTCCCACCGTACTTTCAACATTTTTGCAATTTACATTGCCCACTTATCTCCAACAGGTAAAAGATCAAAGCGCGTTCTGATTGATCAAATTTGTCTAAGGGGGTCGTATAAAAATTTAAAAAGTGTAAGTTTTTGAAAATTAATGGAGGACTATGTCATTAACTTAGTCTTATTTCCCACCGTACTTTCAACATTTTTGCAATTTACATTGCCCACTTATCTCCAACAGGTAAAAGATTAAAGCGCGTTCTGATTGATCAAATTTGTCTAAGGGGGTCGTATAAAAATTTAAAAAATGTAAGTTTTTGAAAATTAATGGAGGACTATGTCATTAACTTAGTCTTATTTCCCACCGTACTTTCAACATTTTTGCAATTTACATTGCCCACTTATCTCCAACAGGTAAAAGATTAAAGCGCGTTCTGATTGATCAAATTTGTCTAAGGGGGTCGTATAAAAATTTAAAAAGTGTAAGTTTTTGAAAATTAATGGAGGACTATGTCATTAACTTAGTCTTATTTCCCACCGTACTTTCAACATTTTTGCAATTTACATTGCCCACTTATCTCCAACAGGTAAAAGATTAAAGCGCGTTCTGATTGATCAAATTTGTCTAAGGGGGTCGTATAAAAATTTAAAAAGTGTAAGTTTTTGAAAATTAATGGAGGACTATGTCATTAACTTAGTTTTATTTCCCACCGTACTTTCAACATTTTTGCAATTTACATTGCCCACTTATCTCCAACAGGTAAAAGATTAAAGCGCGTTCTGATTGATCAAATTTGTCTAAGGGGGTCGTATAAAAATTTAAAAATTGTAACTTTTGAAAATTAATGGGAGGACTATGTCATTAACTTAGTCTTATTTCCTACCTTACTTTCAAAAATTTTGCAATTTACATTGCCCACTTTTCTCCAACAGGTAAAAAATCCAACAGGTAAAGGAATCTCCAACAGGTAAAGAGCGCGTTTCAATCTTTTTGGGACACCCTGTGCAGTGCATATGAGAGACTTCGAAATATTGGCGAAGCCTAATAAAGTAATGTGGGGAGATGAAAAGACTAGAACCAAAAATTGCAAATACAGCTTTATTCTCTGTAGTTATGTTACAAATAAAATAAAATATACAGTAAATTTCCGTTCAGGACGTCAGCGGCGCAGGATCAATAAATATAGCGGAGAAATAAATATGCCGGATTATCGGATGACGAACTAAAATGGGGTAAAGGATGAGAAAAAATAATTTAAAACAAAATAACGGAAAATAAATGTGATATTTTTTGCCTAGAGCGTAGCACAGACTGAATGACAGTGTGCAGTACGTGAAAAAAGATTTAAATTTATTTAAAAGTTACAAGTTAAACTTCAATGAATTCCAATTTGCATATGAAAGCATTTATTCTATTACAATAGATGTATCTCAGTCCAGCCTAATGGGCCCGAACACTGCCGCCGACAAAATTTTGGGGCGCCTATGCAACAAATACGTGACCCTATTACCTCTTATTTGACTTTTATCGTAAACTGCTTGTGGGACACTGGGTCCCAACTTTCTCGGGCTCTTAGGCAAAGCATCCTTTTACCTATGGAAATTATTTCCAAATGCGTTAAAATAGTTTGAGAAATTATTCACTGGTTCATCTGAAAGATTTAGAGGAGAAAATCAAATATGAAAGGGGCTCGTGATAAATGTTTGTTGGGTTGCTCATACCTTCCATGGGCGGCCCTATAACAAATGTACACGTTAAAACTTAATTATGGTAAAATGGCCATGCCCGATCAAATAAAAGGGATTGCAGCTCCTCTAGAGGACAATTTAATAATATAGAATATGGAACTCGGCAACAAAACGAGATAGACCAAAAAAAGTCAATTTCAAAGTTATAGAGCTTTGCCTAATGAGTCGGTATCGACACAAAAACTGCTATACAAAGCATTTATTTGACACAATATGGTTACTGGTGAATGATTGTCTAATTCGGGATTACTATTACTTACACGCAATGGAATCTAATGCACAACCTGTAATATATTTCATCAGCAACAATGCACTTTTGAATTCGAGTCGTGTACTTTATATGTCACAGTGTTATAGGTTCGAATACGACTTTTTGACAGGTATTTATCGCCTTCCATATATTCGTTTCGTTTGTTCCTGCTGTTGATTCTTTCTCATTAGACAACGCTGTACAGCCTTGTAATTTGCTTTTATAATCTCGCCCGCTTTGTTGCCAAGTACGTAATCCTAATTTTTGAAATTATTCGTTAAGTGCGCTGCAATCATTTGCATTCAATCGGCATGGTCACTTTACTATACAGGGTGTCCCAAAAAGATTGAAACGCGCTTTAATTCTCTACCTGTTGGAGATAAGTAGGCAATGCAAATTGCAAAAATGTTGAATGTAAGGTAAGAAATAAGACTACATTAATGAAATAGTCCTCCCATTAATTTAAAAAAAGTTACACTTTTTAAATTTTTATACGACCCCCTTAGAAAAATTTGGTCAATCAGAAATTTTTTATTTATAATGCAACAAGATAATTAAAAAAAAACCCGCATATCTGTATCTTTAAAATCAACTGAATTATGATAAAGGAAAAAATCTGACTTATGCCACTTTCCCGTACCATGTGAAAGGCTGTTTCATCAGTGAAAATAGGGATCATAAACACATTAACGATGGAAATTGTTTAGATTAAAAATACGTTAATATGTCAGAATTTTTATCACGAATGCATCTAAATAAAGCATTACACAGACAGAGATCAGATAAAGCAGTGGTACTCACTACGCGGTTGTGTATCCTATGTATTATCATCCAGTTTTGTCTTTTTTGTGATATGTCACAAATTTACATTTGTAATTTGATCTATGGTCCCCATTCACAATGTTCAATTTTCAATTAAATATAACTCGCTTAATTTTAAAGATGGAAATGCTGGTTTTTTTAATGATCTTGTTGCATTAAAAATAAAAAAAATTCTAATTGACCAAATTTGCCTAAGGGGGGTCGTATAAAAATTTAAAAAGTGTGACTTTTTGAAAATTAATGTCAGGACTATTCCATTAACTAACTTATTATTTTCTACTTTATTTTCAACATTTTTGCAATTTATATTGCCCACTTATCTCCAACAGTAAAGAATTAAAGCGCGTTTCAATCTTTTTGGGACACCCAGCAGACAGACCTAACGTGTACAATCAAAGACTTTTCCTCAAAAAGTTATTGGGGTGCTTAAGAACTTTTCTAAAAACCCTGTATGGGTGACAGAAAAGTATTTTGTTTCTAGATATTTTTTACAATTTTTCTTTATTTCTAATGGCTAGACACTTGACACATACATCAGTTGCCCATACATCGGCGGCCATAAAATATGAACCACTTAGCCAACAGAAGACTTTGCCCCGGTGCACCAGTGGGGGCGGAACGCACTACGCCCAAGACCACAACATCCATGTCCGCAGGTGGGAACCGCAACACGGTAGCTCAGAGATCACGGGGGAACTCTTGATTTGACCGCTGCACCACCACGTCGCCAATTTGTATAAATTATAAAAGATCGATATAGATACATTCAAAACAAGTTACACATTTATAAAAACATTAAAAAGCAATATGAAATAAGATTTTACATTAAGGAAACGACCAATGGCAGTTTCCACTAAATTTAAATAACTTAAAAAGAAAAATGAGATTAACGTTGTTTTTTGCAAATAAACCTTTGAATTATACGCTTTCGCTTTGTAAAGAAGCGGAAAAAAGTTTTAAGGAAAAATTTAAAATAATTAACTGGGTGGCTCAACTCAAGGGATTCAAAAAATCTTTCGATTGATACCAAGTTTGACAAAGTACTCCCTCGGGGGTTAATTATGTCTGGAACTCAAAAATTGTATCGCTGCTATTTTTCACTGCAACGACTGAAACTGTTAAAGTTCACGATTACTCATCATGGGCCGTACATACACTAGTTTATGCATAATTATTTCAAATTGTATCCTATTCTGCTATGTTAAGAAAATATAAAATTTCGAAGTTTTCGCTCGAATTTCAAAAAGTTCTATCTAGTTCTAGATATTTCGTTATCAAATCCAGATAAAAAGTTTTGTGAAAATCCATTAATATTTGTTGTAGCTATCATGTACACAAGGCGTCGACCACAGACAGACGGACATCGCTCTAAAAATACCCAAAACTTGCTCAGGAGGTCTTAAACCATATATTGGCATCACATTTCGAAATCAAAATTTTCGGGAAAACAATTGTTTTTCTATAATATATTCTACAGTATAAAAAAGTAAAAAACCTTTACATTAAAATTGCAAACTATGGTATATAATCATCTCTAACATCTACACTGACGGATATTAAAATCCCAACACCAAGAAGGAGTTGAGCTAGATAAACGAAATTTGGGAAGCGCGTTTTTGCACATATGAAAGATGACGCCTATTCAAATTTCGCGCTAGACGAATAAGAGTGGCGCTAGTAGTGCCACTATGATCATGCAAATCACGTTTGCTTTAAATACGCGATGTAAACTTCGTGATAGTTATTTATCGTCCGGATTGGACGTTGTGAGCTACGTTTGAGTCAAGAATGCCCTTAAGGAGACGAAGAAGGCAGTATCAGAAGCTTAGTGAGTTTGAACGAGGCCGTATAATAGGGCTACGAGAAGGTGGATTTTCTTTCCGCGATATTGCAGAAAGACTTGGCAGGGATGCATCCACTGTGTTGTTGTTGTTGAGACCCAGACCGTCCGACCTACCAGAAAGGTGTATCCACTGTGTATGATTATTGTCAGCAGTAGTCAAGGGAAGGCACTGTCTCAAGAAGACCGGGGTCCGGCCGCACACGGGCCACTACTGAGAGGGAAGACCGCCGTATTCGCCGCATGGCTGTGACGGATCGTACTGCATCTGCAGCAGCAATTAGAGCTTCTGTTGACCCCCAGAGTGACACAGCGAACTGTAAAAAATCGATTACTTGAGGGACAGCTCCGAGCCAGATGGCCTGTAGCGTTCATACCACTAACTCCGAATCACTGCCATCTGCGACGTCAGTGATGTCAAGCTAGAGCTCATCGGAGGGCGGAGTGGAGATCTGTTGTATTCTCAGATGAGAACCGCTTCTGTCTTGGTGCCAGTTATGGTCGTATGTTGGTAAGAAGGAGGCCAGGTGAGCACTTGGAACTAAGCTGTCTGCGGCGTAGACACACTGGACCTACACCAGGAGTTATGGCCTGGGAAGCCATTTCCTATGACAGCAGGGGCACTCTCGTCGTTATCCCAAGCACCTTGAGAGCAAATTTGTAAATCAGACTAGTGATTGAACCGGTTGTGCTGCCATTCATGAGCAGTATTCAAGAGGGTGTTTTCCAACAGCATAACGCTTGTCCTCATACCGCTGCTGTCACCCAACGTGCTCTACAGAGTGTCGACATATTGCCTTGGCCTGCGAGATCACCAGATCTTTCTCCCATTGAGCACGTATGGGACATTATAGGAAGATAAATCCAGCGTCATCCACAACCAGCATTAACCGTTGCTGATTTGACTGACCAAGTGCAACAGGCATGGAACTCCATCCCACAAAATGACATACGGCACTTGTACGACACAATGCATTCACATTTGCATGCCTGCATTCAAAATCGTGGCGACTACAGCGGTTATTAATGTACCAGCATTTTACATTTAAAATGGCCCTTCTCGCGCATACTTTAACCTGTGACCTTGAAACTTTGATCAATTAAATATGTTACCTTCACAGTTGCTTTGCCTAAATTTCACTCTTCTAAACTAATTTCTTCTTGGTGTTGAACTTTTATTTTCCGCCAGTGTATTTAAGTACATGAAATTATGTGCCTTTTTCACAAAACTGTAAAATGTATGGAACTTATAATAACTGTATGGAACTGTACAAAACTGTATGGAACATATAATTATAGAACTATGTGAATGAATATTAAAAATGAAAGGGTGAGGTCTGTAGCAGTGGTGTAGTCAACATTATTGTCAATTCCATAATTAGGTCTAAGGTCATTTTCTAGCCGCTGCTGTCACTTATAACGCATTCTTTGATATTGAGATGAAAACCCATTTATCAATGATCATAGAACCCGCCTATAAGGGGCGTTCCCAAAGTTCGGATCGCGCTGGTGGGCAATCGAAAAGCGATCTATTTATCAATGTTATTTACATATCAAATCATTAAGTCTTGTGTTCGATTATTTGTTTTTAGCGCACAGTCAAAAACAAGGCATGATTCAAGGAAATCAACTCCACAAGCAATATTTAGATGTATCAAAATATGAACATATATTACTTTCTCAACATACATAATATATAGTAATATTTTGATATGGAGAAAGTATTATGACGGGGTTGAGAATTTGAATTTGACTTTTCAACAGGAGAGTACGTTTTAAGCACATCTAAACTCGAACGTTTTTAAGACAATCGTGTGTGTATGTATGTGTGCGTATGTATGTGCGTATATGTATGTGTGTGTGTCCGTGAGTCTGTGGAAGCGATATCCTACGAACGACTAGAGCATTTCGAATAAAAATTTCATATGATTATTAAAAACCATGGATACTGGAATCCTATAGCTTTTGAATGCGATCAAATGTTCTGAGATATTCTACGATCAAATGTTCAAATGTTTCAAAGATTCAAATGTTCTGCGATCAAATGAGGACCTCTGAGATTTTGAATAAATTTTTGAAAAAACAATTGAAAAAGCAGGAACTTCAATAAGTATTATAAATCTAACTGATGTTTGTAAGACAAAATATTACAAAACTTCCTTGAAGAAAACAGGCATATGTTAGTAAGGTGACGACAATTATTTCAAGGGCGTTATAAGGGCCATAAGAAGGGGGCTTAAAACGTCCTCGAAATGATTGCCGTCACCTTACTGACATATACCTACTTTCTTCAAGAAAGTTTTGTAAGTTTTCGATTTTAACTTCAACAATATTAAATAAATAATTATTTTATACGTAATTTTTCGACGAATGACATAAATTTTTTAACGCTGTCATGAACCATTCTCGAGATACAGGATATATTTCAGATGCATTCATAAAAAAATTACATAAACTGAAAAAATCTGATGTGGGTAGTACATGATTTTCCCTACAAGTTCAAATTCATTTTCTTATTTTTTATTTCATAATGCATTAAATTCAGTTTAATTGCGGAAGATAACATGGATAGTTTTCTGATATTATATCCAATTTGTAGTTTTATTGCATGTTCGTTTCATTTAGCAACTTCATGTACTTTGCAGTCGGCTCCTCAAGATTCTAAAAAAATAAAATAACTCGAAAACGGTTCATGTTAGATTCATGGAATCAGTCTTATTCGCTAGGCATTAAAAATTACATGAAGAACAAGTATTTAATTAATATATTTCAACACTTTTAGTCATTTGTTTCACAATTTCATGATCTTTGTGGGGCTTTTTCGCAAAATAGGATCTGTTATATTTTTCCGACTCATGCCAAAATCGAATCAGTATCAAAATAACCCTCAAGGGACGTAACTAATAAATTTTAAGAAATTTCATTAAATAGTTTTTCACTATAGTGAGAAATGTCTTCAGTTCCTCAAAACTAAAAAAACTAAAATAACTTAAGAATGTTCCTCCTAAAGAGTAATGGGGTTGGCCATATTCTTTTCATCCTCAAAAATTGCGAGTAAAATATACATTTAGTTAATACATCTATAGTATTTTATTTTAGATCTTGGCAATTTATGCGGGCCATTTCGCAAAAAAAGGTAGCGAGCTTTTTTGTTTCGAATTATACTAAAATCTAACCAGCACCACGGTAACCAACAAGTAACTTATTTACTAAATTTGGTGAAAATTGGTCAATTAGTTTCTCCACTAGAGTGGATAAGTACGACTGTTGCGGTCCATTTCGCAAAAATAAGAAAAGGCAGGTTATTTTTTCTCGAATCGTACCAAATTCTAATCAGCACCAAGATATTCCACAAGTGATGGCTATGCCAAATTTTGTGAAATTTAGTTTATTAGTTTTTTAACGAGAACGGATAGACTTAGAGTAATAGGGTTGCTCTTATTCAATATATTGTTAAAAAATTCGTATAGAACATGCATTTAATTGATACATTTGAGAATACGTATTATTTTATTTTAGACTTATGATGATTCTGGCGGGATATTTCGCAGAAAAGGTATGTTATTTTGTCTCAAATTGCACCAAAATCTAATGAGTACCAGGATAACTCATAAGTGACTTATCTATAAAATTTTATGAAATTTGGTCAATAAGTTTTTGAGTTAGAGTGGATACATACATTGCACAGACAGACAGACACACACATAGGCGTCACGCTAAAATTAGTTTTTTCGTGTTCTCGAGGTCCCAAAACCTGTAGATCCGTCGAAAACTCGATTTGCGATTTTCGACATGATTCCAATATTTTCCCTATACATTACCATGTATTTCAGGGAAAGTAAAAAAAAAAAAGTAATTATGTTCAAATAGGTTTATTTTCTATATTTAATATTTTTCGACAAATATGTTAACACCATTCCCGTGGATCTTGTACATTCCATTCGCAAAAAGAATATACTTTATAGTAATAGTTTAATATATCGTCGGCAAATAATTCGCCAATACTCAGTTATTTCACGGGATATTAATTAAATGCCAATTACATTTCGATAAGGATTTGCGCACATGAATAGAGCAAGTCATTCTGTTTGGGCTAATAAGTCGCCAAAACCCAATTACAATTTACGTGATGTTAGTTCGCTGCCAACAAGAGTGTCTCCTTTATAATCTTCGTCCAACTACTATCTCACTTCAGGCCTAGATCGACACAGCAACTCAGTTTCATGTGACCGAGATTCTCCCTATTTCTTTCTAGAGTTTCTGACATCTAGAAATAATTTCAATTTACGTGACTATTAATTACGACCAATTTCAATTTACGTTATTCCAATTTAATGCCAAGAACACTGTGATATAGTTCTATTACTTTCTATATATACATGGTGCAATGTATAAGAATATATTGTGACGGGGTCAAAAGCGCAAATTCGTGTTTTTAAGGGAAGAGTACGTTTCAACCATTCTTAAACTCGAATAGAAAGTTTTTAAGGTGATGTTTGTGTGTGTGTGTGAGAGAGAGAGAGTGAGCCTGTGGATGTTATATCTTACAATGAATGGAGAGTTTCGAACGAAATTTCGTACAATTATTACAATCAGAGAACACAGGAACCCCAATGATTGCGAATACAGGAACCCCAAAGATTGCTAATACAGGAACCCTAAAGATTGCTAATACAGAAATCCTCACATTTTTAAATGAAATTTTTGAAAAAATCATTAAAAAATCAGAACCCAAAATGATGTTACGTAAATGATTGTTCTGTGGAAAATTCTCCAGAAGTTAAACAATTAAAGGTTATAAAATCAACGCTGTAAATAAATTACGGCTGTAATTAAATACAGGAACCCCAAAGATTGCTAATACGGGAATCCCCACATTTTCAAATGGAATTTTGAAAAAATCATTAAAAATTCAGAACCTAAAATGATGTTACGTATATGATTGTTCTGTGGAAAATTCTCCAGAAGTTAAACAATTAAAGGTTATAAAATCAACGCTGTAAATAAATTATTTTAAACGGAAGAGTGTCTGTATATTTTGCCATTTTATTGATTCGAAAGACATATTCTCTCCAAAAATATTGAAAAATATGCATATATACTATTATCTGAGATTTATGTAAATAAAAATACTGACATATAAAACAATTAATAATATTTCGATATATGCAGTCGAAAAATATTATTAATTGTTTTATATATCAGTATCACCAACCAATATCGAGAAAATATGTATATATATTATAATCTAAGATTTATATTAATAAGGATACCGACATATAAAACAATTAATAATATTTCGATATGTGTCGCTAAAAGAACGCATGCATCATTTATAATTAAAAGGTCGATGTATAAATCTTGGCATGAAAGGCAGGGCATGCTTCATTGAAATGAAAATATCTGAATATTTGTTTCACCCCTGAGCATGTTCAGGAAAACCCACACAGACATTAATCAACGTAATTAAAGCATTTGATCAACTTGTATTTTAACCTTGATTATTTGCTATATAAGTCCTTGTATTTGAGCCAACCTATAGAAAAAAGCAATCAAACTCTAATCTATTTTTTATGTTATTTTTAGCCTGGCTAATGTGCAGTCTAAGTACGTTCTGAAATGTTTTACTTTTCAATCGGAACTTTATATTATTGGGAGCGTATCAAAGAAGTTGAGTCGTTTTCTAGCTCAAGGACTGCAGTCAGGGATTGGGCCCTTCCGAAAGATATATTTAGCCCCTATGATAAAAATATTCAATTTTTAGTAGTGACATCAAATTTCATCTAATATGTCATTCAAATTTTGCATGAAAAATTGCTTTTAGAGAATTTAGTATAGACATTATGCAGTCATAATTAACTTATTAGAATACGGAGTTAATCTTATGCGTTAACAATTATAAATATTTTCAATCAAGTAATGAGCAGCTTCGTTATTATAGTTAATGGTTATATTAGCATCAATTGCAATTGCGTACAAACTCAAAATAAAAATCTGATGTGGGCAACACATGACTTTCCTTATATAATACAATGAATTTACTACTTTTACAGTTAAAAAAAATGTTATTCTTATAGTAGATACTTATATTCTTTCCAAGATACTGAATTTTCTTCAATTAGTCGTCATTTTCATTGATTTAGCGTCATTTTTATCAATTTGGCGAGATTTTTGTTAATTTGGCAACAATTAAAAATGTCGCCAAGTTGGCGACATTCCGCCAAATTTGACACCAAAATCTCGCCAAGCGTTATGGACGGAGAAATAAGTTATTCTTACAGCAGATAAATGACTATTGGCGTTCAAATACAAACGTATTACTAAAAGTATCTTTCTCCATGAATGGAAAGAGCTAGATTCATGAGAATGATGTCACCAAATTTATCGCATGGTATTACATATGAAAAGTGAACATGTTTCTCAATAGGAAATATATATTTTTTTTTATTTTATATAACTTTTTGATAATTTTTTTGAAAAATGTGCAATAACTCGAGAACGGTTTATGTTAGCGTTCTAAAATTTATGTCAATCGTTTTCTAATGAAAAATTACATAAGAAATGTCTATTTGCGTAACTTTATTAGCGGTTTTGACTTTCTGACGATTTTTTCAAAATTTCACTTGAAAATTTAGGTCGGTTCTGAACATTCGATTTCGTATAAAAACAATAGGCTTCCAGTTTTTACGGATTGTGATTTTTATACCAACTTTCGTTCGAATCGGTTCATTCGTTCGTCAGTTATCGTCTCCACAGACTCACTGACACACACACACACACACACACACACACACACACACATACTTTCACACACGCACATAGTTTCACACACACACACACAGACATCACTTCAAAAATGTTTGATTCGTGATCAGGGATGCTTGAAACGTGCTCTCCCGTCGAAAACTCGAATTCGAATTTTCAACCCTGTCACAATACCTTCCTTATACATTTTGTATACAAGGAAAGTAATATGGCTAAAAACACACAAAACACCGGGTTTACTGCCAACAGAATGACACTTTTACACAGGTAAATTTACAGTTACAGACTTAAAACGGTAACTAATTATACTTATATGAATGTGATATTTTCTTTTTTTATGGGAGAATTGTATGGAATAAAGGGTATAATTTATTTTACGTCGATAAGACTGTTTTAAACAGGTAAAGAGGTAACATGAGACGGTCATTTTAAGCACTTGCTTACCTGCTATCTAGTTACTAGCCTGCTTAAAAGGTCCTATTAAAAAAAGCCCATTTAAATAGGTAAATACTTGAGTAAATGAACATCTCATGTTACCTCTTTACCTATTTAAACTGGTCATTTCAGTGTAAAATAAAATATACCCATTATTCCTTCCAATTCTCATATAAAAGAATAAAATAACAAATTTATATAGATATTTACCTTTTTACTTTCCCTGCAATACATGGTAATGTATAGGGAAAGTATTGGAATCATGCCAAAAATCGCAACTCGAGTTTTCGACGGATCTACACGTTTCGAGACCTCTAGAATACGAAAAAACCATTTTTAGCGTGACGTCTGTGTGTATGTCTGTGTGTCTGTGTGTCTGTCTGTCTGTCTGTGTGTCTGTGTGTCTGTCTGTCTGTGCAGATTTTGTATCCACTCTAACTAAAAAACTAATGGACCGAATTTCACAAAATTTTGTGGGTAAGTCACTTGTGGGCGGGGCTGGTGCTGATTAGTTTTGGGTACGATTCGGAATAAAAGAACCCGCCTTTTTTGGGAAATGGCCCGCAAGAGCTTGTATCCACTGTAGCTGAAAAACTAATGGACCGAATTTCACAAAATTCGGTAGATGAGTCACGTATAGGCCACCCTGGTGCTGAATAGGTTTTGGTATGATTCAGAAAAAAATAACCTGCCTTTTTTTGCAAAATGGCCCGCAAAAATTGCCAAAATCTAAAATAAAAAACTGGATATACTCAAATATATCTATTTAATGCTGATTTAACGACGAAAAGAATAAGACCAACCCCATTACACTAGGACTAGCCGTTCTCGAGATATTTTAGTTTTTCGTACTTTCCCTACGCCACCTCTGAAAATAAGCCAGGTTACCGAATGAGAACGGAAATTGAATTAAAAGTGAAATAAATTTAATTAAAATATAGAGAACGTTATTATAAGTCTGCAGGGAAAGTCATGTGCTGCTCACATCAGATTTTTACTTTCATTACAATACATGGCAATGCATATTGACAGTATTGAAATTTTGTCGAAAACTTCAATTCGAGTTTTCGACGAATCTACACGGTTTGAGGACTTCAAAACCCCAGAAATCTATGTTTAGCTTGACGTCTTTGTATCTGTTTGTGTAATGTATGTATCCACTCTAGCTGAAAAACTAATAAATCAAAATTTGGCATATAAGTCACTTGTAGTTTTCCCTGGAGCTGATTCGAAAGAATAAAGCCTGCCTTTTTTGCAAAATAGACCAAAAAAATTATACGTATCCTCTGCAGTTGAAAAAAATAACTGACCCAATTTCTCAAAATTTGGTAGATGCGTCACTCATGGGTATTTTACTGCTGATTAGATTTTTGTATGATTCAAAAGAAAAGAATCTGCCTTTTTTTGAGCAATTGTCAGCCAGAATCGTATGTATCTACTCTAGTTGAAAAAATAATTGACGAAAATTCCTAAAATTTGGTAGATAAGTCTGTTATGGATTAGCCTGGTGCTGATTAGATTTTGGAACGAATTAGGAAAAAAAAAGAACATGCTTTTTTGCTAACTGGCCAGCAGAAATCTTCAAATTCTGAAATAAAAGACTATAAACGCTCAAATTCATCCATTAAATACTTGTTTCATACGCAATTTTTGAGGATGAAAAGAATAAGAAAAACAATAACTTTAGGACTGACTGAATACCCATTCTCAAGATATTTTATTTTGCAAATTTTCGCCATAACGCCTATGGAAATACATTAAGTCGCCAAATGAAAAGGATAATTAAAATAACAAGAAAGATCAATCATGCTTATAGCATTGATTATGAAACACTTTCCACCTTCAATGTAATTTTATTTAAACATCCCTAAAATGCAATACATTTCTCGGTAGTATTTTAAAATTTATCACAATACTACATTAATTTATTATATTTGAAAACTTAAACCTTTATCGAAAAAAATGAACTTCATTCAAATGACGGCATTGAAATATAAATTGCCTGGTTTAAATATCACTAAAATGTGATACATTCCTCGGTAATAATTTTTGAATTATCATAATACTGCGATAATTTATTATATTTGAAAACTTCATCGAAAACTACTGAAATTCATTCAAATGACGTCATAGAAAAAATAACACGCATGGCTCTCTCTGTAAAAGCAGCATTTCATTCATAACATTTCCCATTCATTTCGTTCATCACAATACTATAATAATTTATTTTATTTAAAAATTAAGCTAAATGGAGCTAAAAGTAATTAAACTCTATGCGTAAAACTTCATCGAAAAAAATTGTCCTTCTCTTTTTAAAATCAGTGAATATTTCATTCATATGATCTATGCAGACTCCATGAACTAAATGATTTTGTGTTAAAGAAATACAGCAATTGTAATACAACTCATTCTACTTATTTTGCTGTTTACATTTTACATAGGGGAAAAATAGGCTTCGTTGTAGAAATATTCAAATTTGGATGATCATTTAAACTCAAATATATTGTAATTGCGTTGTTTCAGTATGTAGATGCACAGAATTTAAGCAAAAATAAATTGGTTTTAGGACGGATACAATACTCACTATGAATTAAAAAGAACTTTAAAAATCACGATTTTGAGACAAGATGGATGCCATATTTCATTTTGAAGTGGGTCACGTGATCTTTTCATATCATGGTCAAGTGATCGCTTCATATAAGAGGTGTAATTATTATTTTAATTTTTATTTAAAAAACTACTGAATATATTTCACAGAATTTTTTTTATATATTTTATGGAACAATTTGAATATTACCTAAAATTTTCGAAACAATTTGTGAATTTTAAATCCGCTTAAAAAATGTTTGAAAAATAAGGTCCCATAGAGTTCAATGTATTTCATTTTTTCAACCCGGGCTCAATCCAAAACTAATTGGATTATATCATTCATTTATATTCCCATAAGTCCTAGAGACCGTCTGAACAACATACTAAAATTTTATTTTGATTAAGTCATTTCTACGGCAGTTATCGTGCTAACGGACAGACAGACAGACAGACAGAATGAAGGAACAAAGTCATAAACACTTTTGAACTTTGTTGTAAAGTGTTAAAAATGATAATTTAATGCTGTTTCAAATAATTATTCGTGTTATCGTCTGCTACTAAACTCAATTTAATGAACTATAAAAGAAAGAAAGAAACAAGAAAGATCAATCATGCTTTAAGTATTGATTATGAAACATTTTCCAACTTCAATGCAATTTTATTTAAACATGTCTAAAATGCAGTACATTCTTCGGTAATATTTTAAAACTTATCACAATACTACATTAATTTATTACATTTGAAAACTTAAACCATCATCGAAAAAAAATGAACTAAATTCAAATGACGGTATTGAAATATACATTGCCTGGTTTAAACTTCTCTAAAA
This sequence comes from Amaurobius ferox, assembly GCA_951213105.1. NCBI lineage: Eukaryota > Metazoa > Arthropoda > Arachnida > Araneae > Amaurobiidae > Amaurobius > Amaurobius ferox. The sequence goes on from OX578141.1 coordinate 128,830,170, forward strand.
TGTGATACATTCCTCGGTAATAATTTTAGAATTATCATAATACTACGATAATTTATTATATTTGAAAACTTCATCGAAAACAACTGAAATTCATTCAAATGACGTCATAGAAAAAATAACACGACTGGCTCTCTCTATAACAGCAACATTTCATTCATAAATAATTTCCCATTCTTGTCATTCATCGCAATACTACAATAATTTATTTTATTTAAAAATTACGACCATGGAGCTACAAGTAATTAAACTCTATGCGTAAAGCTTCATCGAAAAAAATTGTCCTTCTCTTTTTAAAATCAGTGAATATTTCATTCATATGATCTATGCAGACTCCATGAGCTAAATGATTTTGTGTTAAAGAAATACAGCAATTGTAATACACCTCATTCTACTTATTTTGCTGTTTACATTTTACATAGGGGAAAAATAGGCTTCGTTGTAGAAATAATCAAATTTGGATGAGCATTTAAACTCAAATATATTGTAATTGCGTTGTTTCATTATGTAGATGCATAGAATTTGAGCAAAAATAAAGTAGTTTTAGGACGGATACAGCACTCAATATGAATTAAAAAGAACTTTAAAAATCACGATTTTGAGACAAGACGGATGCCATATATCATTTTGAAGTGGGTCACGTGATATTTTCATATCATGGTCACGTGATCGCTTCATATAAGGGGTGTTATTATAATTTTAATTTTTATTTAAAAAACTACTGAATATATTTCGCTGAATTTTTTTAATATATTTTATGGAACAATTTGAATATTACCTAAAATTTAGGAAGCAATTTATGAGTTTTAAATCCGCTTAAAAAATGTTTGAAAAATTAGGTCCCATTGGGCTCAATGTATTTCATTTTTTCAACCCGGGTTCAATCCAAAACTAATTGGGTGATATTATTCATTTATATTCCCATAGGTCCTACAGACCGTCTGAACAACATACTAAAATTTCATTTTGATTAAGTCATTTTTACGGCAGTTATCGTGCTAACGGACAGACAGACAGACAGACAGACAAACAGACAGAATGAACAAAGTCATAAACACTTTTCAACTTCGCTGTAAAGTGTTAAAAATGACTTTGAGCCTGTATGGAAAGCCACTGAAAAAATCATGTATAAGATCCACGACACAATTTTTTTTAACGTCCAGAATATTATTTTTATCATGCAGAATTTGGCGCGTTTGTGGGTGATAACATGTAAAACTGTTTCGAAGTACCTAATTAACTTATATTTCGATCTACTCTAACTTGACAATTATCAATATGGACTGCATCCACAATAAGCAATGCAGTTGATATATAACATTGTTTTAATAATTAATTCATCGATTTGACGTCATTTTTGTAATTTTAATGATATTTTCATTAATTTGGCACCATTATGAAAATGTCACCAAGTTGACGATGTCACTCCAATTTAAATTAGCGCCAATCCGACAAATATCGCCAAGCCTTACAGACAGAGAGATGACTTTCTCAGATATAAATAAAATACTATTGGCGAATTGTTGGGTGTTAAATTACAAGACTATTATACAAAGTGTCTTCTCTCATGAATGGAACAAACTAAATTCACGACAATTATGTTAACGGATTTTTCGCATAATATTGCATATGAAAAGTGTTAAAAAATTTGCAGTATGATATTCCATATGAATAGTGAGCATATTTCACTATAAGGAAAACACTCCCATTGCAGAAAACATGAGATTGCAGATATTTTATTGCAAATAAAAGCAGACTGCAGCTATTTCATTGCAGATAACAGAAGATTACTAATATTTTACGATAGTTAATAATTTTTAATTTTGTGTAATATTTCTGATAAATTCATTTGAAACACGTGCAATATCTCGAGAACGGTTAGCTTTTATGCTATTCGTTTTCTAATGAAAAATTACATAAGGAATGATCGTTTATGTAATACTATTGAAGGTTTTGATTTTTTACTGATTTTCTTTTAAATTTCATTCGAAAATTTGGGGATCTGACGAACACGCGATTGCGTTTAAAATCAATAAGGTTCCAGTATTCATTGATTATAATAATTGCACTATATTTTATTTAAAACACTCCCATTCATTCGTGATGTATCACATCCACAGTCACACACAGACACACGCACACACACACGCACGCACACATTCACGCACGCACACACATACACTAACACGCACACACACACTAATACACACATACACAGTAACACACACATATATACACACTCATCACTTCAAAAACGTGCCAAATTTCGCTCGAAATGCCCCATTCGTTCGTGAGATACCGTATATACAGATTCACAAACACACACGTACACGCACACACAAACACAGAGACATCACCATTCGTTTCGAGTTCTGGGATGCTTGAAACGTGCTTATCGTCTCTTGAATTTTATTCCAGCCCCTCTTGGATTTTGTTTCAAGCCACGGCCTTGTCCAGCTCTGGAATCAGGATGGTTGATATATGTTCAACTAGCTGCAGGGCACGAAATTGCCCAATGGCCTTGCTGATTACATCGAAATGATATTTAATATCTTTTCGATAAGATCTTTAATGTAAGGTATTTAATATCATTTCTTATAAGATTTTTAATGTAATGGAACAGGAGAAGCTTGTAGCCCAAAAAAATCAACGGTTCTTGAAACAGTAGATGCGATAAATGATGTAATTGATAGTTATTACTTTCCCTATATATTTAGAGGTGGCGGGAAAAATCACATAAGTAAAATATTCCAATTTTTTATAACATATGTATTTGGTTTAGGAAATTTATGAACTTTGTTGTGCAAAAAATACGTCAGGTTTTCAATATGTTAAAAAAAGGAAAACCTTACACACCTATTAGATTTTGCACGGATATCAGCGGGGTAATAAAATATAAATTAAGAAAAAATATTATTTATTTAGTTTATAAATATATTGTAAACTCCATAAAAATTCAATCTGTATTCGGAAAACTAAAAATTTAAATAAAAAAGAAAATTCTCCTAAAAGTATCAAGATTTTCATTCCTTGATATTTCAAAACCCTTGATTTTGATTTAAGTGCTTTTTCCCTCCAGCTCTAGATATATGGTATAATGTACAGGGAAAGTATTATGTCGGGATCGAAAATTCGAATTCGAATTTTCGACGGAAAAGCACGTTTCAAGCATACCTGATCTTGAATCGAATGTTTTTGAGGTTGTGTGTGTGTGTGTGTGTGTCTGTGTGTGTGTGTGTGTGTGCGTGTGTGTGCGTGCGTGTTTGCGTATCCGTGAGTGTGGACGAGATATCTAACGAACGAATAAAGCGTTTTGAACGAAATTTGGAACAAATATTACAATCAGTGAATACCGGAAGCTTATTGATTTAACACGCAATCGAACTTTCGAAATACGAAATTTTTAAAAATCAGCAAATGATCATCGAATGAAATTTTAAGCAAGAAAGATCAATCATGCTTAAAGCATTGATTATGAAACACTTTCCAACTTCAATGCAATTTTATTTAAAAAAGTCTAAAGTGCAATACATTCCTCGGTAATATTTTAAAACTTATCACAATACTACATTAATTTATTATATTTGAAAACTTAAACCTTCATTGAAAAAAATGAACTTCATTCAAATGACGGCATTGAAATATAAATTGCCTGGCTAAAATGCGATACATTCCACGGTAATATTTTTAAAACTATCATAGTACTACGATAATTTATTATATTTGAAAACTTCATCGAAAACAACTGAAATTAATTCAAATGACGTCATAGAAAAAATAACACGCCTGGATCTCTCTATAAAAACAGGATTTCATTCATAACTTTCTCCCATTCATTTCATTCATCACAATACTATAATAATTTATTTTATTTAAAAATTAAGACCATGGAGCTACAAGTAATTAAACTCTATGCTTAAAACTTCATCGAAAAAAATCGTCCTTCTCCTTATAAAATCAATTAATATTTCATTCATATCAGACATGCAGACTCCAAGGGCTAAATTATTTTGTATTAAAGAAATACAGCAATTCTAATACTACTCATTCTATATATTTTGCTGTTTACATTTTACATAAGTGAAAAATAGGCTTCGTTGTAGAAATAATCAAATTTGTATAATCATTTAAATTGTACTTGCGTTGTTTCCGTATGTGGATGCACAGAATTTAAGCAAAAATAAAGTAGTTTCAGGACGGATACAACACTCAATATGAATTAAAAAGAAAGATCAATCATGCATAAGCATTGATTATGAAACACTTTCCAACTGAAATGCAATTTCATTTAAAAATCTCTAAAATGTGATACATTCAGTGGTGATATCTTTTACATTATCACAGTACTACAGTAATTTATTATACTTAAATATTTAAAACTGTATCGAAATATAAATCATCCGATTCTCTATGCAAAATCAATGAATATTTCATTCATATAACTTGCGTTCCAGACTACAGAGCTAAATAATTTTGTGTGAAAAAAATTCAGCAATTCTTATGTAACTCACCTTACAATCGTTTGAGATATTTGCATTCTGCATAAGTTAAAATTAGGCTTCGTTGAAGAAATAATAAAAGTTTAGGGATCATTTAAAATCATAACTATTGTAATTGCGTAGGCACATAATTTAGATACACAGATAATACAGATACACAAATAATATATGGGGGTGCGTATGTATGTATTCAAAGTATTGGAATCATGCCGAAGATCGGAACTCGAATTTTCGAAGGATCTACACGTTTTGGGACTTCCAGAACACGAAAATCTATTTTTAGGAAGACTGTGTGTGTAAGGGTGTATCTGTGTGTGTTTCTGTGTGTTTGTGAGGATATTGCATCCATTCTAACTGAAAAACTAATGGACCGAATTTAATAAAATTTGGTAGATAAGTTTTTGTGGGAAACCCTATGTTCATTTCATTATAGTACGATTCGTAATAAAAGAATCTGCCTTCTTTGCGAAATGGTCGGCAGAAATTGCCTTTATCCTCTCTAGTTAAAAACTAATGGACCAAATTTAACACAATTTGGTGTATAATATTTCAATAACCTACAAGTGATTTATCTACCAAATTTAACAAAATTTGTTATTTAACTCACTTATAGGTTATTCTAGTGCGATTCGGGAAAAAGGAAAGGGCTGTTTTTGCGAAATGGCCCGCAAAAATCTTTAAATATAAAAATAAAAGGCTACGTGTGCTCAATTATATCAATTAAATTCCTATATTATACGTGATTTTTGACAACAAAAAGAATAAGACTAACGCCATTACTCTAGGACTAGCCGTTCTTGAGATATTTTAGTTTTTTTTGCGTTTTCGCTACGCCACTTTTGACAATAAGTCCATCTATCAAATGAGAAAATCAAAATAGATCCAAATTTAAGTTTAACGTGCAAATTCAATGTCATTTAAAATACGTATGGATGTTATTTTGCGCAGATAAACTCAAATTGTTATTGAAGAAATAAAGAGAACGTGAATATGAGTCTGCAGAGAAAGACATGTGCTGTCCACATCAGAATTTTTAACAATATTACAACAATGATTTATAAAAGTGAACGGGGATTATTTGCAGGTCATTTCGAAAAAAATGTAGGAGTGTAAATATAAATGTGTATTTAAAGATCCACCAAATTGTAGAATAAAATGTTCTACAAATTTAAGCTGTGTACCAAATTTTAATTCTCTAGGACGTAGGAAAGTGCATTAAAAACGCCATCAAATAAGTACATCATGAAAAGTTACATAAAATTAAAAAAAAAATTTGAAAAATTGTTATCTACCAAATTTATTTTAAAATGTAAATCCTTTCTCATATACAAAATAATTAAACTCTTGGAAAGATATTTATTATATAATATTTCTATTTTTTCTTTCTGGAGGATATCGCAAAAGTCAGAATTTAATTGAATTCGTTTTTTCTCCCTATATTAAATAATTTTTAATTAAAAAACTACCGAACATATTTTATTGAAATTTTTTTTATATATTTTATGAGATAATATGAATATTTTCTAAAAATTTCGAAGCAATTTGTGAATTTTAAATGTGCTTAAAAAATGTTTGAAAAATTAGGTCCCATAGGGTTCAATGTATTTCATTTTTTCAACCCGGGTTCAATAAAAAACTAATTGGGTGATATGATTTATTTATATTCCCATAGGTCCCACAGACCGTCTGAAAAGCATACTAAAATTTCATTTTGGTAAAGTCATTTTTACGGCAGTTATCGTGCTAACGGACAGACAGACAGACAGACAGACAGACAGAATGAATGAACAAAGTCATAAACACTTTTCAACTTTGTTGTAAAGCATTAAAATTCATCAAAAGTCATCATAATTTTCAATAATATTACGTAAATGATCATTATTTATGTAATTTTTATTAGAAAACGTGTAACACAAACGTATTGCACATTTATTAAACAAATTTATAAAAAAAATGACATGAAATTAAAACAAGAAAGATCAATCATGCTTAAAGCATTGATTATGAAACACTTTCCAACATCAATGCAATTTTATTTAAACATGTCTAAAATGCAATACATTCCTCGGTAATATTTTAAAACTTATCACAATACTACATTAATTTATTATATTTGAAACCTTAAACCTTCATCGAAAAAAATTAACTTCATTCAAATGACGGCATTAAAATATAAATTGCCTGGTTTAAACATCTCTAAAATGTAATACATTCCTCGGTAATAATTTTAGAATTATCATAATACTACGATAATTTATTATATTTGAAAACTTCATCGAAAACAACTGAAATCCATTCAAATGACGTCATAGAAAAAATAACACGCCTGGCTCTCTCTATAAAAGCAACATTTCATTCATAAATAATTCCCCCATTCATGTCATTCATCACAATACTATAATAATTTATATTATTTAAAAATTAAGACCATGGAGCTACAAGTAAGTAAAACTCTATGCGTAAAACTTCATCGAAAAATTATCGTCCTTCTCTTTCTAAAATCAATGAATATTTCATTCATATCAGCCATGCAGACTCCATGGACTAAATGATTTTGTGTTAAAGAATTACAGCGATTCTAATACAACTCACTCTACATATTTTGCTGTTTACATTTTACATAGGTGAAAAATAGGCTTAATAGTAGAAATAATCAAATTTGTATGAGCATTTAAACTGAAATATATTGTCATTGCGTTGTTAAAGTATGTAGATGCACAGAATTTAGGCCAAAATAAAGTAGTTTTAGGATGGATACAACACTCAATATGAATTAGAAAGAACTTTAAAAATCACGATTTTGAGACAAGATGGATGCCATATATCATTTTGAAGTGGGTCATGTGATCGTTTCATATCATGGACACGTGATCGCTTCATATAAGAGGTGTTATTATTATTTTAATTTTTATTTAAAAAACTACTGAATATATTTCGCTGAATTTTTTTTTATATATTTTATGGAACAATTTGAATATTGCCTAAAATTTTCGAAGCAATTTGTGAATTTTAAATCCGCTTAAAAAATGCTTGAAAAATTAGGTCCCATAGGGCTCAATGTATTCCATTTTTTCAACCCGGGTTCAATCCAAAACTAATTGGGTGATATTATTCATTTATATTCCCATGGTCCTATAGACCATCTAAACAACATACTAAAATTTCATTTTGATTAAGTCATTTTTACGGCAGTTATCGTGCCAACGGACAGACAGACAGACAGACAGACAGACAGACAGACAGACAGACAGACAGACAGAATGAACAAAGTCATAAACACTTTTCAACTTTGTTGTAAAGTGTTAAAAATGCATTACCTATTGTGAAATATGTTCATTTTTCATATGCAATATTATGTGATAAGCTTATCATCATTTTTGTGGATCTAATTCGTTTCATTAACGAGAACAGATACTTAGGGTTACACTTTTGTGTTTTGACTCTTAACAATTCACCCATAGTTAATTATGTAAGAAAAACGCTTTTCTCCGTTTGTCTGCTTCGTTTTCCGCTTGGCAATACATTTGGTGGACATGGCGACTAATTTAGCAGAATATTGCCAACTTGGCGACATTTTGCCCTAGAGTGATTAAATATCCTCAAAATTGCAAAAATGACACAAAAATAACGAAAAATCGATGAATTATTAAGATATTTTAATATATGGACTATAATGCTTATTGCGGATGCTATTAATATTGATAATTGTCAATTTAAAGTTCTAAATATAATAATACTAAATATAATTTAATCCGGTTCTTCGAAATAGTTTTACATGCTGTTAACCAAATAAGCTCCAAATGCACAAAAATCCACGTTAAAAACTCTGTGCCATGAAATTATACATCATTTTTTCACTGTGGAGGATGTAAATCCATTGCATTATATTTGGAAAGTCATGTGCTGTCCACATTAGATTTTTTATCGAATAATAATATAACATCTTAACGACTTCTCATCATCTGAACCTTGAAGCTTTAATGATCAAATGTGATGTTGTTAAGTAAAATGTTCTTGAGGTTCCAAGTCTTTAAAGTTCCTGGAATTTAGTCGGTGGGACACTGGATTTGATATTCATCCATCAACGTCTTCAGTCTTTCTATGGTTAAGATACTGGTGCCCGAGCAATGATGTCGACTTTGAAACATGAGAAAAATATTGGGTGCATAAAAATGAGTAAAGGAGTGAGAGGGAAAGATAATATATTGTTGGTTCGATTCCTTCACTGATGAATTTGATATATAAAAGGGAGAATTTGATATATAAAAGGAAAAATTAAAATATTTAGATGCTTTTAGAAGAAATGCCTTACATAAATACGTGGATAAGTTTGCTTTGGATTTGAATAACATTTTCAGTCAATAAATTTGGGCCCATGAAATGTTTTTTAATAAAGTTTTATTCCCCTACAATTAATTCTGGAATAAAGGGAAATGATAACCTATTTTTCCCTGTCTGTCATGATCGCTTATAACCCGCATAAAGGACTAAACGTATTTTCACATTTTTTGTATTGATGTATTAAGATTAAATAGTATTGGGCTTATGGTTAAAATTATTTTCGGTGTTATTGCACGTTAATATATAAACGTGGATATTCAAAATTAGCTTAGAAGATAAATATATCTTTAAATATGCAATCTATTTCGATGAAACTTTTTCCAGGCAATAAAACTCAGTTTAGGGAGTATTTTATATAAGTTATCTCCTTCTACATCCTCCCACGGGATAACAGGGTCTGAAATTCTAGTTTTTGTTTTGCTGTACTTGATTTTCTAAAAAAAAAAAGTGATTGAAAAATGAAGGCATTTTTTTGTTCCGTAGCCCTCTAAATCAATAGACCTCTGACGCTTACCGGTTGACATAATCTCAGTAAGTTTTATTATATTTTATCACTAGCAGCATACCAGTTCTTCGCACGGATTATATAATATAAAGAAACTTATAATTCACAATCATGTGCAAATTCTGTTAAAATATTAAATTTATTGCTCCTAAAGAGAAGTTTAAGAATATCTGTTCTCACTATGTAAAATTATCTTCACGGGCAGATCTGAAGAATAAAACACCCTGGCCCTTTTTGTAAGCAAATTTACAAAAAAAAAAAAAAAGGAATTGAATCAATTTATGCAACTCCTACTACTTATATTGTCGCAGATTAGAAAATATGCCAGTGTGTTAGTGGAAGATTACCCGTATTACAATATGAGTCTCAAAAATCTTTGCCAAAATAAAAGAGATGACGTAATAAATTGAAAATATCAATAATCCCCGCACTCTTTATACCAAAAGGTCGTAATTGATTCCAATATATGCAAATGCATATCAAAACAGATGCCAATATACCTGTACTACTTATATTCTCGTAGATTAGAAGATATACCCGTGTATTTGTAGAAGATTACTCGTACAACGTGCAATATATGAGTTTAAACAATTTTTGTCATAATAAAGCCATTGCATAATAACTTGAAAATATCAATAATCCCTGAATCAATAATCCCCGAAAATATTAATAATAATAACGTTTAAACCTGAAGACCGTAATTGATATTATCCAGTCAAAAATGCTATAAGAAAAATCAAATCGTTCTTTTCTAAAACATATTTTTATATCCATTTATTTATTATTCAAATCGAAAAAATAATAATTAAAATTTATAGACAGATTTAATTTAATTGCGTTTCTGAGCAACATAATATAAAATAGAATCGTCCTCATAAACTGCGAAATTAAATAACCATTTTGATTTCTTTATACTTTTCATTGTTCAGTAAAAACTTGTGAAAAATAAACCTTCGAGATAGATTTCCCATTTAAATCATGATTCAAACAATTCATGTTTTCAGAAAGTGACTAATTAGCGCAAAAAATCTGCCATCAAACTCAGAGATAAAGTTTTAATTTACTTTCAAACGATTTTCAAGCTTTTCGTTTGGATAAACCACGGAGTTAGAGAGTAAAACTCCTATGAAAAAGTTTCGTTTTTCATTAATATATCGACAACCCCTGGTCTTAGATACTCGAAACTTGAGCTAAATTCATGGGGGGCTATTTTAAGGCTATCTACAAAATTTCATCAAATTGGGTTCAGCCGTTCTCCCGTGATGATGAGACAAACGAAATTTTTTTTTTTACTAATATGTCGAGAACCACCGATTGTAGAAACTCCAAACATTGACCAAATTTTAAGTGGGACTATTTCCAGGCTACCCACAAAATTTCATCAAATTCGGTTTAGTCGTTCTCCCGTGATGACGGGACAAACAGATAGACAAACAGATTTTCAATTTTATTTATATAGATTGTGTTAGAGAGACACAGTACTCATAGACAGACGTACAGACATCATTGAAAAATGTGTTCATACTTATTAAGAGATGCACAAAATTTGTAGACACATCAAAATACGAGCCAAATTTTTGACGCGATTGCACTTTCTTTTGCATATACTGTGAGTTATAACAAAAGTAAAAATACAAAATTTACATTCGTAATATTGGATGATATTTTTATAACGAAATACCATTCATTACTTTCAATCTGATTTGTGAACAGAAAATGCGCATTTTGCTGTCGGTAGCAGTGCAACGTCTGATTTTAGAACTTTCTTTATATACATAGAGCCATTTGGTCTGCTATTCTTAAAAATATGTATTATGTATAAGGATTAATTTAGAACATAGACGTTAGCTCATTTAGTTTCCGTCCGAAACCTATTGTTTCCTTCATTTTTGTTATATACTACAAAATTTTGTCATCTTTCATTATTTCTGTATTTTTACAATAATTTTCGCGCATATGTTGTTTTTCGAAGTTATTTGATGATGTTGCTTATGCAGCTACTGAAGTTGGTTGTTTACTTTTCTATTCTATTATAGGGGACTCAAGTTCATAGTCTTATATTTTAACAGTAATTTCAAAGTATTTTCACAGGATTGTTGTTCTGTGTCCCTTAACTAATTTATTTCTTACTGACTTGCATTTCATAGATTTCTTAACCTTTTGCATACGAAGAACCTCTAAAAAAGACAGTCATTTGACATACCCTATTGCAAACAGTTCTATCCTCCTTTGCAGGCATTGGCGTCCACGAACGCCAATGCCGAATGTTTGGGATTGAGCTGTTTTGGATAGGGTATGTCAAATGCTTGTCTCTTTTAGAAGTTCTTCGTTTGGGGTTGACGCTGTCCCACCCGTAAGGAAAATGTTAATCTAGTATTCATTAAAAGATTTTTAGTTAGTGTTAGTTGATTTACAGTGTCTCTTTATGTACAATATTAATTCCATTAGTTTAATTTTATATATTTATATATATTTATATATATATATATATATATATATATATATATATATATATTTATATTTCTGGTTTATAGTTCACTTGATTTTTATTATTTGTCCTTCCACTAGCCGGTAGACAGTTCCAATGGTGTCCATAAATACTATCACAATTGTCTGAAACCGACTATTCTATCGGTTTTAATTCGAATTGTATGGCTGTCCTGACAAGAATGCAATTTCGAACTAACCGCCGTTTTTATGTAGTTTCAGTTGATTGTTCTCCATGTCTTGATCTTCAATCTTGAGCTATTTATTATCGCCTTTTCTTGTTTTTGCCGTGTTTGCTTTTTTATTTTATATGTATTTATATATATATATACCTTTTTAATTATGATTTTTGTATACTCATCTTCCTCTCACCCCCTTTTCATTATAGTGATAAGTTACCTTCTATTTTCATCCTTTGTCTTGGTATATAATTACTTATTTGTAACAGATATGCTGGAGATGGGTTTTTTTTGTACTTACCGTAGTTTATGCATAGTTTTCGATTAAAAATTTCAATTTATATATATAGATATATATAAAAGAAGAATAGTATCCAATTAGAGATAAGAACCTGGAAGTATTTTGTTTTACCTCACTATAGTGGTTTATTGACTACATGCCAGATCCGCTTTCATGATCAACTGACCTTCGATTCCCTTTCACTTCTCAATAAAACCCATCACATCTTTCTAATGAATACAAAATAACTTTCAAATCTTTCGATTTTCCTCCTACCAACCAATTAATGGAGTATCATCATGGTCACCCAGAATATAGAGAGCCATTGACCATGACCCTAGACATCCCCTCCAACTCAACTGAAGCACTACAGCTCGGTACCAAACGCCTCCGCAGCGTATAGCAAGCAACTCACGGAGAAGGATCAATAGTCAGGTGCTCAGGAATTAGGCCAAGGACAGAGAATTTAAATGGACGATATACTTAAGGTGTCAATACTGACTTTCCACTGGACAATGAAATATGCTTTTTAAATATTGACACAATAGCTCCAAATGTTTTCTTTTATAATTTTCTTTGTGCTTTGCGTTTCATGTTTTGATTACATTATACAGGGTTTCTAGGAAAGTCCTTATGTACCTCAATAACTTAGTAAGAAAACGTTCAGGAGTGTATATGTTAGGCCTATTTATAGCAAAAGGGTATGCCTAATCGAATAAAAAGAATTGCAGTTTCTCTAGCGGAAAAATAAGGATAAAGCGAGATAGACGAAAAAGCCAATTACTAAGTTGGAGAGCATTGTTAAATGAATAGAAATCTACAACAAAACTGATGGCATTTATTTGACATAAAAGGGTTATTTGCGAATGGCTGACCTATCCAAGAATGTTACAATAAACAACACTTGCATGACGATGCATAATGCTGCTACTTGTAAAAATAAAACTTTTAATACTTTCTTAAAGAAAGCTGGTAGGCTGGCAAACAATCAAATATATAGATATGGAATAGCCAAAACGAGAATTCGTAACGGGGGGTAATCGAGACCTGGATCGTAAACAACATATCAACACATGCCGATAAGGTGGCTTATCCACCCATTACGATAAGCGAAAACATGGAACAGGCCGCATTGATATGAGATTTAAAATAAAACTGAGAGAGAGAAAATTAAAACTTTTAAATTACTGGCTAAAATAAGGGAATGGTGAAAATTTAAAGAAACTAGGAAGAAATAGAAAAACCCATATCAAAAGACAAATATAGCGAAATTGTAAAATAGTAAATAGGTAGGACTTAATTAGTTACTATAACGGGCCTATTTAGTTAATATTTTTTTCTTTTTAATGGGTTTTCTATTTCTTCCTCCCTCTACTTTATATCGATTCTCTTATTTTTACTAGTAATTTAAAGGTTTTAATTTTTTCTCTCACAGTTTTATTTTAAATCTTATATCAATAAGGTCTGTTCTATTTTTATGTTTGGTGTAATGGGTGGGATAGGCCGCCTTATTAGCCTGTATTGATATGTTTATGATCAAGGTCCCAATTTCAATGAACTAATCCTGACTTTAGGTGTTCTATATCTATCCATTCGATTGTTTATCTGCTAACCGTTTTGCAGTTATTCCTTAGTGGTTGTTAAGAGAAAGCCACTGGTTCTTGGCCTGGAGAAGAGGGCTTATAAAACGCCCTTTAAATAATTGTAATTTTCATGTGACTGCCTTCTTTAATGAAGTATTGAAAATTTTAACACTTGTATGAACAGAAATGTAGTGATGAATCTGTTTAAATTGCCTTCCACCAGAGGCAATGCACATTTGAATTTCTGAAATAATATTACTGCGTATTTCAACAAGCATTGCAGGTGTCACAGTATTAGAATCCCTGATGATACAACTTTTTGAGGGGTATTTAATGCTTTTCCAAAACGGGTTTCATTCATTTCTGGTGTCAATTTCTTACTCATTAGAAAATGCTGTACAACTTTGTAATTGACATTTTTGATCTATCTCGCTTTGTTGTCCAGTTTGTTATCTTAAATTTTTAATTCTCCGATAGGGGCGTTGCAATAACTTGCATTTGTTCGTGTATGGTCACTTTACTAGAGATACATCCAATGTGTACAGTCATGGGCCTTTCCCAACAAAGTTCCTGGGGTGCTTAAGAATTTTACTAGGAACCCATGAGGAAACAGACTATAGGACAAAACCTTCCGTTTTTGTCTCTTGGACAATAATGCAAATGCGTAAAAATTCAGCTCTTGGACAATAATGCAAATTCGTAAAAATTCAGCTCTTGGACAATAATGCAAATGTGTAAAAAATCAGCTCTTGGACAATAATACAAATTCGTAAAAATTCAGCTCTTGGACAATAATGCAAATGTGTAAAAAATCAGCTCTTGGACAATAATACAAATGCGTAAAAATTCAGCTCTTGGACAATAATGCAAATGTGTAAAAAATCAGCTCTTGGACAATAATACAAATGCGTAAAAATTCAGCTCTTGGACAATAATGCAAATGCGTAAAAATTCAGTCGTCTACGGTACCTATGGCAATTGGACTACGTAGAAAGATTTTTCGACCAAGAAAGATTTTTCCCTGGGTGAAATTGAAAAACATGCCCTATTAAGACCTGTACTATGGCAAGACCTGTACTGTTTGCAAAGATTCAGTTTTCATCGTCACCTGGGAAATCTAGGGTCTGGGAGGACATTTTGATCCCCTTCCTGCATTTTCTCCGCCCCCTGGAAAGAAATCGAAGTCCTAGTTTTGTTAGTTTCTGTCCCATAGTCAATTCTATAAGTGTGGAAACCCCAGGCCGTCCGACTCGTCCTGAGGACTTGAGTGACAATTTGGACGACCGGGAAGGAATTCTATAAGTGTGCAAAAGTTCAGCATAAATCACCGGGGGGCTTCTGAAGGGTCCGGAAAGACAAAAAAAGTCTTAAAATTATTATATAGCTTATCCGGTAAATCACCGGGTAATTTTGATACTTTAATCTAAATGAAAAATAATTTCTCCTTCATTGTAATATAAATAATTGTTTTATAATGCATATAAAAACAATAGGGACATTAAATGTGAAAACAATTTATAAATTAGTTATTTTATAATGATGAATCAGCAATGGGATGCTAAGATTTGGCAAGAAGTATAGATATAAATTGAGTTCTAGTATCATTATAAAATAATTAAAAAATAATTTCAAGCTTACTATTAAGGCAAGATTATTTTCATGGCAAAGTAAGTTGTTCAATCTGATGGATGAAGGAGCTTGTAACTAGACGGTGCTGCGATATCTTTTGCAATACTCATGATCATAAGTCGAAGATGGGGTTCTGCATCCGTAATGAGATTTCGTGTTTATCTTTTTATCTCCACCGGGGTTATGAATCAAACATATCAAAGTATATTAGGAATATTTAGCATTTCACGACATGAAAAAACTGCAAATATACTCATAACTAGTATTTGAGTCAGTCAAAGGCAGGTGAACTAACACTATTAAAAAAATCTGATGTGGGCAGCCCATGACTTTCCTCATATAATGGAATGGATTTACTAGTTTTACAATAAATAAATAATGTATAAGATCCACGGTGCTGTGTTTTTGTACATTGGGCTATTTTCAGGATGACAACATGTGAAACTATTTCAAAATACTCAATTAACTTATACTTCGCGCAACTCTAAACAATCATCAATATTGATAGCATCCTCAATAAGCGATATAGTCCATATATTAAAATACTTTAATAATTACTTCATCTAGTCGTCATTTCCATGACGACTAGAGGATTAAGTGTTATTTTATCAATTTGGCGACATTGTTTTTAATTTGGCAACATTTGAAAAAGTCGCCAAGTTGGCGACATTCCCTCAAAATCTCGCCAAGCGTTATGAATGGAGAAATAAGTTATTCTTGTAGCAGATAACTGACCATTGGCGTTCAAATACAAAAGTACTACCTAAAGTATGTTTTTTCATGAATGGAACTAGCTAGATTCACGAGAATGATGTCACCCAATTTATCGCATGATATTACTTATGAAAAGGGAACATATTTTAACAATAGGTAATTTTTTTTTTAATTTTATATGATTTTTTGATAATTTTTTGAAAAATGTACAATATCTCGAGAACGGTTCATGCCAGCGTTCTAAAATTTATTTTAATCGTTTTCCAATGAAGAATTACTTAAGAAACGACTATTTTCGTAACTTTATTTAAGGTTTTGATTTTTTGAGGGGGTTTTCAAAATTTCACTCGAAAATTCAGGGAGGTTCTGAACATGCGATTGCGTATAAAAACAGTAGGCTTCCAGTATTTATAGATTGCAATTTTTGTACCAAATTTCGTTTGAATCGGTCCATTCGTTCGTGAGTTATAGTCGCCATAGACTCACTGACACACACACACACACCCAGACATCATCTCAAAAACGTCTGATTCGTGTTCAGGGATGCTTGAAAAGTGCTCTCCCGTCGAAAACTCGAATTCGAATTTTCGACCCCGTCACAATACTTTCCTTATACATTATATGTACATAAGGAAAGTAATAAAATTGAAAATTATGTTTAAAAGGGTTTTCTTCTGTTTGTGTAACAATATATTGAGTTTTGCTTCGAAAAGTGGTTGTCTTCATTGCAAATCCGTATCATTTCGGTTCTGTCCCGTAGTCGACACTAAACACGTGCAATACTGCAACCTTCTAGGTCATGGAGGGGACTTCTAGAGGGTGTGGTCTATAATTATTTTTCAAAAATCGCCATTTTTTACGATTCCCGGGGGGAGGAATCGAAATTCAGGCTTCGTTAAGTTTTGTCTCGTGGACGATGTTATAACTTTATAACTTACAATATCGTCCACAGTTATTTAATTATAATTCATAAGTGTTTATAGATTCAGTCTTCTAGGTCCCCAAGGGACAGAGGGGCTTTTGAAAAGATTTTTTGAAGGCCCCTTCCTCCCCATTTTCTCTGCCCAAATGAGGGGGGGATTTAAAAATACGGTTCAGTTAGGTTCTGTTCCTTGACCTATACTCCACTTTACGACCTAACCCGCACGACTTACCTGAAATTTAGAGAACGTAGATGTGAGAGCGGGAAAATGAGGACTCCTCAGACCAAACAAGCAGCCCCACTACCACAAGGACGGCGAGGCTGTCACCACAGTGTTTAAGAAAAACCCTTGAAATATACAATTATCATCGCCATCTAGCGGCCGGTGATTAAATAAAAAATTAAAGGTCACCCTTTTTGTTTGATTAACCGTCTCCATACACTATAATTTTAGCTTACTTACCCTTATACTCTAAGTGTGCAAAAATTCTTCTAGGTTGCGGGGAATTTTAGGATCTGGAAAGACTTAACGATCCTCCTTTTTCTACGCCCTTAGGGGGGCCAAATCGAGAATCCGGTTTATACAGGTTTTCTTCTGTGGTTGATAATAAAAGTTTTCAAAGTTTCAGCATTTTATAACACCGGGGCATTTCTGGAGGATCTGAAAATACTTTTCAAATGCACACCATTTCCTGTGTCATTTGCGGAAATTAAAATTTAGACATCGTTAGGTTCTATCCCGTGTTTAATGACCCGTCTATAATTGTTTCAATCCTCCAAGTCTTACAGAGGGGCCTGTGAAAACACACACATGTTAGACAACAATTATATAGACTGGTGAGCACCCGTGAAATACACAGAAAATTTTTTATTCATTATAAGTTAATAAATGTAAAAAAAATTAAGTTTCATTTTTTATGTCAAAGGTATTTTCAAGAGTATTTTAGTACAAATTTTATATAGTATTATTTACATTAGTAAAACGACTCAAAATTATCTTATTAAATAATTTACCGGAAAATAATGGCGGAAGTGCTAAGTGTCGGTTTGGCCTAACTATATATTTACGAAGAATCTTCAGTGAACATATGAAACTTTTACTCTAGTTTAAGGTTTAATTAATCAGCTGAAAGTTATAAAATAAGACAAAAATATTGTGTATGAAGTGTCAAAAAGGTATTTTAAAATAACGCATTTTTCTACTTTATTAAAAGTAAATAAATTAAACAAACCCAAATAGTCCAACATGTGCATATATGCTTGTTGCCATTCTGCAAACGATAATAACGTGCATAAATTACTCACACTCGAAATTATGTTGTTTTATATTTCTCAGTCCGTAATAGTATTATAAAAATATATTAATAGTACCTAAAAATATATTTTTTAAATCACCCGGACAGGATTTCTGTATAAATATGGAATTAGGATTTCCTTATTACATCTAAAAAATTCTCTATTTCTAGGACTTTCTGTTTCTAAGAAATTACTTTACTAAATTTATTTATTACCGGTAGCAGTTAAGGCAATGCAGTACTGCGTAGTTCTTTTGTATTGAAATTGGCAAATGCTGACCTTTGATATACCATTATTCTACGTATAATGGTATATTCCATTTTTCTACGGGCAATCTATGTATGCACTTTAGTTCAAATAATGTTCGACGAAATATTATATGACTTTACAGGTAATTTAGTTGGTGGATTACCTCGGCGTTGATTATTTCTTGGTATGATTTGGAAAAACAAAATCCTCATTTCTTTTAAAATGGCCATCAAAATTCTTTAAAATCTGAAATAAAAGATTACGTGAAGTGTATCCATTAAAGGCTTGTTTTATATATAAATTTTTTTAAGATAAAACGAATAAAAATATAAGATAATTTTGTTCGTGAAGTCATTAGCCCACCTTAGGGGCAAATTACTCCCTCAGGGGGGGGGGGGAGTGGGTAATTGTAAAGTATGGAATCAATCGAAATATTTTTTTCAAGCCCTTTGAAGTGAATGGTAATACACTATAGTTCTAATTATTTAGATCTACGATATAAATTTTTCAAATTTTTTTGATAAAATTTGAAAAAAAAAAAAGAAATCTGGTATGATAAAGTCGAGTTAAGCCACATTTCAGTTAATTAAATACGCTAGGTTACAGAATAAAAACGAAAATTTAATATGAATTGCAAATTGAATTCAAGCATCCGTGTTACTTTGTGCAACTAAACTCGATTTAATGCATTCCGAAAGAAATAAAATGAATTTTAATATGCAGGGAAAGTCATGTTCTGCCCACATCATATGGTTTTAAAAAGCGTCCGGAATGACGGAAGACGGCTAGTATTAAAAGAAAAGTTAAACTTTTCTTCGCAATTAAACAACCCTGTCCATAAGCGTATTTCCAAAACACAACTAGCAGAGCAAAGCACGGAGCGCGGGTGAAATTAATTCTATCACGATTTGATTATTCAACTCGTTTTTGTTTACGAATCTTCTTTCTATACACGATAACCCAAATTATTGCGTCCATGAAATCTAACTTCAAATTATCTCTCTCTAAATCTCCCAACGACGGGAAGATCAGGAAGAAATCCGTCAGAAAGCTTGATGATTATCTCCAACCTTAATCACCATGAATGGGTTTTTAATAAATTTCTTTATTAGATAAAGTTTAAACATCACCAGCAGTTACCTGGGGAAGTATATAATGATATTAAATGCACAGGCCCTTCTACGTTGTATCATTAATATCTATAGATTGACCTCAACTGCTTTACAGGTGGGAAGCAAACTTGAATCTGATGATGATTTTGATAAAGAGTTGAAGGGGATTGAGCAAGTATTTTCATATCTCAAATGTAGGTTGAAGAGTCTGCGCATGATTAACTTGTAATTAGTGATGTGACGGAAATATTAAGTTTACATTTGCGCAATAGAATCATAGAATTAATAGAATTTCACTGCAAAACATTAGAAAGTTTAAATTCCATCGAGTATCTAAAATTTGATAATAGGATCTACGGAAATGTTGAAAATTTAAGATTTATTTCAACGTATGTGAAAATATTTAAAGTTCTTTGTAATCTGCATGCTAATTTATAAGTCACTAATATTCTGTCGAAGACGTACACTCAATGCACATAAAATGTAACCGGTGTGTGTGTGTGTGTGTGGGGGGGGTAAACAGTTTTTTATGGGCGACAAAACCTTAAATCCACCACTATATGGAAAGCAATAAGGTCAACCAATTCATCAGTAAATTAAAAATTGACATTGGTGTTTCCGGTTTCGCTATCAAAATTTTTACTTTGCTTGTTGGACTAACATCTCACTGATATACTGGGTGAGTCTGAATTGCTTTTACAAAGCAGAGGGGCGATAGTACGCCACCAGACGAGCAATAATTACCATGGAACATAGGGTTGAGTTGCACTCTGAGAGGCAAAAAAGAGGCACGTCGAACCGCGTCGAGCATGACGCAGTCAGCGCCTCGGACGTCATTGTGTACCTGCCTACGTAGTATCTCCTACGCCAGACACGAACGCAGATGTCCAGGGAGCAGAATCAGCAAAAATGGCTCCTGCGATAGCCAATATGGTTCCGGCGATAGCCAATCAGAGCACACGTTGCCCTTTGAAAACCGGCACAACTTCAACGCTGCAAGTTATTCCCGTGATAACATCGTCCAACACGTTGCGTGAATGCTATGGCGGAGTACACCTACGAGGATATGGCTGACATGCACCTCACATACAGTGAAGCTGTTTTTCCCTGACGCGTTTCCCTGACGCACTTGTCAAACTTTTAATTTCATACCTAAATAACAGACACTTTCAAGTCAGAGTAAAAAATAACTTATCTACACCCAAGCTCATTAAAAGTAGTGTACCGCAAGGATCCATCCTGGGCCCGACACTCTTTAACATATATCTAAATGACATTCCCAGGACCCCAGACACGGAGCTGGCACTCTATGCAGACGACAGCGCGATACTTGCAAAACACCCTTACGTCTCAGTAATGCACAGACAGCTACAACAACACTTAGACATACTCCAAACATGGCTGGAAAAATGGCGAATAAAATTAAATCCCAATAAATGTCATTGGATTTATTTCTCAAGAAAACGTAAACCTCCGCCGCCTCTGTACATAAACAACCATGCCCTAAAAGCGGAAAAATCTACTAAATACCTAGGTGTAACGATAGATTCCCACCTAACCTGGAAACAGCACGTAACGAACTTAATCAAAAAAGCGTATATGGCCACAGGAGCCTTATACCCAATGATAGGAAACGGAAATCTAAGTTATCAAAATAAACTCCTAATTTATAAATCGGTCATCCGCCCGGGAATGCTGTATGCAGCACCCGTATGGGGATATGCCTGTAAAACTACCATAGACTTATTAGAGACAAGACAAAACAAAACCCTAAGGATTATAAGGAAAGCCCCTAGATACTTAAGAAACTCGGTAATTAGGAAAGACTTCAAAATAAAAACTGTTAGAGCCCAAATCAAAAAGCTAGCGCTTAAATTCTACAAAAATCTGCCATCTGTCCCAAATGAACTATTATTTAATCTGCATGACTATGATCATCGCAAGGCTAAATCTCGTAAGAGACCCCGCTCGGTACTTAACTTTGATATTCGGTACTAGGAACGTCCCACCTTAATCAGTTGATATTAAAGAAAACTCGCGATCTTTGGTTTTCTACAAAATGTTTAAAATCCTAAACTGCTAAAATGCTAGGTTACCCTCAGATCTGCATCAACCCCCCCAAACTGCTTAAACTCTTAATGTGCAACAAACTGCCACACTAGGAGCTAGGACAAATAATAAAAACAGTAAATCAAAAACCTCGAACCTCCAACTATGGACCAATGAAATAATGTCACAGTATGAAGATAAGAACCACACCTAGAGATTGGAGATTAAAGGCGCTTCGCGCCTGGTGCTCTGTTCTGGACGAAACTCTATGAAGTGAAGCCAAAGTGAATGGACGCGCAGCACGAAGATTGTACGAGCAGCGGTTTCCAATGCGTCGTATTCCCAGTCATCCTACCTTTGCCAGTGTCGATCGACGACTGCGAGAAACCGGGTCGTTCGCCATCGCTAACAGCAATACAGGACGTTCGCGAATTGCACGAACGCCTGAACTGGAAGAGCGAGTCCTAACGAGATTTGCAGCAGCTCCGTCTACCAGTACGCGAGCGGTGGCAGACGAAATGGGTGTTTCTCAGAAAGTGGTGTGTCGTATTTTACACAAGGAACGCATGCACCCCTACCACGTGCAACAGGTGCAATCTTTGCACCCAGATGATTATCCCCGCCGAGCAGCCTTTGTGCAGTGGATGCTCGGGATGAGGAATACTGATCCACGATTGCCTGCGTTAATTTTATTTAGCGATGAGGCAACGTTCAGCAGGGAAGGCATTTTCAACATGCACACTCAACACGTGTGGTCTACCTGTAATCCCCACTGCACAACCCATCGTAAACACCAGCATCGACTTACCGTGAACATCTGGACAGGTATCATTGGTGATTACCTGGTCGGGCCGTTCATCCTGCCAGACCGTTTGTCCGGCGCAACATACCGTATTTTTTTGGAACACGTCCTGCCCAGTTTATTGCAGGATGTTCCGCTCCCCATCCAGAGTGACATGTGGTTTATGCACGGAGCCCCGGCACACTTTTCCATCACGGTCCGGAACTTCTTGAATGCCACATATCCCGCAAGCTGGATCGGACGTGGTGGAACTGTGGCGTGGCCTCCTCGCTCACCAGACCTCAACCCACTGGACTTTTTCTTCTGGGGCCACATGAAATCTTTAGTGTACGACGCCTGTAGACTCGACGGATGATCTCGTCGCGCGCATCGTTGTTGCCGCAGAACACATTAACACAACACCCGGAATCTTCGAGAGGGTGCGTCAGTCATTCCTTCGCCGGTGTGAACGGTGAAATGACACGTGTGGTCGCCACTTTGAGCACTTGCTGTGAGTTTGTTTCTGCACAATAAATATGTTTGTGCAACGTTTAGTATCGTTCATTCGCTTTCCTAACACTGGTGTACGCGCAGGTTCGTATTATAATTTTACTCTTTTCTGCCTCTCTGAGTGCAATGCGACCCTATGTTCCATGGTAATTATTGCTCGTCTGGTGGGGTACTATCACCCCTCTGCTTTTGTAAAAACAATTCCGACTCACCCTGTAGATATTTGAACATTTTTGTTCCATGCAGGTGGTGTTGCAATAATGCTTAGTTTGAGTTTTTAAATGATGGAATGATTTGAGGTGATGTTATTGGTATGGCTTGAGTTTGTGTCAGTGGTATGAATTGAGTTTGTGGTGATGGTATGGCTTGAGTTTGTGCGGATGGTATGGTATGAATTTGTGCTCGTGATATGGTATACGTTTATGCTGGTGGTATGTTTTGAGTTTGTGCTGGTGATATGGTTTGAGTCTGGGCTAGTGGTATGGCTTGATCTAGCCCTTATTGCAAATTTGAAGGGAGAGAGGGAAATTCAAATGGAACAACTTCCAAGTTTCTACTCACCGACACTTTGTCTGTCAGGCCTCTAATGCTGGCGTTCTATTCGCCCCAGGAAATCGGGATCTTTGTGGGGGCCCTCCGTTTTTTGTCCTGCTTCACCCCCATTTCCGCGTTTTTGTCAAAATTCAATTCTCACTCCAAAATTTAAAAAATGCCCTCAAAATCTTGTAACAGTTTTGATTCATCTTCGGGGCGTTACTTATTAGCCAGAGAGTCCCATCCATTGGTCAGAGAGTCTATCCATTGATCAGATAGCCCCTCCATTGTACTTTAGACCCTATCAGAGAAACTTCACATTTTGTGAAGCCCCAGCAACACGATATCTTCTGAGCGATAACGGAATTGTCCCGCGACTCTGTGATTTTGTACGGTTCGGTCATCGTGACATGGTTTCGTTAAAATATGATCTCCAGTGTGGACCCGCGTATCCTGTACTCACTCTATCACCTATGTACATTGCATGCAATGAGGGGGTAGAAGGTTGTTTATGGATGGAAAACTTTAAATCCACCCCTGTATGGAAAGCAATAGGGTCAACTAACTCATCAGTGAACAGCAAATAAAAATTGACAATGGTGTTTTCTTTATCAAAATTATTACTCTGTCTGTTGGACTAACGTCTCGCTGATATAGATATTTGAACCTTTTTATACCATGCAAGTAGTGTTGCAATAATGTTCAGTTGGAGTTTTTAAATGGTGGAATGACTTGAGATGATATGTTATTGGTATGGTTTGAGGTTGTGGGAGTGGTATGGTTTGAGGTTGTGGGAGTGGTATGACTTGAGTTCGTTGTGATGGTGTGGCTTGAGTTTGTGCTGGGGTACGGTTTGAGTTTGTGCTAGTAATATGGCTTAAGTTTGTGCTGGTGACATGGTTTGAGTCTGTGCTGGTTGTATGGCTTAATTTAGAGTTGGAAACGGTTTCGAAGAAGATATTAACACATCAGTTAAATTATCCTCAGGCAAAGATGCAGATACATAAATAGTATTGATAGACTGATCTTTAGGTACAAAGGTCATCAGAATTATCAGAATAAAAATCATCACATTCTGATCTAGATGACAGCTCACTAAGTAGTTTCTAATTTCATCGTCAGATAAATCACTTCGTCGTTTCAATACCTTAGAAAGAAATCCTTAAATTCATTTGTTCATTGACTTACTAATAAAAACTAACAGCGATATCCATTTTATCAAATCTCAAAAGCATAATATGCACTGTAAGCGTTGAAAAGCGCCATCAACCCGTTTCTTGTACGTTATGCAGTACTTTATACAGTTTATCAGGACAAAGTTCAAGGGCTTCTCACTCAGAAAAAATCCAAACATTTCATTTTGATTTATTCACACCACTTCACTATCCCATTTAACACGGTGATATCTGTGGTGACCACTTAAATTCTACTAATATTGATTAATATTATGACATTAAAAATTATAATTATTAACCACTAAAATCTAACTACTAAACTGGATAATCCGTACCATAAAACCTGTTTAAATTTTTAAAATATAACTTATCTAAGACAGTAAACTTTTAACCCGCGGCATACAATTTCGTTTTCAGAGGTATAAGCAGATTTAAACACAGAACGAAAAACACGTTTATGCATATAATTTTTGACGATGGAAATAATAAGATCAATTACATTACTCTAGGATTAACCTATCTCGAAGATACTTCAGTTTTTGTTTGGCATTTTTGCAACGCTGCCTTTGAAGATAGTCCAATTGCGAATGGAACGAAAGTTGAGTAAATCTGAAAATTCAGTGTCATTTTAAATCGTGTTAGTTTATGCAATGAAATTGAATTTAATGCATTATGAAAGAAAGAAAGTGAAAATTAATTTGTGTCTGTATAAGATATCCTGTGCCATCCACATAATTTTCTTCTTTTTTCTTTTATTGCGCCGAATATTCTGTTGGTTGCCGCTTCTCTTTTCAAATCTTAAGAATAATACAAGGTAATTACGGCAATTGAATTATGATTTCATGCTAAAATAATGATCTCGCATCATGAAATCTAATCAGTCGCTATTAAAATTGAGTTACCATCAGTCATTTGATCACCTGATCAGTCACTATTGAATGTTTGAAATATTGTTTCGAAAAAGAATAAGCAGACTTTAAGCACATTTATTTCAGCAACAGCTATTAGTTAAAACTATTTAATCAATTACATCATGGGTAAAACTATATTTTTGTTTATAAATTTTTATGGATTTATTAAATTGTCATCAGTATTCATATTTTGCCCTTGTCTAGAAAATGTGGGCTATAGCGAATCTTTCCTTAAGCAATACCGTTTGATGACGTTCTATCATCACGAACTTTCCATTCAAGAAGTATAAAATTGTAGGGGGTATTTTGGCTCGATCCTCGATTTCTTGTTCTAATTATTAATTGGTGTACATATACTATTAATACTTATTGATATTATACTTATAATATCTTACATGTCCTGCCATTTTGGCAGCATTTCAAAACATCGTGGAACTTCCACAGGAGATGCTCTACTCCCATAGTATCATTGCGATGGCCAGGGCCGTGGTTTTCGCTCATGGATCTATTTAAGCGACTGACTCGTGTGGACACAACACCACCACCACTTATAATATCAATACTTATTAACAGTGCAATATTATTATACTTATAATGTCAATTTGCATAGCTGGTAAATATATCAATATATACAATATCGATTGTATCTTAAATTACATTTCATCCGCTCTTCGTACGTTTTCAAAGGCTAGTGGTTACTAAATTTAACACTTACACATTTAATCAAAGAAGTTGGAAACCAATATCTTTATTGGTAGCAAAAAGATGCCAAATTATGTAGTGTTTTTGACAGGAAAAGTGGTGTAAGTATTTTGATCGTTTGTTTGTATTGTCATCCCTAAATTGAATTTTTAAAATTTTGATTTTTTTTTCATTTATCTGGAAACTGAGAAGGACTGAATGAGACCAAAGCCGAGATTTTGGCTCGAGTAGAAGTGTTCGATCATTTTGAAACGTCGTTTTGAATTTTTTAAACTGTTCCTTTGCAGTGTCACCTCGAATTTGAATTTTCAAAATATTAGATTTTATTTTTTTTTCGTTGACTTGAAAGCTGAGATGGGTCGAATGAGATCAAGACCAAGATTCTAGCTAGATTGGAAGTGGTCGATAATTAAGCAACGTGGTTTTGAGTTATTTATTATTCCTTTGCACCGTAACCCCTAGTTCGAAATTTTTAAATTTAGATTTTTCCATTAGTCTCGAAGCGGAGACGGATCAAATGACACCAAAACCAAGATTCTAGTAAAAGTGCTCGATAATTTTGATATATCATATCCTCACTCAGTCAGTTCTGTGCATGTTATATTAATTCCAACCTAATTTTACAAGAATTCCATTTATCACAGTATGTAAAATTAGATAAACTATTGAAACAACCAGCATATCCAGCATAAAGTAATAACATGGAATCATAATGAACAGCGCTAAAGCGAATGTATAACGCGCAGATCAACGCAAAAGCACAACGCGCAGCTTCAACGTATAGTGGATTTAACGTCTGTGAGAGGTTAATCAATGCTTATTCAACTAGTCCACATTAAGAACTGACAACGTCCACTTTTTTGGTACAAAATAAACAACTAAAAACAATGAAAAATTACAGTATTGAAGTATTAAACGTTAAAATATTAAGCTTGTAGAAAATTTAGTGAGTATCGAGTTCATACATAGCATGTTAGAATATTCTGTAATTTACACTGTACAAGTAGGCCTTTTTTATCTTTTTATCCAGTGCATTCGACTTACCAAAGGGTGTGAAAGCCCCAGGCCGTCCGGCTCGTCCAGAGGACTTAGAGCAACTAGATGGACGACCGGGTTACCAAAGGGTGTAATGTACCTCTTTTTATAGCCAGGAAAACACCATCGAATTTAGACCGTAACCCAAAGAGGTGGCAGTCACAGGGACTGTACTATCCATCCCTTAATTCATCACCACTCGGATAGACTTTCGGGCCTACAGATTTATCGTGCCCATGCATAGACATGAAGTTTTGGGGATCAAACGTGTGATCCCCCACCTTAACGACTGGGCTATCCAGGCTCATATGCAAGTAGGATTGCTTTGGGACTGTCTTATTTATGGTTCGTAAGTATGTGTCTTTTAGTGTTTCATATACACTCTATGATATTCTCTATTGCGCCGAAAATGCTATAGATTGTCAGTCCCCATCTCAGACCTCAAGAAAAATACAATCGCTTCACTACAATTGAATTGAGAAATTATGATTTCATGCTACAATAATAGTCTTGCGTCATAAAAACTAATCATTTACTGTTAGAATTTTAGGTTTGAAATATTGTTATTAAAAATAATCGTCAAACTTTGAATACATTTATTTCCACAGCAGCGATTAGTTAAAACTATTTAGCCCATTGCATCATGGGTAAAACCATATTTTTATTTATAAATTTTAAATCCCCAACTGCATCAATACGTTGTCCTTGTCGAGGAACTGTGGGCTGTAACGAATCTCTCCTAAGCAATACCGTTTGAAGACGTTTTATCATAGATCACGAATTTCCCATTCAACAAGTATACAATTGTAGGGGGTATTTTAGCTTGATTCCCTGTCCTAATTATTTGTAGGGGTCGTGAACCGTGGGTACAGGGCCAAGGTGGCAACCAAATCACTTCTTTTCATGAAATGCTCACGATTAGAGGAGAGTCAGAATTACGCCAGGTGATTTTTAACACCTATCACGTATTTAGCGGTGTTTCTATTCGCTAGTTTGTAGATATGAGTGAAATGTATGAAAATGTGTATTTATCACCCACGCACTGAAGGCAAAGAAAAAATAACTTTATTAGTTTTTTTTTTTTTTTTGCAAAAAGAACGATTTCACGAAGTGAAAGATTTTGCAAGAGTCTCCAATTTGAAATCCTTTTCTCCTTTTCACCTTCCCTACCATACGTACATAGTAATACATAGTTATGTAATATTGTGATTAGGATAAAAATCCCCTACCCTCGGATTTGGATGGTTTTATACCTGTTAAGCAATTATGAATATACATGCTAAGCAATATTTTTTATACCTCTTAAGCAATTCAAAATATTTTTCTCTGTTGTCTGACGGGGGTCATAATATCACTCGAACAAATAGAGAAAATGGAATGACATTTTGTATGGTTATTTCAGGCTGTGAGCAAAACAGACAAAAACGTCGTAAAAATTTGATCTATATAAATAAAATTGAACATTTGTCTGTTTATGTATGTGCTTGTATGTGTGTTTGTCTCATCGTCACGGGAGAACGGTTGCATCTAATTGGATGAAATTTTCGGGGTAGATTTGAAATACCACTTAAAATTTAGTCCATGTTTCGAGTTTCTAGGAAAAAGGGTTATTGATATATTAATAGAAAACGCACAATTAAACATCCCATAGAAACAATATTATGTAAACGATAATCAACGTTTCATAATATTATGAAACGATGATTCCCCTCAAATTCATTTGAAAACAAATATCATGTTGCTAAGCAACGGGGTTCAAAGATCACTGGGATTCTCGATGTTTTCAATTTCTTACGACATTTATTTTGGTGAAAGATTTTTCAAACCCATATATAGTAGTACAGGAATATCTTCCAATATACGGGTAAAATATTCTAATCTACGAAAATGTAAGTAGTATGGGTATATCTTCTAATCCATGAGGACATAAGTAGCACGGGTATATATATCTTCTACAACAATTTTAGATCTTTTATTTCGGCATATATTTACTCAATTTCATATTTTCTATAAATTTGTTTACGGACGGAATCAGAATATTTTATTCTTCAGGTCTGCTTGTGAAGATAATTTTGTATAGCGAGAACAAAGATTCTTACTTACATTTTTAGAAGCATTAATTTAAATATTTTAATAAAATGTTTTGAATAACAATGCCACTTAGAATTTTTATAGGAATTCGCACGTGATTATGAATTCTAAGTTTCCTTATATTGCATATTCCGTACGACGAACTGGTATACTGTTAGTCAATATAAATAAAATTGAAAATCTGTCCGTGGATTGTTTGTGTGTCTCATCATCACGGAGAACGGCTGCACCTAATTTCTTCAAATTTTGTGGGCAGTCGTGAAATAACCCCACTTAAAATTGAGTCAATATTCCGAGTTTCTAGAACCAGAGATTGTCGAGATATTAATAAACAAGAAAGATCAATCATGCTCAAAGCATTGATTATGAAACACTTTCCAACTTCAATGCAATTTTATTTAAACAAGTCTAAAATGCAATACATTCCGCGGTAATACTTTGAAACTTATCATAATACTGCATTAATTTATTATATTTGAAAACTTAAACCTTCATCGAAAAAAATGAACTTCATTCAAATGACGGCATTGAAATATAAATTGCCTGGTTTAAACATCTCTAAAATGTTATACATTCCTCGGTAATAATTTTAGAATTATCATAATACTACGATAATTTATTATATTTGAAAACTTCATCGAAAACAACTGAAATTAATTCAAATGACGTCATAGAAAAAATAACACGCCTGGATCTCTCTATAAAAACAGGATTTCATTCATAACTTTCTCCCATTCATTTCATTCATCACAATACTATATAATAATTTATTTTATTTAAACATTTTGTTTGAGACCATGGAGCTACAAAAAATTAAACTCTATGCTTGAAACTTCATCGAAAAAAATCGTCCTTCTCTTTATGAAATCAATTAATATTTCATTCATATCAGCCATGCAGACTCCATGGACTAAATTATTTTGTGTTAAAAAAATACAGGAATTCTAATACAACTCATTCTACATATTTTGCTGTTTACATTTTACATAGGTGAAAAATAGGCTTAGTTGTAGAAATAATCAAATTTAGATGAGCATTTAAACTCAAATATATTGTCATTGTGTTGTTTCAGTATGTAGATGCACAGAATTTAAGCAAAAATAAAGTAGTTTTAGGACGGATACAACACTCAATATGAATTAAAAAGAACTTTAAAAAATCATGATTTTGAAACAAGATGGATGCCATATACCATTTTGAAGTGGGTCATGTGATCGTTTCATATCATGGTCACGTGATCGTTTCATATAAGAGGTGTAATTATTATTTTAATTTTTATTTAAAAAACTACTGAATATATTTCGCTGAATTTTTTTTTATATATTTCATGGAACAATTTGAATATTACCTAAAATTTTCGAAGCAATTTGTGAATTTTAAATCCGCTTAAAAAATGTTTGAAAAATTAGGTCCCATAGGGCTCAATGTATTTCATTTTTTCGACCCGGGTTCAATCCAAAACTAATTGAGTGATATTATTCATTTATATTCCCATAGGTTCTACAGACTGTCTGAACAACATACTAAAATTTCGTTTTGATTAAGTCATTTTTACGGCAGTTATCGTGTTAACGGGCAGACAGACAGACAGACAGACAGACAGAATGAACAAAGTCATAAACACTTTTCAACTTTGTTGTAAAGTGTTAAAAAACGAATCTACTATAGAGATAGCATTATGCAAACAATATTTTTCTGTCAATTTATTTGAAGAAAATATGATATGATGTTGCTAAGTAATGAAATTAAACTCAACACGTTTATATAGAAGGCGATTTTTAATAAATCTTTTCCAATTTAAATAATTAAGAAATGTATATAAAATCGAAATTGCCTTTTTGACTGGATTATATCATTTAAGGCCTTCGGGATTAAAAATTACGGGGCTTTTAACATTTTCAATTTCGAACGTCATCAGTTTTATTTTGCCAAAGAATTTTCAAACTCGTATCATCTAATCTACGAAAACATAAGTAGTACGGATATATTTTCCAATTCAATTTTAACGCTTTTATCTTATAGCATATATTGATTCAATTTCATACTTTTTGTAAATATGTTTACAAACTGGATCAGGATGTTTTATTCTTCAGATCTGCCTGCAAAGATAATTTTGTTTAATGAGAGCAGAGATTTTTAAACTTCTTCTTAGGACCATTAATTTAAATATTTTAAAAGAATATTTTGAAAAACAATGTCATTTAGAATACTATAGGAATTTCAAGTTTCTTTATAATGTATATGCCGTACGAAGAATGAGTACACTGTTATGTTAAAAATGTTATTAAATTATATATTTGCTGTAATGTGTGTTGTTTAAAAGCGAATGCTCCCACATACAAAACGCTAAAATGTGCCGTTCTCGAGATATATAATGTTTTGATTTAAACTGGAAATATCCATAACAAATAAAATTAACTTGTTCTTATCAAATGATTATATGCTTTTTAAATACTTAAATCCAAAAATGAATAGATACCATTATTTACATTATTTAGGAATAATCACGATTGGCGATATTAGAAATTTTATATTATTTTTGATGGATCTATAAGTATTGAGCATCCTTGAATCCGTATCAAGCTATCATATCATTCAAATATGCCTGCGTGTCTATCTGCGGGTACAACAACATATTTCAAACAAATTGATAAATCGCATGTCATTTGGTATGATTATGACTCTCTGTGTGTATGAGTCTATCTCGAAAAATCGAACTTTAGGACAGTAGTGAAATTCGAAACAAGGGCATTTCAGGTCCCCGGACGATACTACTCGGAAAGATTTCTTTCAAAATTCGATTTAGTTTAAAAGTTATCATCTTAAAAGTCACAATTCGGACGAATTTTCGACATTTTTAAAACTAATTTATCGAACAGACAATTCTGCTCGAATGAGAGAACAGTTTATTCATAGATGTTCTGTGAATGATATGTCAGACTTTTGCTTCAGACCTTGAGTCCTATAAAATTACGTTTTGCTAATTTAGTAGATTTTAAAGATAAATTTTCATTTCTTGAAATAAAGAATTATTTCAATATTATGAGTGTGTTCTGAAAATTTGACATACAGTTTTGAATATAGAATATAAAATTTCACGTTTACTTCAATATAATTCGAAATAATATTGGTTACGTCATTTATTAACAGTCACCCCAATTAAAATATTCTAATATAATTCAATTATTCATTAATATTAACTATCATGGCCTTTATTAGTTTTACACATACAAAAGTAATTAATTATTGAGAAAGTAAAATAAGAGTGTCAAATAAGAAAATCGTGTAAAATACTTATCATAGAGGAAATTTAATACGCTTACACAATAAATAAGATTTCTATGTTGCATTTGTTGTAAGTACCTGCAAAACAGGGAGTCATAAAAAAGTGAAATATAGAAATCTAAACAAATAAGAAATAATAAAACTTTTGACTATTAAGATGAAGCGTGAAAATATTTTTCTCAAAACAAATATTTTAGAGCAGAACAAAGAAAATACTTTCATCAATATCAAACTAGAAGACTAGAACCTTCAGATTTCGCGAACATTACTCTGTCAAGCGTGCTACACTATAACGTAGTCATGTAGTAAGCTTTATATAATTTATAAAAATTTCAAACCACACTTTTTTAACGCTTTAGGGTGAAATTTGATAATCTTTTATTAAAATAATAAGAAAGATCAATCATGCATAAAGCATTGATTATGAAACACTTTCCAACTTCAATGAAATTTTATTTAAATATCTCTAAAATGCAATACATTCCTCAGTAATATTTTTAAAATGATCATAATACTACATTAATTTATTATATTTAAAAACTTAAAATTTCATCGAAAAAAATGAACTTTATTCAAATGACGGCATTGAAATATAAATTGCCTGGCTTAAACATATCTAAAATGCGATACGTTCCTCGGTAATAGTTTAAAAATTATCATAATACTACAATAATTTATTATATTTGAAAACTTCAACGAAAAAAATGAACTTTATTCAATGACGTCATCGAAGTATAACACGCCTGGCTCTTTCTATAAAAGCAGCATTTCATTCATAAACTTCTTTCCATACATTTCATTCATCACAGTACTATAATAATTTATTTTATTTAAAAACTTAAGACCATGGAGGTAGAAGTAATTAAACTCTATGCTTAAAACTTCATCGAAAAAATCGTCTGCTTCTCTGTGTGAAATCAATGAATATTTCATTCATGTCAGCTATATTGCAGACTCCATGAGCTAAATAATTTTGCATTAAAGAAATGTAGCAATTCTTATACACCTCATTCTACATCTTTTGGTATTTACATTCTCCATAAGTGAAAGTTGTAGAAATAATCAAAGTTGGATGATCATTTAAACTCAAATATGTTGTAATTGCGATGTTTCAGTATGTAGATTCACAGAATTTAAGCAAAAATAAAGCTTTTTTAGGACGAATACAACACTAAACATGAATTAAAAGAAACTTTAAAAATCGCGTTTTTGACGCAAGATGGATGCCATATTTTATTTTAAAGTGGATCACGTGATCTCTTCATATAATGGTCACGTGATCTCTTCATATAAAAGGTGTAATTATTATTTTAATTTTTATTTAAAAAACTGCTGAATATATTTTGCTGAAATTGTTTTATATATATTACGGGATACTTGAATATTTCCTAAAACTTTCGAAGCAATTTGTGAATTTTAAATTCGCTTAAAAAATGTTTGAAAAATTAGCTCCTATAGGGTTCAATGTATTTCATTTTTTCAACCCGGATTCAATCCAAAACTAATTGGGTGATATTATTCATTTATATTCCCATAGGTCCCACAGACCATCTGAACAACATACTAAAATTTCATTTTGATAAAGTCATTTTTACGGCAGTTATCGCGCTAACGGGCAGACAGACAGACAGATAGAATGAACAAAGTCATAAACACTTTTCAACTATGTTGTAAAGTGTTAAAAAACAAGAAAGATCAATCATGCTTAAAGCATTGATTATGAAACACTTTCCAACTTCAATGCAATTTTATTTAAACATGTCTAAAATGCAATAAATTCCTCGGTAATATTTTAAAACTTATCACAATACTACATTAATTTATTATATTTGAAACCTTAAATCTTCATCGAAAAAAATTAACTTCATTCAAATGACGGCATTAAAATATAAATTGCCTGGTTTAAACATCTCTAAAATGTGATACATTCCTCGGTAATAATTTTAGAATTATCATAATACTACGATAATTTATTATATTTGAAAACTTTATCGAAAACAACTGAAATTCATTCAAATGACGTCATAAAAAATAACACGCCTGGCTCTCTCTATAAAAGCAACATTTCATTCATAAATAATTCCCCCATTCATGTAATTCATCACAATACTATAATAATTTATATTATTTAAAAATTAAGACCATGGAGCTACAAGTAAGTAAAACTCTATGCGTAAAACTTCATCGAAAATTATCGTCCTTCTCTTTCTAAAATCAATGAATATTTCATTCATATCAGCCATGCAGACTCCATGGACTAAATGACTTTGTGTTAAAGAATTACAGCGATTCTAATACAACTCATTCTACATATTTTGCTGTTTACATTTTACATAGGTGAAAAATAGGCTTAATAGTAGAAATAATCAAATTTGTGATGAGCATTTAAACTGAAATATATTGTCATTGCGTTGTTAAAGTACGTAGATGCACTGAATTTAAGCAAAAATAAAGTAGTTTTAGGACGGATACAACGCTCAATATGAATTTAAAAGAACTTTAAAAATCACGATTTTGAGACAAGATGGATGCCATATATCATTTTGAAGTGGGTCATGTGATCGTTTCATATCATGGACACGTGATCGTTTCATATCATGGACACGTGATCGCTTCATATAAGAGGTGTTATTACTATTTTAATTTTTATTTAAAAAACTACTGAATATATTTCGCTGAATTTTTTTTTATATATTTTATGGAACAATTTGAATATTGCCTAAAATTTTCGAAGCAATTTGTGAATTTTAATTCCGCTTAAAAAATGCTTGAAAAATTAGGTCCCATAGGGCTCAATGTATTCCATTTTTTCAACCCGGGTTCAATCCAAAACTAATTTTGTTATATTATTCATTTATATTCCTATAGGTCCTATAGACCGTCTGAACAACATACTAAAATTTCATTTTGATTAAGTCATTTTTACGGCAGTTATCGTGCTAACGGCAGACAGACAGACAGACAGACAGACAGACAGACAGACAGACAGACAGACAGAATGAACAAAGTCATAAACACTTTTCAACTTTGTTGTAAAGTGTTAAAAAGTGCCATCTGTTAAATGAAGTAAAATCGGTTCGATAGATCTTCAAAAATTGAGTGACAAAAAATGCCTTGTGTTTTAAAAAGACGGAAACTTTAATTTCTAGATTATTGTGCGAAATTAGGACAGGCGGCTTTTACAATCGCATATGGGGGTGTTTCTTTCTCTCGCGCTACTTTCTTTTGTGTTAAATTACTCATTAAATCTCAGAGGTGGTCATAAAATTGTTCATGCCACACTTAGCCCACCCTGATAGTAAACTTGTTTAAGCATATTTTCTTACAAGTTCTGTTCAAATCTATTCATTAAGAAAAATACTATGCAAGTATCACTGATTATGTACACCTTGGGAAATTCTTGTAATAATTAGGGTCGGGGCCTTAGAACTATTAAATTGCCGTAAACGGAGTGAATTTCCATGTTTAACATTTTATTTTGTATCTCTTCTCCTAATAACCTAATACCTGAAAAAATTATGGATAATAAGAGAATACCTATAAGATATATGATAATTTTTTCAATAAGGTGAATCTGATAATAATATCTTTAAAAACTGCATAATGTTCATGAATGTATTAAAATTTAATTTTGATATATGTTGCTTCGGTGCATGATTGCAAAAGAAGTATTGCTTCCAGAAGCAAAAATATTGTTGATTATGATACAAAAGTATCCAATTAAGAAGTTATACTTAAAAATATAAACATTTGCATAATTTAAATTTTAAAAATTAAATTTAAACTTTAATTTTGTTAAACTTTAATTATGTAAATGCTTTTATTTTTAACAATAACTCCTTGAATGAATACTTTTGCATCATAATCTGAAGTATTTTTATTTCTGGAAGCAATATTTTTGTTGCACTCATGCATGCGTATATCAAAATACGTATATCAAAGTAACGTATATCAAAATACAATTTACAGAAATTCATGAAAGCAATACAATTTTTAAACATATTATTACCAGATTCATCTTATGGAAAATATCATATATTTTACAGGTATTCACTTGTTAGCCATCAAATTTTTAGGTATTATTGATGTATAGGAGTATAAGTCCAAAATAAAGCGTTAAACATGGGGATTCGCTCTGTTTATGGCCCTTTTAAGAGTCCTAAAGCCCCTTAATAAATAATATGACACATACTTTTTTTAATTTTGCATTTATTAGAATTACTTATAAATCTGAATGTTTCTCATAGCAAAACTCTGAGAAAAATAAGTGAAGAAAGATTTTGAACGCAAAGAGATTGGTAATACCACGCTCCTATTGCAGGTAATACAAGTAGTATCAATTAGCCGGTTTCACGCTGATTATGTAGTCGTAAGCATGGGATAGCCGATACATCCAAAAGTAACAATAAAACTTCCCATATGCCACAATTTTACAAACTTCCTAAAATGACTTTAAAAAAATATTAAGCTTAGACTTCACGAGCGGGCCATTTTAAATTCTTTTAACCATTATAGTTTTTTAGATATAGGTATAGAGTATGTAGCCTGAAATCATTTCTGTAATACAGTGTCTTGAAATCATTTTTCTAATTTGGTGTCTTGAAATCATTTCTGTAATATAGTGTTTTGAAATCATTTCTGTTATATATTGTCTTGAAATCTTTTCTGTAATATAGTGTCTTGAAATCATTTCTGTAATATAGTGTCTTGACATCATTTCTGTAATATAGTGTTTTCAAATCATTTCTGTAATATAGTGTCTTGATATCATTTCTGCAATACAGTGTCTTGAAATCATTTTTCTAATATAGTGTCTTGAAATCCTTTCTGTAATATAGTGTTTTGAAATCATTTCTGTTATATAGTGTCTTGAAATCTTTTCTGTAATATAGTGTCTTGAAATCATTTCTGTAATATAGTGTCTTGAAATCATTTCTTTAATATAGTGTTTTGAAATCATTTCTGTAATATAGTGTCTTGATATCATTTCTGTAATACAGTGTCTTGCAGTGCATCTCGTCCCTTGTCACTGCCGTGATACGTAATCGGTGTAAATCAGTAGAAAAAGAAAGTTGAAGATATTCAAAGACTGACGAAAATATTGATCAGGAAGAAATGGATGAAGGACGCAATCTGACTAACTTTATACTTGGAATAGCCGTCAGCGCTGGAAGCAGTATTCAATAATTAGCAAAATAAATAACAGAGAACTGTTAGAGATTCTTTAGACGAGAGTTGGCAGATATGTTCAGTCGAACAGAAGAGCAACAGTATATCAAATTACAGGCCATTTGAATCCGGAATCAAACCAGATGACCTCTCCACACATCGTTATTGCATCGTATGAGCTACTGAAGAAAAAAAATTGGATTCATGAGCAGTTAAATTTGGATTCACAAGTGAATAGCATGTAGGTCCATTGACTGGAAACTCAATTGCGATGTTCATGAATCCAATCAAGTTTGACTCTTATGTGGGAGAGAATGAACGGCATACAAACAACTAATCTATTTTGCCTAACGGTGAACTCTTGCTGTCGTCTGGAAGTGTGTGTTTGGAATAGATATCGCTGCTTGGTTACAGTAGGTTTAACCATTATGTCACTGATCGGGTACCCCGGGTATCTCTCTGTTCATTTTATCATAATCTTTGTTGGCTCTAATTGAAAAATATCAAAATCGTTTTAACCCCCCATTACTTGCATGATAACTAACTAATTAATGCAGTTGTCCAAAAGGTTTGTAAGAATTATTATTTTATTTTCGTGCATCAAACATTTTTATACCTTTAACCAATGACCGGGTACCTCTGTGCATTTTTTATCAAAAAAATGGAAACTTTTTCCAAAACTGAACTGGAACCAGACTCATGATGTAGCTCATATGTTGTCTGCTGTTGTTATGTAAAGAAGGGACAGTTATATTTCAAGAAAAAAAAAGTAATAAAATTCCCAATGGGCACTGAGTACCGTATTCGGGTACCCCGGTCGTTGAACAAGCAGAAAATTTTTGCTCATTAACATAAGGATTAAAGCAAACTGCCTTGTAGTGTCAGTGCTATGCATCTTGCATTTAGGCAGCAATGACAATAACACTAATCGATATTGATCTTAGTCATTCTAGAGCAGCTTTTAAGAGACGGGTTTGGGTGTTGTAAAGAAGTACCAAAGGCAGGTCTAAGATGTCTGATATTATACTGCAAAAGTTTTATTAATAGTTCAAATTTTTAATGCACGTGTCCAATTATACTATGGCAACGAATCAAAATATTCAGCTATATTGAGCCATCCCAAAATAAATACAAACACACACACACACGGCCACACATTAAGCTACCATAAGCCTTAGGGTTGGTCGTGTGGTCTGGGTCTTCAACACGCACACACACGCACACACGGCCACACATTAAGCTACCATAAGCCTTAGGGTTGGTCGTGTGGTCTGGGTCTTCAACACACACACACACACACACATATATATATATATATATATATATATATATGTATATATAGTAAAATCCACTTATAATGATCCAGCGTCTAACGATACAGATTTAACAAGAAAATTAGGAAATTTTATTAAACAATGTTTATTAATCGTTTTAGATGGTCAAATTTTATAGTTCACCGGATTTTACGTGCATGCGAAATAACAAAAGTGAATGAAATATTAAAAGTGAGGTAACATTCAAAGCCAAAGAGAAAAAATTCATTTCGTACATAAATGGCCATAAAAGTAGAAACAATGAAACCGGTTTTCGATCCCATCAGAAGATTAAACAAGAAAGATCAATCATGCATAAAGCATTGATTATGAAACACTTTCCAACTTCAATACAATTTTATACAAACATCTCTCAAATGCAATGCACTCCTCGGTAATATTTTTAAAATTATCACAATAATACATTAATTTATTATATTTGAATACTTCATCGAAGAAAATGAACTTCATTCAAATGACGGCAATGAAATATAAATTGCCTGGTTTAAAATCTCTAAAATGCGATGCATTCCTCGGAAATATTTTTAAAATTATCATAACACTACAATAATTTATTATATTTGAAAAATTCATCGAAAACAAATGAACTTTATTCAAATGACGTCATCGTAATATAAATAGCCTCTATATAAAAGCAGAATTTCATTCATAATCATTTTTCCAATCGTTTAATTCATCACAATACTATAATAATTTATTTTATTTAAAATTTTTTATCTACCATATTTATTTTAAAATGTAAAACCTTTCTCATATATAAAGTAATGAAACTCTTGGAAAGATATTTATTATATAATATATCTCTTTTTTCATTCTGGAGGATTTAACGAGAGTCAGAATTTAATTGAATTTATTTTTCTCCCTATATTAAATAATTTTTATTTAAAAACTTACCTAATATATTTTACTGACATTTTTTTATATATTTTATGGGATAATTTGAATATTTTCTAAAATTTTCGAAGCAATTTGTGAATTTTAAATTTGCTTAAAAAATGTTTGAAACATTGGGTCCCATAGGATTTAATATATTTCATTTTTTCAATCCGGGTTCAATAAAAAACTAATTGGGTGATAATATTCATTTATATTCCCATAGGTCATACCGTCTGAAAAACATACTAAAATTTCATTTTGATAAAGCCATTTTTACGGCAGTTATCGTGCTAACGGACAGACAGACAGACAGAATGAACAAAGTCATAAACACTTTCAACTATGTTGTAAAGTGTTAACAAGAAAGATCAATCATGCTTAAAGCATTGATTATGAAACACTTTCTAACTTCAATGCAATTTTATTTAAAAAAGTGTAAAATGCCATACATTCCTCGGAGTAGTATCTATACGCACGTCTGGGCACACATATTCTTTTTTAAACTAAAAACATGATTTTGTAGCTTATTTTATCTCAATTTTATAAAAAAAAGTTCTCGATCCATTTTAATATTAAAAACATGATTTTATAGCTAAAAAAGGTGTATATATACCTTTTTACATTTAAACCAAATATTAACAGTGAATTACTGAACTTTTATAGTTAAAAAGCTAGACTATTAAAATAAATGCTTGAAAAAAGAGGACCTCCAAATGAATGGAAGTCCTCTAAATATATTAAAGATGTATACCTTTTTTTAGTTAGAAAGCTAGACTATTAAAAGTATGATTTAAAATAAATGCGTGCCAAGTGAATGGATATTAAAAATGTATACCTTTTAGTTAAAAAGCTAGACATATTAAAAGTGAATTATATAAAATAAATGCGTGAATGCCCTCTTTTTAAAGGGTGGGGTTGAGACCCCCCCATTTATTTAACTAAACATAAAATGAAAAAAATTATAAAAATATATTAAAAAATGTCTCTCTAATTTATATTCATGTTTATCATCAATCATACCCGAATACTTGAATATATATCTTCCTTTATTGATTTTATTTATTGATTCATCAGAAAGTTTTCCATGTCTTTTTGCAAGGTAATACTCTTTTTTTTCATTTTCCACATCTAAATTTACGATTACTGAATCTCCATATTTAGTTTTAATTTTTTTCAATGATATCAGATCATATTTCCAAGGATATAAATCATTTAATTTAAACGTTTTGGGATAACCTCTAAGTCTATTGAACTCTTCCATTTATTAGTAAACATTTTTATAAATATAAATCCAACTGAGGAATCTAATCATAATAGAATAAATTCTTTGAAATAACATATAAAACTCCTAATCCATTTAATTTAATATCTTCATTTTCTTCCTTTTCAATTAATTCAGTCATCCTTTGAAAACTTTTTGATAATAGTTTCTTATCATATTTATCATACAATTCTTTACAAAGATAAGTCAAAGAGTAAATTTCTTCAGAATTTGTAAAATTTAAAGCTCGAATATCACCTAAACACTCATCCATTTATATAGAAACATTTTTATAATGTCCTAAAGCTCTAGTATTCATACCGTCTTCTAATATAAATCTTTTATCATCTTTTGCTGATAAAGCTATCTTGTTCACTTGAATTGAATACAATTCATATTTCTTACTTCTAATTAAATTC
The DNA here is from genome assembly GCA_951213105.1 of Amaurobius ferox. Lineage (NCBI taxonomy): Eukaryota > Metazoa > Arthropoda > Arachnida > Araneae > Amaurobiidae > Amaurobius > Amaurobius ferox. The sequence continues at coordinate 128,872,095 of OX578141.1, forward strand.
TGTGTTCTATATTCATCTTTTTTATTCAATAAACAGTCTTTATAATCTTCAAATGATATTCTGTTTTTAACGGTACTAGTCTTAGTTCCTTTAGACTTCTTAGTTTCAAATTTTTTATTGTTTTCTTTATCTTCTTCATTATTATTGTATTCTTCAACACTCTGTTTTTCTAATCTTATTGAATACATTTTACTTCTTAAACCTACAAATTCTTTCATGATCACACCGCTATTTTCATCTTTCATTTTACCTAATACTTTTTTATTACATCTAGGCATATTATATAGATTATTTATTTGATAATCAGATGTATCGAAATAGTCAATCATAGACTTCATATCTTCATAAAAGTCATCTGTTTTAATATCATATATAAAACTATCTATATCCATATATAATAACTTAATATTATCCTTATATCTCGGTTTCATGATATTATAATGAAAATCATACATTAAATGTTTAGATAAATCTGATATACTCATTCCAACATAAATCGGTTTATTAAAAAATAGTTTTGTCTTTTTCATGTGAACAGCTACCAAATTTTCATCAAAAATAGTTCTACATTTGAAATTAGGTTTAGAAATTAATTTTTCAACTTGATCATAATTACAACATAATCTTACATCGATTCGTTTTCTTATATTTTCCATAGTTTTCCCAAATACTGAATTATTCATCAATTTATAAAAATCTTTCTCAAATCATTAGCAGTTTTCTTTCTCATTTCAGTGTTTAAATCTATATATTTTTCAACCAATTCGATTGTTTAAATTGTAATACTCTATGTACTCTTGCAACCTTTAAACCCATTTTCAAATATTGTTTTAAACTTCTATAATGAACTACATATTTCTCTTTATCGTATAAATTTGTTAATAACTTACCTTGTTTCGAATTTTCAGGAATTCTATTTTCAGGACATAATGGTAAATCTGAATGATAATCATGTAACGCTTTTGGATATCTTAAACTAATTTCAAATATATATCCATTCTCTGAATCATCTTTTATTTTATGGTTATATACTTCACGTTTAACACAATTTATTTCATCACCATTACACCATTTAAATTCTCCATATGGTAAATATTGACTCATAGCCCATCCATATAAATTATTAGCATCTAAATACTTTAAATAATTGGATTCTTTACTATTATCATAATTTTTCAAATATTTATTATTTGCTTTTCCATATGTATTACAACATTGTGAAACACCTCCTCTTAAACCTTTTTCTATCATGAGAATCATATCATAATTATTTAATAAGTCTAATTTAACATTTGTTATTTTTAACATAGCATCCCAAGATAAACCAGGAGCAGTAAAATACCAATCTGGATCTAATTTATAAGTTTTTAAACAAACATCTCTAAAATTTTCAAATACATCTGTTAAAATTAATACATCTGTTTTGACATATAAATCTGTATATTCACCTAAATTTTTTATATTAAATTCTTGCCAAACACGTTGAGCATGCTTATATTCTTCATCAGTTATATCACATTCATTCAATTTATTATAAAATTTATCTTTTGAAGGTAATTCTGTTTCTTTGTATTTATCTCTAGAATCCATATAATCATAAGGATATACACCTTTTCTTGTAATGAGATCTAATTTATCATCATAATAATGTAATAATGTCTCTCTAAATTTAGATTTTAAGTATTTAATATATTTCATTTTCCGTATTTTTGGTGGACACTTACTCAACTCAATATTTTCTGGTAACTTTCTCAAGTTTTTTGATAAATTATCTAAACTGCAAGACATAAATTTAAATGAATCAATAAATCTCAATTTCATACCTCCTATTTTTTTGCTGAAAGATATATATTTTTCTTCAGTATTAGGTATAGCATCTATTTTTGATTTATCAAATCCAAGTTCTTTTATAAACAAATGAGAATCATAACCTGTTAAATTATGGATTTTTACTGGAATAAATTTTGGAATTTGATAATTTAAATTACAAACATTATGAGCAGGACCCCTATATTTTCCAGTTATATGACAATGATCAATTACTTTTTCATCGTTTAAGATTTGTTTTTCACATATATGACAAATATTAGTTCTTTTATAACGATTTTCATCGAACTCTATCATTGATTTGATACTTTCATACTTTTTGTTTTTTCTTCTTTAGTTTTTTCTGTATCAGGTCCTCTATAAACAACAGGAGGTTTAAAGTATTCATTTTCATATTTGATAAAATAACAAAATGCATCTGCTACATGTTTTTGATATTTCACAGTATATGATTTAGTTTGATCTTGTTCACATGTATCAATTTTTGGTAAGAGAGATTCAAAATCAGCATATATAGTATATGGCAGTGGTTCTTAACCTTTTTAAGCCGCGACCCAAATTTGAGAAATATGTTCATGTCGCGTCCCAAAAAAAAGTCAAAATTGTTTCATTGCTTTATTTTAGATCGTATTTTTAAAAAATCTTCAATCCTACGATGATGATTTTTTTTAACTTACAAATTTTTTATTTTTTTTTTTTAATAATAAAGATAAACAAAAGTACTTTTCGATCCAAGGAAAATTTAATTAATAATCAAGTGTTTTTAATAATTTTTATTGACCAAATTAAAATATATTTATAACTTTTTGAAAATAATTGACATTTTAACTTATTCCTAAAAAAAAAGAAATATCAATACATATGTTAAGTCTTTTAAATTTTAAATGCAAGTCATACAGTTTTAATGAGAACCTTGTGCTTGAATACATTTTGAAAGATCTTCAAACCTCGGTTGAATGCTTGTCAAGGAGCACCTTATATCTATTTCAGGATTTAACTTGTTCCGGTAATTGTTTTTGATTACACACAGAGCCGAAAAACCAGCCTCACACATATATGTTGTTGAAAAGGGCAATAATACTTTTAGGGCTTCTTTAACAATTATTGGCTTTTCGGTTTTTAATTTTAACCAGAAAGCACATAAAGATTCAGTGTTTTTGTAGAAATTGTATCGAAGTGCTTGGTCACTTTGTATTTCTATTAATTGTTCTTGAAATTGATTAATATTAACAAATTCCTCATGCAAATCACTTACATCAAAATTAAATGGCATTCGAACCCAATTATATTTGAAAACATCGTCTGCAGGGAAATATCGATCAAAGTCTGCTATTAGTTTTTCTAAATGATTAATAATAATTTTCTGTATTTCAAAATCTGTGATATCAATATTATTGTCTTCAACAAGTAAATTAAGAGTCGGGAATGAAGCAAGTTTCTTTACTTCAACCTTATTTCTCCATAATTTGAGTTTATTTTTAAAACATGTAATTTTTTCAGTTAATTCAATAATAGTATGATTACGTCCTTGCATAGACGTATTTAGATTATTTATTTCAAATAAAATATCTGACAAATAAGCAACTTGAGTAATCCACTTCAACTCGGAGAATTTAGATGCTAATGGGTGCTTCTTTTCTCTCAAAAATAATTCGACTTCTGTCCGTAATGATAATACTCTTTGAACAACTTTGCCCCGGGACAGCCATCTAACTTCAGAATAATATAATAAATGTTCGTATTCTGCACCAAATTCGAAACACAGTTCGCGGAAAATTCTACAGTTAAGAGCTCTTGATTTGATAAAATTGACTACCGCAACAATTTCATCCAAAACGATACATAATTCGGGTGATAATTTTTTTGAAGCAAGATTTTGTCTATGTAACAAACAATGAATCGATATAATTTGTGGATTCATTTGTTTTGCTCTTGTCGAAAATCCCTTTTGAGATGCTGTCATGGCAGCTGCACCGTCGGTGCAAATACTGAAACACTGATTCCAATTTAATCCTTCTTCTTTAAAAAACGAATCGACCATAAGAAAAATATCTTCACCTCTAGTTGTTGTTGACATTGGTTTGCAAAATAAAATGTCCTCCTGTATATCTGTTAAACCTGGATACCGCACGTAAACCATGAGTTGAGCATCTTTACTTACATCTTACATCTGTCGTTTCATCCAGTTGAATACTAAATAAACCAGCAATTTTTATAGCAGAAATAAGTTGATTCTTAATATCAAATGACATATCATTAATTCGTAAACGAATTGTATCATTTGATAATGGTATCTTTTGTAATTTCTTTGAACTTTCATCTCCGCACATGATACGTGCCCTGTCAATGGCAGCAGGTTTTATAAGTTTTTCAGCAATATTATGGGGTTTCTTTTGTCTTGCAATATGCCAAGCCACATGAAGAGAAGCAAGTGTAGCTTGTTTGGCAGAATTTATAAAACCACTACTACTTGGTGCATCCAAACGCTGTCTTTTTAAATGGGCTTCTTTTCTTTCGAAAAAAGTACGATCTTTTCCCTCAAAGGAAAAATTTTTATGTTTTGCATCAAAATGTCTTTTAAGTTTGTTCGGTTTCATCGATTCATTACTTAATATTTCACTGCACAACACGCATTGCGGCTTGTTCACTCCTCGATCATAAATGCAAGTAAAACCTAATTCTAAAAATGCTTCCTTGTATTCACGTTTTGCCATTATTAGGGTGATTACAATTTTACAATACGCACTGCAGCTTGATCACTCCACTATTAATAATAAGACAAAATTTGTTTCTAAAATGCTTGTATTCACGTTTCACTGTTATTACACGTTTCACTGTTATTCACAACACAATACGCAGAATGAGTTTTTGACAGAGAGCTTACTGAGTCTGCGCGCACGCAAAGCAATGGCGTGCGTATTACCAACACCTCCTAGAAGAGAAAGCCTCAGGACAGGAATTGGACGTCACTTCCGGAAGGCCATTCGCGAAGAGCGGTAAAACCGAAACATTGTATTAGGGAATAACTCTTCTAGGAGGTATTGGTATTACTTATTATTTGGTGTATTACTAACTTTTTTGGTTCGACTCAGCGCGACCCAAGAAATATGCTTCGCGACCCAATTTTGGGTCGCGACCCATAGGTTAAGAACCGCTGGTATATGGTACTCTCATTTTTCTTTCATGATTTTTAAATTGAATAACTTCATCTTTTTTAGGCATATTAATTGTGACAGCTTCTTTCTCTTTACAGTATTCCTCATGTATCTTTAATCTTTCCTCAGAATAAAAATGATTTAAACATCTATCACATAAAAATATACGATGATTAGTAATTTGTGATCTGATCAAACTATTTATATTTTTAATCCAATAATAATGATCATTTTTTTCATCTTTCATATAAAACAAATTTACATGTTTTTCTAATTTATTGTTAGTTATTCTAAGTGGATAAATTAAACCATCATAACTATAATCATTTACAGATATGTTATTTAGTTTTTCAAATTTCTTAATATTGTCTAATGAAACAGAAAAATCAATACCTTTAAAATTTAATTCATCTTTATATTGTTCATATTTTGCCACTCTTTGAGGATTTTTTTACAGGATGATTTGCTGATAATATAGACCACATAAAACATTTATTATCTTTATTTTTTACATTTATTATAGCTTGTTTAGATTTAATGTTTTCAGGTAAATCAATATAACTTGATCCTCTCAAGGGTTGATACTTATTTATATCCTCAATTCCAAAAATTTAATTTCTTCAAGACTCCAACCAGATCCTTTTGATATAAAATCATCAGATTCATTTATTAAGTTGTCAATAACATAATCATAAAAAGCATGTAAATCATTAGATTTTAATATAATTTGATTCTCAGTTTTGAATGTAAATTCTTGAATATCTTCATTCAATTTATACAAACAAAACAATTTAAAATTTACCTTTATACCATTAAATTCTTCCAAAATTTGCTTTATTTTTTCTATTACAACCTTTCTTTTCTCTTCTAAAAATTCTAGGGGGATTTTAATATTATTACAATTATTAATTCTATATGTTCTTAATCTAGATTTATAAACAGTTTCATATTCCTTAATTTCTACATTACCTTCATCATTTAATAATGCTTTTTTATATTTTCGACTTGATATGTGATTTTCTAAATGTTTATAATATATACCGCAAATAATACATTTTCTCTTTTGTTTTGATCTTTTAATCATTAAGTCTTTCTTTATGTGTTTTTCCTTATCTTCAGGTTCGTAATATTTACCGCATATACGGCATTTTCTATCTTCTGTAAATAACTTTTCAAGATTTTCTTCTAGTAACTTTTCTTCAGGAAAGAAAATTACAGATTTAAAATCATTTTTATCAAATCTTAAACTAAAAGAATCAAAAATCTTTTTAATTTTTTTACGTTTTCAGGTTTATCAATAAATATTTTTTTCTTTTTTTCTAAGTATTTTGATATATCTAAATTTAATAATTCTACTAAAACAGGTTTGTATTCCACCTGTTTTTCTGATATATTTAATTAATAATCTAATTAAATTATCCTTCTTACAACCTTTAGGTTGTTTAATATTCAATTGTTTTACTACATTTTTGAGTTTATTAATAGTTTTTGCTCACAGTAACATGTCCATTTATTAGGAAACATTTTTTTAAATACATTTCACAACTCGCTTGATATGATAATTACTTCTCAAATGTCTTTGTTTATGAAGATATGTATAATGTTTTCCACAATAACAATTATATTTCGTATAACTAATCATAGATTTACAAATTTTACAAACACTGTCACGATTAAATTTACCATAATTACGATGTTTATAGAAATCATCTATTGGTTTTATAATCTTACAGTGTGTGCATATTCTTGTCACATCCATTTATTAGGAAACATTTTTTAAAGGAATTCCATATTCCTTCATATTTCTTTTTGACTTTATAACAAAGTCTTTGGACCTTTATATTATTTTCAATATTAAAAATATCACAAATCTTTTTCATAACATAATAATAATTAACTGATTTCTCATAATACATAAAATCTAAAAATTTTAAAAACATATCCTCAACTTCTTGAGTAATATTATACCTCCTTTTTATTCGATTAAAATAACTAATTCTACTTTTATATCTTTGTTTTAAACTCTCATAGTCTATAACATAAAAATATTCTTCTTCAGAATCATAGATAATTTCATCTTTAAATTATGTTCTACTCTATTATCTGAAACTTCATTATCTGAAATATCAATCGATTCAACCATTTCAACACCGTCAAAAAGTTAACATTCATTTATATACTACATATTAATAACAGTTTTATTCATATTTATCGGGGGTGATAGATCCCTCCCTGTTAAATCATCATGATTCCCAAGGATCATTAAACATTGTATAAATCAAATGTCCAACTATTAAATTCATCTGGATATCCTAACCATTTTACAAAATATTTATTTCCTTTCTTTTTATGATTTTTTTCAATTTTATATACATCATCTTTTTTATTATATTTTACCATTTCATTTTCATAAAAAGTTCCTTCAATTTCTTTACTGTTTAAATCTTTTAATCGATAAGTAATTGGATCTGTTTTTAATACTTCAGATACTATAAAAATCTCTTCAGTAAATGTAGAATCATTTACTTTCCTGAACGTTTTTTTAATTGTTGATATTCTAACTCTATCCCCTATCTTAAATTTAGGTTTTTTCATGATCTTTTTAGTATATAAATTTTTATAAACTAGAGATTCATTATCGTCTCGACTAGCCTCAACAGGTGTCATTTTTATAGATCTATGATATGAATTGTTATAATTTTTAAGTAATTTAGGTAATACATCAATATATCTTTTAGTATTGTTAGCATGCATATATTTTATAATTTTTTCTCTTATACTTCGATTAAATCTCTTAGCTATTGCAGATTTTATTTCTTTATTATACGTCGTAAACCAATGTATATTATTATCTTTGAATAATTTTTGAGTAACTTTTCCTGTAAATTCAGTACCTTCGTCTGTCAAAATGAATTTTGGCTTTCTTTCTTTAAAAACTTGTTTGAAACCTTGTACGACTTCTTCAGATGTTTTTCTTTTTATAGGGAAAGCCCAAGCATATTTATTAAAAGCATCTATAACTGTCAACAAATAATTTGTTCCATCATTATATTTGCTATAATTTTTTATATATAACAAATCAGCGTCAAATTGATTATTACTGTTTGGAACATAAATTCTCCTTCTTTTAAATTTACGAATGACAGGTTTATATCTAGTATATACATCTTGTTCATGTAAAAATTCTTCAACATTAGGTAATCCTGTTTTTCTTTTCAATTCTTGAATACCACAATAACCTATTTCTGGTTTATAATATGTCTCTTTTAAATTCTTAAAAAAGTATTCTTTTTACTTCCACAAATTGTACAAATACCTTTACCAACTGCTTTATTATTTTTAGAAGTAGTTTCATAATAATTTTTAGTTTCGGTTTTCTCTTTTTACACTTGATACAATACATATTAGGAGATATTCCTAACCCAAAAGTTTTTTTAGCTTTAATAACAGGTTTAATAATTCCTCTATCTAATCTTTCTCGAAATGTTGGATCTTGTATTGCATTTAAATCATATATTAATTCTTGATCAGCAACATGTCTCTGTTTTGTATCTTTTGTTTTACTATAAGAAATATCATGTTTTTTACATGCTTTATCAACTTTATTTATTCCAGGATCACCTCTTTTTAATCTTTTTTCTAATTTTGTAAATGGACCACAATATTGATATCCTGGTAAATGCATTTCTGGAGGATTTATTTTATCTTGTAACCATCCAACAATATCACCACCTTTCATTTATTTAGGATGAATAAATTTATATCCATTCAATTGCATTTGTTTTACGTATTTTTCAACTGGATTAAATTTTAAACTTTTTATGAAATCCTTTTCTCGCATATAAATTTCTTCTTCTGTAATATCCTTAGCTTTAAACGAATTAATGAGTTCTTTATAAAAATTATAACATTGTCTATATTCTTCTTTCCCTTCTGTTATTTTTAATGCAAGATCAATAGCTTCTACTATACCAACCGATAAACTTAAAAAAGCAAGCGGAAGAAAGGGAATAGCTGATAAACTCGTTCGACTTAGAATGACCTTATTTCTTGATAATGAAATACTTATCTTTTGATACAAATTTCTACTCTTTCTGTAAACATACAATCTTTTTTCTAAATATTCTTCCATATTATTTATATAGGATCAAATTTTTTTCTGTATCTTATTTTTGGATTCACTAAATCTAACATTAAAAAATCGTATTGTTTTTGAACACTTTTATTATATATTTCTTTGAATTCTTCAGTACTTAATTTACCATCTGTCTCTCCTATAATCTGTTGAATTTCTTTTGGTTGTAGATTGAAAAATATAAAGTAATTACAGTTCTTTCTTATATTGATAGGTGTTGTATAATATGACTGCGATAAATAAATAATAGATGCGTTTTTCTTTCTACCTCTGATAAATAATTCTTGAATGGTTTTTTGATCTTTCTCAGTCACACAATCATCGAAAATAACTAAATTCTTTAATGTAGGATTTAAATCATCTACTGTAATAAAATCATCTGAAGAAAAGAATACTTCTTTTTTGTATTTATCATATAATTCTAATAATGTTTTCTTATTCTTTTTACATTTCAAAACATCTTCTCTTTCTATATCTTCAAACAATGTATATATTTCTTGTAATTTAGAATATTTAGGTTCGTATAAATCTTTTGCACATATATATAGTGCATCAAAATTTAAAAAATCATAAATCATATTTAACAGTAAATTTGTTTTACCTGAACCTGAAGGTCCTGTTATAAGCAATCTAAATGGATGTTTAGCTAACAAAGGATGTTGATTAGGATCAGGTAACTCATCTGGTTCCGTGTAATCTTTAATTTTTATCATTTATATAACAGTAAAAAATAATTTACTCGCTGTAAAAAAATAATCTACTCGCTGTAAAAATTAATATTATATAAATGAACAAATTAGAAAAAGAACGAAAACACAAGTTTATAAAGCGAATAAAAGATTCAATTAAATTAGTAAAATTAGAAAAAGAAATAAGAAAGAATAGTGAAGATCAACTAAAAGAAAAATTAGGTATTCAAAAAACCTTAGAGGAATTTCATAAACCAGTCACTCAAGAAATTGAAAAATATGAAAAATCAAATAAAGAGGTTGTAAAAAGTATTCAAAATGCTGTAGAAAATATTTCATTTCCACCTCTTGATTACACATCAGATGTTAAACAATTGATGGATAGAGCAGAAGGAAAAATTACATTTTACAGTGATAAATTTATGGATATACCGTTTATCAAAAAAGAAAATTTAGAATTACCTTCTGATCTTATGAATAAATCTAAAAACGATCTTGATGAAATAATAGCAATAGCTGAAGAAAAGCGAGATACATATAAAAGAATGAAAGGAACTAATACTAAAAGTTATAACTATTCTAAAGCTGAAAGTGATCTAGAAAAAATTAAGGAATCAGATTATAAAATGGAAATGATGAAAAAATATATCCACATCTTAAAGCTTATGAAAGAGGGTTATCCTTATATAGGTGCAGGTATAGATAAATAGGATGTATTATCAAATTTAACAGAAAAAATATGTAATGGAAGTAAATCAAAGAAATTGTATAATCAAGTAGTTTTATTGTTAGATATGTTATTAAAAAATGGAGAAATGACTTACAATGATGTACAACGATATTATAAACAATTTCTCCTATAATAAATGATAAAAAATAAAGTTTATTTAAGTGAAGGTCAGAAGAATAAACTTAAATCAGCTTTTAGAAATAAAGAAGAACTAACATTACAAATAGATAAATCTAAAACTCTTAATCATGAGATTTATTTAACTAAAACTCAAATTAATCATATTAATGATGGAAAAAGAATTACAATCAGTAAAACTCAATTAGATAAAAATGAAGGATTTTTACCATTTCTAACAGCACTTATACCCTCTTTAATAACCGCTGCTAAATTTGCTGTTCCAGCATTAGCAACAGGTGCTTTATCTGGATTAGCTAGTTCAGCTGTACAAAAAAAATGAAAGGATCTGGGGAAAAAAAACGTGGAAAGGGGATATATCAATCATGGGAATTAGTAACAAAATGATTGAAGAAAATATGAAAAATGAAAAAGGATTTAGAGGTGTATTTACCTCTGATTTATTACCTAAAACAATAGGAAAATTTGAAAATGGAATCATTAATTTAGATGTATCAACAGGTCCTGGAACTCATTGGGTTTGTTATTATAATGATCCTAAATATAAATATGTGGAATATTTTGATCCGTTTGGTGAATATGACAATATGAAGAAAGACTATATTCCTAAAAATATTAAATCATTTCTTGTTACATCTAATAAAAAACCAAAAATAGGTCATAATGATAGTTTTTTACAGAAACCTACATCTGTGAAATGTGGTTTATTTTGTATGAAATATAGAAGAGAAAGGAATAAAGGTAAATCACCTAAAAATGTTCTCAAATCATTTCCTACCCAAAAACCTAGTGACTATAATGAAAATTTTGTTCTGTATAAATGATAATAATAAAAAAGGTCATGAGAAATCGGAGGAATTTACTGTAAATTTTATAACACCTCTAAAATTAAAAAAATTAGCTTTACAGTCGTTTTCTATGGAAGTTTCATGGTTTAATATAAGTAAGAATTATGGAAATAACATATTTAGAATGTATACATTAGACACGGATATAACAATTGTTATCTCAAATGGCAATTATACTATAAGAGGTTTAAATGAGTTTATGATAAAAATATTTGGTGAGGATCCACCTGTAAAATTTGGTATTATTGAAGCAAGACAAAAAATATCTATTAAACTGAAAAAAGGTTGGGTAATTTATTTTACAAAAAGTAACTTTCATAAAATTATAGGCTTTTTAAAACCGACATATGGAAGTTATGATGAAGAAACAGAGGTAGAAGGTGAACATATAGCTGATATATCCAACGGAAATGATAATATTTATATTCACTGTGATGTTGTAAAAGGATCTTTAATAAATCAATATAATTCAGAAGTCATACATTCTTTCACTAATAAAAACCCTCCAGGTAGTATAATTTCAAAAGAATTTAATAATTGGATATATTATCCTGTTAAAACGGATCCTGTTGAAAGAATAAAAATGAGGATTACTAATCAAAAAGGTGAATTAATTGATTTAAATAAAGGAACTGTAGAATTTAATTTTATACCTATTTTTTCTTCTTAAATAAATGAATAAACATAGATTATAGAGAAAAAGTAAAAAAATACAAATATTTTTAAAGGTGAAAACTGAACCTATTATTGAAGCACAGAATAAATTAAATGAAATATTTTCTATGAAAAAGAAAGGAGGTGGTTTAAAAATTCTTCCTAAATAAATGCAAAAGATTTATGATTTGAGTGATACTCATTATTATCATAATGATCATATTAAAAGTTATGAATTAAGAGAAATTCATCCAAAAGAACATAGTTCAGATGAGAATGCCACCTATGTTTTTCATATTAATGATACTAAAGCAAAAATTTTATATTCTAGAGGATATCTTGAACAGAAATTAAAAATTACAAAACATGATAAAACATCCATTGCAAACGAAAATGTTTGTCTGGTAAATGGTGGAGGTTTTATCAAAACTTTAAAAGTACATATAGGAGATACCGAAATTGAATCAAATACACAGTCAAATTTTTCAATTATGAATCATGCTTTAAGATTAACTCATTATACTCCTGATTATGTAACATCACAAGCTCAAGATGAATTTTTTTTATCTAGATACAGCTGATTCAGCTGACCGAAAAGAGTTAAAATATGAGGGTACTTTACAAAAGATGCTACTAAAATAATTGATTTTTTTAATAATTTGAAAATGAATAAAGATTATAACGAAGGATTCGCAAAGAGATGGGAACTAACGAAAGATAGCAATGTCATTAAAATATGGACACCTTTAAAAGATATAATCGATTTCTTTAGAGAATATGAAAAGGTAATTTCTGGTTCTGAATTGAAAATAGATGTGATTTTTTCATATCATGGTCACGTGATCGTTTCATATAAAAAGTGAAATTATTATTTTAATTTTTATTTAAAAAACTTCTGAATATATGTCGCTGAATTTTTTTTATATATTTTATGGAACAATTTCAAAATTACCTCAAATTTTCGAAGCAATTTGTGAATTTTAAATGCGCTTAAAAAATGTTTGAAAAATTAGGTCCCATAGGGCTCGGTCTAATTCATTTTTTCAACCCGGGTTCAATCCAAAACTAATTGGATGATATTATTCATTTATATTCCCATACGTCATACAGACCGTCTGAACAACATACTGAAATTTCATTTTGATTAAGTCACTTTTATGGCAGTTATCGTGCTAACGGACAGACAGACAGACAGACAGACAGAATGAACAAAGTCATAAACACTTTTCAACTTTGTTGTAAAGTGTTAAAAAATTAGATATGTTTTGTTACTTTATTTGGGCCACTAGACTATATCATACAATGGGCATACAAGATATACAAGATGAATACGATGAGTTTTAGTAGTACTTTTTGAATATATAACAAGAAAGATCAATCATGCATAAAGCATTGATTATGAAACACTTTCCAACTTTAATGCAATTTTATTTAAACATCTCTAAAATGCGATACATTCCTCGGTAATATTTTCAAAATTATCACAATACTACATTAATTTATTGTACTTGAAGACATAAAACTTCATCGAAAAAAAAAATGAACTTCATTCAAATGACGGCATTGAAATATAAATTGCCTATTTTAAACATATCTAAAATGCGATACATTCCTGGCTAATATTTTAAAAATTAAAATTGTCATAATACTACAAAAATTTATTATATTTGAAAACTTTATCGAAAACAAATGAAATTTAGACAAATGAAATCATCGAAATATAACACGCTTGGCAATCTCTATAAAAGCAGCATTTCATTCATAAAAATTTTTCCTTTCATTTCATTCATCACAATACTATAATAATTTATTTTATTTAAAAACTTAAAACCATGGATGTACAAGTAATTTAACTCTATGCTTAAAACTTCATCGAAAAATCGTTTGCTTCTCTGCGTAAATTCAATGAATGTTTCATTCACATCAGCTATATTGCAGACTCCATGATTTAAATAATTTTGAATTAAAGAAATGCAGCAATTCTTATACAACTCATTCTACATCTTTTGGTATTTACATTTTCCTTAAGTGAAAAGTAGGCTTCGTTATAGAAATAATCGAAGTTGGATGACCATTTAAACTCAACTATATTGTAATTGCGTTGTTTCAATATGTGAATGCATAGAATTTATGCAAAAATAAGAAAGATCAATCATGCTTAAAGCATTGAGTATGAAACACTTTCCAACTTCAATGCAATTTTATATAAACAAGTCTAAAATGCAATACATTCCTCGGTAATATTTTGAAACTTATCACAATACTGCATTAATTTATTATATTTGAAAACTTAAACCTTCATCGAAAAAAATGAACTTCATTCAAATGACGGCATTGAAATATAAATTGCCTGGTTTAAACATCTCTAAAATGTTATACATTCCTCGGTAATAGTTTTAGAATTATCATAATACTACGATAATTTATTATATTTGAAAACTTCATCGAAAACAACTGAAATTAATTCAAATGACGTCATAGAAAAAATAACACGCCTGGATCTCTCTATAAAAACAGGATTTCATTTATAACTTTCTCCCATTCATTTCATTCATCACAATACTATAATAATTTATTTTATTTAAACATTTTGTTTAAGACCATGAAGCTACAAAAAATTAAACTCTATGCTTGAAACTTCATCGAAAAAACTTCGTCATTCATCACAATACTATAATAATTTATTTTATTTAAAAATTAAGACCATGGAGCTATAAGGAATTTAACTCTATGCTTAAAACTTCATCGCAAAAAATCGTCCTTCTCTTTATGAAATCAACTAATATTTCATTCATATCAGCCATGCAGACTCCATGGACTGAATTATTTTGTGTTAAAAAAATACAGGAATTCTAATACAACTCATTCAATATATTTTGCTGTTTACATTTTACATAGGTGAAAAATAGGCTTCGTTGTAGAAATAATCAAATTTAGATGAGCATTTAAACTCAAATATATTGTCATAGCGTTGTTTCAGTATGTAGATGCACAGAATTCATTTTGATTAAGTCATTTTTACGGCAGTTATCGTGCTAACGGACAGACAGACAGACAGAATGAACAAAGTCATAAACACTTTTCAACTTTGTTGTAAAGTGTTAAAAATCACGATTTTGACACAAGATGGATGCCATATTTTATTTTGAAGTGGGTCACGTGATCTCTTCATATAATGGTCACGTGATCTCTCCATATAAAGGGTGTAATTATTATTTTAATTTTTAATTAAAACAGCTACTAAATATATTTTGCTGAAATTTTTTTTATATATTTTATGGGATAATTTGAATATTCCATAAAACTTTCAAAGCAATTTGTGAATTTTAAATCCGCTTAAAAAATGTTTGAAAAATTAGGTCCCGTAGGGTTCAATATATTTAATTTTTGCAACCCGGGTTCAATCCAAAACTAATAGGGTGATATTATTTATTTATATTCCCATAGGTCCCACAGACCGTCTGAACAACATACTAAAATTTCGTTTTGATAAAGTCATTTTTACGACAATTATCGTGCTAACGGACAGACAGCCAGACAGACAGACAGAACGAACAAAATCATAAACACTTTTTTCCAACTATGTTGTAAAGTGTTAATAATTAAAATGAGTTTAATGGAAGTCATATAATGGCCATATGAGTATATTAGACGAACCCATAAATACATCGGATATTTTTTCTTTTAACGAAGATGACTGCAATGTGAAGAAATGGCTATAATGCCGAGGGATGACTGAAATGTAGATGACTACAATATCAGATAAATTCATGGTATTAATATGAAACATACTCTATTAACAGTAAATAAACTGAGGAGGTGTCACACGTTAAGTTTAATTTTATTTCATTATCACCATGAAGGCAATTTTTTATTTGCGATTTCTAAACAACAATCGTCTACAATGGAGGAAATGGATCAATACTTAGCGGCACCCAAACAGGAGTGGCAACTCAACTTATTCAACATAAGAGGTGGTCATTTGAGAACTTCCCGGCAAGGTATTGAATATCAGCAGCAGCAGCAGCAGCAATCGCCCACTAGTAAATGACAGCTACTGAGATTTCTTGATGCTTTTTCATTCACGACGCGCTTTCTGGCCTTGGACATTGGCTCTTTCTCACTCTCAATAACCTCGACATGCCTGCCCCCTCCCCTTAGAGTATTTTTTCTGGCTTTGGTCTCACTTAGCTCGCAGGTGTTCTCTTTAACCTTGGCCTAGAAAAACGAACGTCATCATTAAATCTTCCTTATATAAAGCCAATTGGTCCCAAGTACTTGTTGACAGGCTAAAGTAAAAGTAAGAGGGTTTTTCTTTGTGTTAATAGCATGAACCAGTTTTTCGAACTTTATGAATTTCCATTCCGACTCTGTACTCATGGGAAAAAACTGTAATACAACTCAGAGATTAGGGAGAGAGTGAAAGCTGTTTTGTGCCCGGACGGGATTGGAGGGAAGATTTTTTCAGTTTTCTTTCACTCCAATTTTTCGTTACCAATTCGTCATATAAGTATTTATAACCACCTAATACTTTCCATGCAATACATTGCGTATGCAAAGGAAATTATTGTGATGGCGTAAAAAATCTGGGGATCTACAAGTTTTAGGCATCCCTGATTACCAATGAACCATTCTTTACCTACACTTCTTATAAATGTCAAGTTAACTTTCCTTGTTTCTTTGTCCAACATCTTTGACGGATTCGCTTTTGGCTTCCTGAGCAGGTAGAGAGCTGAAACTTGGCACACAGTTTCATCTCTCGGAGCATTTTCATCTATTAATTTTCACGTTATTGAGTTATATAGTTACACCATTTACCCTTTGCCCTTTTCACGCATTTTTTTTTAGAATCACTGTTCAATGTACTTAAATAAAATGTTTTGCTGGTTATAACGCGTCGATCCATATATATAATACTACTACATTTGTGCGTAAAAAAATAATAAGATGTCGGATGAGAAAAAATACATTTTTCTTACAAAATAGTGCGCATGGAAAAGTAGAAAATAAATTCCGACTACACACGAAATTGAAAGAAATTATTGGTATAATTCAGATTCAACTCAAAACAATACTATATAAATCTGAAATTAATATTATGCAAAAATGCAGAAACTATTTCATTTGCCTACACTCTCAATGTGTTTCAATTTCGTGGGTGATTAAAAGTTATTTACTACTTTTCCAGCAGGTGAGAGCATTAAGAAACTTCTATTTTTTCTCATAATTTTTATATCGTATAACTCCCAAATGAGTAAATGGAACGAAATTTGGTGTGAATATTTCAATTGTAAAATGCCAGAATCCTATTGATTTTCGGAGTGAATTGAGCAAGGGTTTCAGTGTTTCAAAATTTTATTTTCAAAAAATCAAAAACGAAAAACCTTTGGAAAAGATAATTATGTTGAAAAATGTTATAGAAATAGCTATTTTATGTGTAATTGTTTTACTTAAAAGTGAATGTCATGATTTATAGGATATTAGCATACGCCGTTCTTAAGATATTGCAACTTCCTTGAAGAAATCAGGCATATGTCAGTTATGTGACGACAATTATTTCCCGAGCGTTATAAGCCCCTTCTTAAGGTCAAAATAACAATATGCGCTCTTAATAATCGCTAATAACGAACTGCGATGAGGCAAGCGAAGATCAATTCAAACAGAGTTAGAACAAACACTCAACGCGAAAATTTGCTAGCGGGAGAACCTTCCTCCGCCCATCTTCGTGGGCGAAGAAGAAACCTTCCTTTTCAATATATATTTCTTAATTCTAGTCTCATTCACTGATTTTTTTAGTAGATTTGAAAAATCTAATTCGACGACACGAGCTTGCGATCCGTCCCAGTAGCTCGTTGGTAGAGTGCCGGCTGGCCAGTACGAAGATCCGTGGTTCGATTTCTTGTTTGGGCATCAAGGTTTATTTTACAATTGCGCCCGTATTAATCAATCCTGTAGGTTAGTGCTAAGATGCGGAAGGTTTGAAAATGACCCTAGTACGACTATCACGGATTCAATAGACTCTGGTATATTGAGGCGGGACAGCCCAGTGGTTAACGCACGGGTATTGCAAGCGAATGGCCCAAGTTCGATTCCCGTCTCAGCTCAAATGGTCCCCGTGTTTACGCAGAATATGGGCACGTTAAACATGTGGGTCTGAAAGTCCTTCTGAGCGGTTGGTGGTGGGGGAAGGAGGGAACGGTCCCTGCGGATGTCGTCCCCACTGGGTTCCGATCTAAATTAGGTGCCACTGTCTTGGCCGTCCAAACAGATAGCGTACACTTTTAGGTAGGTCGGACGGTCTGGGTCGAAAGAAAGAAAGCTATAGTATATTGAGAGCCGATTTCAAATCAGGAAGTCAACAACCACACAGGAACCTTAACTGGAAGATAAAAATAGCATCAGGGGGCTAACTTGGGGTAAAAATAGCAGGAGACCAGTCAGTTGGCGTGCAACGGTCAGTCATATTGTCAGTTACACGCCAATCTGACATTAAAGGGTGGGAAATGCAGAGCCCACTTCCACGGAAAAAGCTTGTAATTCCTTTCCTGTAGTTTAACAGTAGAGAGTCAGCTGCCCAGTATGTAGATTCGTGGTACGATTCCCGGAAGGGGCAGCAGGTTCTTTTGCTTTCCTTTAGTTGATGAATTTAGATCATATAACGTATTGCCTTCTTTCTGTGTTACACATATTTTGACCTAGTCTCAACCACTGATAATTTTATGGTAGTTTGAATGATGAATGCCCTGATGATTATTCCTCTCGACGATACGCCCTGTAAGGCCCGTAAAGAAAAGGCCATGTGTACATTGAACAGACATATATTTATTTACAAAAGACAATACACAAATAGTTACAAGTCAAAATAGTGTAATAAACCATCATATCACCCTTCATTGGATCCATAAGGAGAAAAAATACTTTTTATGAGTTAACGACTAAATTATATTGGGTTGGAGTGATGATAATCCGTGTTAAATGTTTCATTTGTTAATTATTGCAAATTTGGAGGGAGTGAAGAAAATATAAATGAAACAGGTTCCGAGTTTCTAGTCAGCTACACTTTATCAGTAGTCATGGCTCTGGTGTCGGCGTTCTATTCACCCTTGGAGTTCGGGAGCTTCGTTGGTTACCTCCGTCTTATGTCTCACCCTCAACTCCGCGTTTTTGTCAAAATGCAATTCTCTTTCCAAAATTGAAAAATACTCGCTCAGAATCTTGTAACAGTTCTGATTCATCTCCGGGGCCAATAGTTTTGACTTCGAGATCAGGAGTTACGTTTCTGTATTTTGTGTCTTAGTCCCAGTATGCAGATGTCTTAAAATACAGAATGCGCGGATCCACATTGGAGATCAGATTTTAACGAAAATATGCCACAATGTCCTAACCGGGCAAGATCACGCGTTGGGTCGTTACCTATCGGCCAGACAGACTCCTCCACTACTCAGAGAGCTCCTCAATTGATCAGAGAGCCCCTCCATTGGTCCTTCTGGTATATTGGGGCCTTGGGACAAACTTCACTTGTTTCAAACTCCGGCAACACTATAACCTCCGGGCGATAATTGAAAAGGTCTGCGACTCTGTGATCTTGTCCAGTTCGGACATCGTGACATATTTTCGACAAAATCTGATCTCAAATGTGGACCCGTGCATCCTGTATTTTAAGTCATCAGTATATTGGGACTAAGACTCAAAATACAGAAACGTAACTCCTGATCTAAAAGCCAAATGTATTGGAACATGAGTTCAACATGGGACGATGAAATTAAGTTTCAAAACCGTTTATTTCCTTTTGTTATTTTCTTCTTAATTACTGCCTCATTCCCCTCAATTTTGATATCTTTCTTCCTTTACAAGGGTTTGAGTAGTTTTTCTCCCTCTAAACTCTTACACATTTTTTTACTAATAACTGACGGCTCTATTCTTCGCTCTATTTTTTTTTAAATTTCATATCAATGCTTAAGATTTTATTTTCAGAATTATCTTTCCCCGTCTTCATAGTCGAGAAATTGACCTTTTATCGGTCGGTGTTGGTGGTGTTTATGGTTGGTGTTTATGGTTGGTGTTTATGGTTGGTATTTATGGTTGGTGTTTATGGTGGTGCTTATGGTTGTTTATAGCATAGTTAAAACATGTTCAGAAGATCCTAAAACATATACTGGCATCAAATTCTCGAAATCGAAAAATTTCGTGTAAACAATACTTTCTTTATAACCTATAGTATGAGAAATTAAAAATGTATCAGGTGTTTCCCGGAATATAAGATGCAAACCTCTGACTAACATTGCACTGAAACATATAATGAATTCTAGAAACTCCATAGAAACAGATACTTTCCATAGAAACGGATACAGGTTGTGACGTCAGTTGCAGTGCCTAGTGCATAGTAACCGAAGATCCAGAGAAGGGGCCTTTCTTGAGTGAAATTGAAAATCTCAACTTTTATGCTTTTGTTTGAAAATTCACAGAAGATAAAAAAAGTAATTAAAATCCTTGTAGCAATCTAATATTGGCCCAATATTGGCTTATTATTGGCCCCAATATTGGACGAATATGAAAAGTGGACATTTTGATGGAATAGACCCAATATTGGCTTAAAATGTTGGAACAATATTGGGACAATATTACGCCAATATTTCCAAAGTAACACCAATATTGGTGTAATATTGTAATGAAAATATTAGCCAATATTGGGAGCCAAGGTAACCTCAATATTTGCCCAATATTACATTGGGATTACATTGGAAATATTTCCAATGTATTACATTGGAATTACACTTAATATTACATTGGAATTACACTTAGTATTATATTACATACTTAGTATTACATTGGAAATATTTCCAATGTAATACTAAGATATACAATATCGGTCCAATATTGGACCAATATTAAATGCTACTAGGGAACAATCATAGTAGAATGCAAAGAAATAAACTCATATATTTTATAAAAGTATAGAATTATGCTAATATTCCATTTTTGGATGCGATGAAATAAGAATCAAAAAACCTAAAAGATGCGCATTGCGATATAAATAAATAAATAAATATAAACGAAATATCCCGCAGCTTTGGCTTAAAGATTGTTCAAAAGAACCGTCTTTGAAATTTCCGACGACGTCAAGGAACTCTGCGATAATATGTTCGATCCCGACTTGAGTGAAAATCGCGCCATAAAATAACTAAAACACTAATTCGAATTTAAGAAAAGGAAAAAAAAATACTTAAAACCTTACAAGGTCTGTTATTCCGGAAGTTCAGCTAATCCTGTTCCGAATTTCGCGTCTATCTGAAGCTTTGAATGTGCGCTACAGACGACATACAAACATAAATACCATCTTTTATTATGTAAGATCAGAAATCATAATGTATTTGAATTATTTCATTTAAACGCAGTGCAGCGTAACCAATTAAAAATTCATTCCATTGTGTAAATCATCAGTATGTGTGGTCTACTCAGTATCTCAAATTTAGGGAAGGTAGAATAACTGCCTACACTAAGCCTAATCTTATCGCGAGAAAAGAAGAAATCTGAAAAACACACAATCCCACTTTAACTTACTTAGTGAATGCAAATACATATCAAGTACAAAGTCAAGACCACTGCTACTCTCTTTGTTTATTATTCCAAGAACACTTAACAAATTTATTTTCAGAAAGCATTTTAACACTTTGCACTTTGTCATAGGAAAGGGTCCCATTTGCATTAACTATTACCAAAGGGTTAAGTTAAGTCAAGTGTCAATGGGATAGAGAATGCATAATAAACTGAATGCAAAAAAAAAACCCTCCTTCAAAATGTCATTCTATAAATATTTATGTTTACGTCTGGAACTATGTTAAGCGTAGGTTCAATGGACACCAAATATGCAGCTAGGTTGGGCATTTCAGAAGATAAGTCTTAAATAAAGAGCACACGTTATCGAAAGGTTTATATCCGGTGCCCTTGTAAATTTAAGATGCTCAGTTAGAAAAGAAAGAAAACGTATAAATTGACAAAGATACTGGAAGATGCTTCAAGTTACATTAAATCTGTACTCAGTAGTGCGGCTTTAGGAGTCATAACCCACCACAGATTCATTCTGCACCAGCATTAAAATTGTATGCATTAGATGCTGGTATGCAATGTTCATTTATAGAACGTTTTCAGCAAAACCTCCTTAACGGACACTTCCAACTATCATACACCTATAATTAATGGATATTATTTTAATTTACAGTCTCAAACGTATATCAGTTCCTGTGTATTTATCTACTATTTCGATTAATGAAAAATGATTTTGGTCGTTAAAATGCATTGGCTAAAACGTGTTTTCAATGCTTAAATATACACTTTAATCATGCATTTAAAATGCACTTCAACCCCAATTCTATTGCTAATGAAACAAAAAGAAAAAATATATAAATATTCATTAAGCAATAATTTTGTTAATGGTTACTGAAATATTTTTAATTACTGTAAAATGATCGAGGTATAATAATATATAAAAGCTTAAAATGAGTCTGAAAGTTGCCATGGAATAATAAATATTATAAATATTTAATTGACGATGAAGCATGTTTGTAAAATAAAAACCATAACTAACACTTTTCCAGACATAGAAACACATACGCAACTTTATGTAACACGTAAAAATATCTAAAAGTTTGCTTTGGATATTCTAACTACAATTAAAAAATTCTGATGTGGGCGGCAGATGATTTTCCCTGCAGATTCATAATCATTTTGTCATTTTTTATTTCATTGTGCATTAAATTGAGTTTAATTGCAGAAAATAATATTCGGATATTATATCGAATATTATATCCAATTTGCCTTTTTATTGCTTTTTCGTTTCATTTGGCAACTTAATTTACTCTAAATTCTTCAGGTCCTCAAAATTCCGAAAAAATAAAATATCTCATAAATGGTTCATCTTACAGTCATGGGTCAAACTTATTCGCTTAGTTGCCAAAGTTCACCTGAAGAACAAGTACTTAATTAATATATTTCAACAATTTTAGTCATTTATCTCAGATTTTCATTATCTTTGAGGGCCATTTCGCATAAAAGAGTCGGTTATATTTTTCCGAATAACATAAAAATCTAATCAGCATCAGGATAATCATCAATTGATTTAACTACACAGTTTTAAGAAATGTCATTAACTAGTTTTTGTAATTGCAGTGAAAAACGTCTTAAGTTCTTTAAAATTAAAATTTTAAATATTTCGAGAATGACCCATTTTAGAGTAATGGGGTTCATCTAATTTCTTTGTCGTCAAAAATTACATATAAAACAAGCATTTAATTGATAAATTTGAGCATATGTAGTATTTGATTTTAGATCGAATAGTTTAGATTTACGGGCCATTTTGCAAAAAAGGGCAGATTCCTTTTACCCGAGTTGTACCAAAATCTATTCAGCACCAAAGTGTCCCACAAGCGACTATCTACCAAGTTTTGTGTAATTTGGGAAATTAGTTTGTCAGCTAGAGTGGATACCTACAATTTTTGTTGACTATTTCGCAAAAAATTACAGGTTATTTCCCGAATCATACCAAAATCTAATCCGCACCATGCATAAGGAGAAGTTATGATTATAAGAGTATGAAAGTAACCCACATGTGACTTATCTACCAAATTTTATGAAATGTGGTCAATTTGTTTTTGAGTTAGAGTGGATTCATACATTGCACACACTCTCACGCACACAGACGTTATGTTAAAATGTTTTTTTCGTGATCTAGAGGTCGCAAAACTTGTAGATTCGTGGAAAACTCGAGTTGCGATTTTCGACATGATTCCAATACTTTTCCTATACATTTCCATGTATTGCAGGGAAAGTAAATATTATTTTTTTATATTAAAATTTAAGGGTATTTTATAATAAGTTCTCGAATCTTTAAATATCATTTAGCCAAACTAGAATTTGGTGAAATTATATTTGGAAAATTGAAAATAACGAATTTTTGTTGCAACCCCCCTTAAAATTATTTTCTGGAGACGCCACTGATTGTACTTAGCTTCTATAGCAGTACGATAATACTTGAATAGATAGATAATTGACGTATGGTATGGGGTAAAATACAAACTTCGCAAGAACACAGTAGATAAAAGTTGAATAAAGGTATCAACCGGTTTCAAAGGAAAGAAAGAGCTTTATCAGATATATGAGAAAAGCACAAGTATCAACAAAGGAAAGATCTCGTCTGCCCAAAAATGCTTCAAGATACATTAAATTATTGTTCTCAACGTCCAGCAGAGTGATAATACTTTAATGGGTTGTCAATAAAGTATTATATCAGTAAAATAAAAAGTCCGTTAGAATACAGCATATAAAGGTTCAATAAAGGTATTCACTAATTTCAAAGGCAATCAAGAGCTTCTTCATCGCCATACTTAAAACAAAGCAGCAGTACCAATAAAGGAAAGATTATGTCTGTCAGAAGATGCTTCAAGAAATATACTTCATTAAATCACTGTATTCAACGTCTAGCTGTGTGATAACACTTTAATGGGTCGGAAGTCAAAGTATAGTATCTGTAAAATAAAAGCATTTGAGCACAGGTTAAATAAAAATCCACCACCTATAAAAGCTGAATGAAATATCAACCTGTTTCAAGGGCGAGAAAGAGTTTCTTCGTCAGGACACATGAGACAAAGCATCAGTACCAGCAAAGGAAAAATCGCATCTGTCAAAAGATGCTTCAACTTGCATTAAATCACTGTACTCAAAGTTTGTCAGTATCATAAAACTTTAATGGGTCGGCAAGTAAAGTATAATATTTGTAAAATAAAACTTCGTTATAACACACAGCATATAAAGGTTGAATAAAGGTATCAACCCGTTTCAAGAAACAGAAAAGAGCTTCTTCAATCAGCAAATATTAGACAGAGCATAAGTATCAGCAAACGAAATATTGGGCATGTCAAAAAGGCAGTTGTATAGCATGACTCAGTAAAGTATTTGTTGCCACACAAAAATTCGAAAATAAAGCGAAAAACGTAAGAGGACGGGGAAAGAACAGTAGAAGAAAATTAGGAAAGTTCCATTTGATGAAAATTGGGTGAAAGGTCTGTTTGGTTAGATACATAAGTAACAGCATCAACAAAATTCTGAAAACATGAGTAAAAGTTCTTTTAAAAATACTTGTAGACAATAAATGAAGGGAAAACGAAACTTTTTGTTATCTTTCCTTTTATTCACGTGTATTTTTACAGAATTTTTTACGGATGTTCTTAATAGTTTTTTGATATTGTTACTTGCATATCTTCCGAACCTCATGTTACGCATGTAGCTTCCTACAACTATTTAAATGCTTAAAATATTTAATTATTTTAAAATAAAATGAAATTTTTAATTAAATGGCGCTTATGCTTCAAACAGAATCTATATTTTGGGAATTGGACTCAACAGTACTGGTGGTACCATATGCGGAAATCGAAAAGCTTCCGTCACGAAGGTTTTGGCAGTATAAAGATAGTTTTCATTTAGTTTACCTAATAAATGTTTCTCATTAAACGTAAGTATCATGTTCACGATTAGTGCATGAACAAGCACTCAATCACAACTGTAAAGAAAATTAAAATGATTAAAAATATTTTGCATAACTAAAGAAATAAGATAATTTATTTAAAAATAATGTACTAATATTTTTTTCTATAAATAAATTTTATTCTTTTGAAATATATGTGAAAATATTTACACTTGTGAAAATACATACAAAAATTGAATATTTGAGTAGCTTAAATTCATATTTCCAAAACCTAGAAAATTAATTTAAATATCAACATTATATGAAAATGCGTTGATAAAACTAATCAAAAGTAAATATTTCAGATATTTAAATTAATGTTTAAATAATTTTAATGATTAATAATTTTTAAATAGTTTTAATGATTAATAAATTTTAAATAATTTTAATGATTAATTATTTTTAAATAAAGTGAATTTAAACGGTAAAATAAATTTTCAAATCTATAAAATAATTACAAATTAAAAACAATAAACTGATTTAAATATTTAATTATTTACAATATTGGTTGCAGAGAGCATAGAGAAATATTCTTAATGCCACGTCAAAGGTAAAATTATCTGCATTTATTGCAATCACTGAGCATTGTTTCTTACAATGCTCAGATGATTCTCACATTATCATTCCTTCCCATGGAATAAAAGGATTGGCCTTGCATAAGTTCAAAGTTACACATACTGTCTCTTTCAGATTATTGGTGATTTATAATTTTCCCAAAATTTAATTATCACAATATATATCATGTATTCATTTCGGTTGCTGAAAAGCTCATGGAAAGTATTGCTGTTGAATAAATGTTCGAAATAAAAACTAACTTGCTGATTTGTTAGCATTCATTAATCTTTATTGTAAATATTATGTTATTATGAAAGTGCGCGTTGTTGTTGTTGAGACCCAGACCGTCCGACCTACCAGAAAGGTGTAAGGTAACCGTTTGGACGGCCGGGAAGTGCCACCAAATTTAGACCGGAACCAAGTGGGGGAGGCATCCACAGGGACCGTACCCTCCTTCCCCTACCACCAACCTCTCGGAAGGACTTACGGACCCACATGTTTAACGTGATCGTACTCCGCATGAACACGGCGGCAGTTGTGGCAGCGTGCAAATTCAGCGCGCAAACCACCGGGCTACAGCGCCCGAAATGTGGCAACAGCACGCGGTGTTCCCAGGTGGTCACCCACCCAAGTACTAACCCCGCCCGATGCTGCTTGACTTCGGTGATCTAACGAGAACCGGTGTTTTCAGCATGGTAGGGCCGTTGGCTAGGGGTGTGGGTGTGGAGATGTGTAATATTTAAAACGGTATTAATGAAATTTAAATAATTCGATCAAACTGCTGTCTTAAAAATATAAAAACTAAATAGATCGAATAGCCCGGCGTCGCAAAGATATACCCGGTACTACAGAACAGGTAAAATAATACAGACACAGGTAAGTAACATCATACTCAATTTCCAAATCGCCTGTTTTGAACTAAAGTCATTCTCATAATACAAATAAAATCTCCAAATTCCGAAATGAGAATCACAATGGCAATCTTCCGCAAACAAAAAGATATTTTGATTTTCAATACTCCATTTTGACCGCTTATAAAACCGCGAAAAAGCTAAATAACTTCCTATTATTACGCATTAGGACATTTTCTAGCTAAGCAAAGCATAAAAAAGATAAAAGTTTCTAAACCTTCCTTCTAGAAGTTCTTCCCGAATGCCAAAACCCATCCATTATGCACAACCGCTTACCCCTCTTTAAAATGGATCTGATCCAGAGTGGGGGAACACGGAAGTGCAGACGGCCTATGTTGAAGTGCAGACGGTCCCTACGATCACTTAAAAATTACAAAAATTAAAATTACTTATGAAATCGAAATTATTTTTTGTTAGAATGCTTATATATATGAGGATGTTTTAGCTAAAATATAGAAATTCTTTAACCTGTTTGATGGTGACTCTGATATAAAACTATGATGATAGTATTTCTGTAGCTCAGGAATCTATTTGTGTGAATATCGGCCTAAAATATGATAAAGCATAAAATAATTAAAAGACTAATTCGAAATTTGAAAAAAAAAAAAAAAAAACCGAGATGCAACTATTTGGGTCCTGATGTACCTATGTACTAAATTTCATAGTCGTACGGTGCTTAGATTTTCCTCTACAGACAGCATTGCCACAGACACACACACATACATTTTCCTTTTTTAATTTAGATAACAAGAAAATAAATAACTTTGTAATTAACTAATTTTATATGTATCAACTCGTTTCAATGCGATCTTTCTTCATCAGAATAATCGGTAAAGAGCAGTCAATATCACAGCAGCAAATATATGGAAACTTCTGGTAATTGAAACATGTTCACGTAACCCAGGAAGATGCGTGTTGCCAATCCAAAAATAATAATAATAAATAAATGGAAGATTGATAGAGGTATGAAGCAGAGCGAAACGATCAGCAGAAGATTGCAAAAGATTAGCCCTGAACACTAAAACCAATTATGAATGTAGAAGACTACACAGGATTCAGTGCACCTAAGAAATTTCGAGTTGGACAGGGTTGGAGACATTCAATGTTTGAAAAATTTATACATTAAGCTAGTATTTAAGCCTGTTAAAGACGGGAAAATTAACAAATTATAACTTTTTTAATAACTTTTAGTTTGTTTGACAATATATGGCTCTTAGCGTCAAAAATAGTCCTGGTCAATGTTGTAAGTATTTGAAGTTTTCAACGTTCTAGGCCACCGGGGAAATTCTGGAGTTGAAAGACTTTTTGAAAAACCTCATTTTCTACTCAACCAGAGGGGGGGGGGGTGAATCAAGAATCTGACTCCATCAGTTCTCGTGGTCGATAAATATACAAAGATTCAGCCTTCTAGGTCACCTCTAGGCTTCTGGAGGGTCTGAAAAGGCTTTTTGAAGAATAGTAATTTTCTTCATACTCGGGTAAGGAATAAAAAATCCGGTTCCGCTAGATTTTATCACGTGATCAATACTATGTGTATAAAAATATAGCCTTTTACGTCTTGGGAAACGTCTGGAAAAATGAAAACACGTTAGACAATTATTATGCAAAATTTAAGAGAGTACATGTATTTATTTTGTTGAGTTCATCTAAAGACACTTGTTTAAAAATAAAAATACTTTCACTTTAATTATGAGTACAGATATTGAACAAATATATGCCTTTGATATATTTGTATAAACATTATTTCGGGCCGGATTGGGTCAAGACTTAGAGGTTTTCATGCCAAGTAAAATTCTAAAATTTCAGCC
Source organism: Amaurobius ferox (assembly GCA_951213105.1). NCBI lineage: Eukaryota > Metazoa > Arthropoda > Arachnida > Araneae > Amaurobiidae > Amaurobius > Amaurobius ferox. Next base: position 128,901,061 of record OX578141.1, read on the forward strand.
AATGCAAACCTCTGTGGCGGACAACATTTTTCACAAAAACACTTTTTTAATTTCTCTGTTCTTTCCTTCTTGCTAAAATATCTTATATGTTGAAAAAAAGTTTGAAGAGTGCATTTATGAGTCTGTTTCCCATATTTAAAATGATGCTATAAACTTTTATTACGATGAATATTGAAATTTATATGGCAAAACTAGTAAAATTAAACAAAATCTATGGCAAAAACTGAATGAAAGTAATAAAAATATGCCATCCATGAGACATTACATTTTAATTGTATATTTTAATTGTTATTACATTTTAATTGTATTCTAACGCAAAAATCCCCAAATTTTATTGAATAAATAAATAAGTGAATAACCTTTTGAGGCAAGACATTGTTTCTCATGAGCAATTTCTGCATTTTTTTCACCAAAATATGTTAAGATTTTAAAAATGGCAGTTTATATTGTAATTTCTTTTAAAATCTTCAAAATTCTTGAAGCTGAAATGGTTTTCTTTTCCACACGCTAGACCTGATTCTTGAAGTGATTCATATGCAAATCGCCAATTGGTTTCACCAAAAGGTCTGTGCTGAGTGGAAAGTAATAAAAAGCCTTACATAAATATTCAGAAAACTTGATTGGAGTAGTTTATGCTCAGTAAGATTTTAGGCGATTTGTGAGCTGCATTTTTGGATCCTATTGAGGTCAAAAATGAAAACTGGATGCAGTATTTCATGTTTTCCCTTTTAAGGTTATTTCGCCAAACATTAATTATTTTGCCTTAAAAATGCCTATGTAATACGATGAGTTAAAATGTAGTGTCGAGATTACAATGTAAAAAATCTTTAAAGGGGTTACTTGTAAACTTATTTTCCACAATTCATCTATTTGAAGAATATATTAGACGCAATTATTATATTCGGAGCTTATTTTCTTATTATTTCTTATTATTATTCCTATTTTCTTATTATTATTCTTATTTTCTTCAGTATTGATGCATTTGCCTTCTTAACTACTAAACCAATTTTAATATATAGTGGCTCATTTTATGTGTTTTGGTGGGAGGTATATACTTTTCTTTTGAATCTTAACGATATATTAGATTTATAATTTTAAAAATTGGAAAATATGAAAAATTGTTGCTCGGCGATAATGTACAATTTGCGATACCTGCTATAATATTGTTAGATAATCATATTGATAAATATTTCTACAAAAAGTATCGAAATCTCACAAAACACCTCTTCATGGCAGAAAGTTCTCTGACATGTACAGGAAACAAGAACCTCCTTCCAAAAAAGTTATAAAATGCCAAAATGGTTTACGCCAAATACCTGAAGAGTCAAAACTTTTCTTTTAGGTCAAAGATACACTGTTGAAGAATCCTAATCCTTCTTTAAATCAAAGTTAGGATCCTTCATCAAGGTATTGTAGACCTGAAAGTGCAACTTTGGTTCTACGGGGACTTAGCACAAACCATTTTGAAATTTCATAACGTTTATGTAAAAAGGTTCTTGGCAGGATTTTTTTTACCATGAAGATTTTTATTAGATATATTTTATTAGTAGTGAATATGTCGATTACTGGACTTTTGTTTATTTGAATTAAACGTTTGAAAGCTCACGAGCACCACAGTACTCGCTCTTGTAAACTTGGTGCTCATCTTAAAGTCATAAAGCAATGCTTGCAAATATTTAATTTCTGCTACCGATTACAAAATCTTGCAGATGAAAAAGGCGTATTAAATATTGTAGTGTTTAAGTAGAAAAGTTAATTTACTTTTGACTAACTGATGTGCCTAGAAAGATAAAATATTTTATTACGATAAAATATTATGGTTATGTTGTGTTCATAAGTCTAAATATAAGTATAATAATCTCTCTGCTCTTACTATTATATAAAATTATCTTCACAGGGAAACAGTAAAATCTGAATAATAAAATATTCTCTTTTCGTCTGTAAACAAATTTTCAAAAGATGTTACAATGGTTGCAAAATGTATATACAAGTACAATTTTTATCTTATTGCCACAATTCATTGAGCACAATACAAAATTTTTAAAAGCGGAAAATCTTTGCCAAAATAAAACAGATGACTTAAGAAATTGAATATATTAAAAAGAAAAATTTACCAAGAAGCCTTAATATGGCTGCAAATGGTGTGCAGATTTCTGTTTCGACGGAGTTATTAAAAATTATATGCACTTTTGTACATTTATTTCTTACAGTCATAGGAGTTTTCGGAAAAACCGGGTGAAATCTCAAGAACGGAAAGTGAACCCCTACCTCATCTCGAATTCGATGTTGATTTCATATCAGTCATCATCTACACTGTAATTACAAGTGTTTGAAATTTAGCAGATGACGGAAATGGAACTTTATTTCAAACGCGAATTTTATGTGAAATATATTTTTCCACTTTGTTTGCGTTTTGAGCATCAAAACTATGCATTTTACGGAGCGTAAAACTAATAATAATGATAATGATTGAAGCTATGAGATTCAAAGCATTAAGCTGGTTCAAAAAGAGATTATTTATTCTTGCTATATTTTAGTTACTTACATTCTGCTCTATATTCTCTCAGAATTCGGAGTTCAAAGTGACTAGCATTCCATTCTATCATCCCTCAGACTTTTGGTTCAAATTTATTTACATTCTATTCTATCAACAGTTACCTTACACCTTTCTGGTAGGTCGGACGGTCTGGGTCTCAACAACAACAACATTCTATTCTATCTTTCCTCAGAGTTTTGAGTTAAAAGTTACTTATATTCCATTCTAACTTCTTACAAAGTTTAGGTTTAAAGTAACTTACTTTCTATTTTATTATCCCTCAGAGTTTTGGGTTCAAGGTTACATTCTACTGTATCTTCCTACAAATATTTAGGTTTAAAATTACTTACATTATATTCTGTCTTCTCTCAGAGTTTTTGTTACTTACATTCCATACTATCTTCCCCCAGAGTTTTGAGTTCAAAGTTACTTACATTCTATTCTATCTTCCTACAGAATTTAGGGTTCAAAGTTACTTACAACTCTATCTTCCCTCAGATTTTGGGTTCAAAGTTACTTATATTCTATTTTGTCTCCCCTCGAGTTTCGGGAGAGATTGACAGTTGATGATATCTACAGGGGGCAATACAGGATGAAGCAAAATAAGCTGAATAGTTAGTTTTTATGTGATTTAGAACAAAATGCTATAAATGATCTATATAAACAGTGAAGTTATATTCTGGGAAAAAATTTACATCATATGTGTAAAATTATATCGGTCGAATAAGCAATGAATGTGGAATTTATAAAATTGTCTATATGCATGTTACATTAGAACTACTGACCGACTGTTTTCCAAGAACATTGTTTGCTGATAGGATTTTTGCACATTTATTTCAAAATAGTGATTATATTTAATTTTTTCCATTTTAAATGTAAAATTTTCGGGAAAACGTATGTTATCGTTCTGTAAATAATGCCAAAATTATGTCAATCGTGTTAAATTCCATTCGGTTCGACCAATGCATCATTAATTTATCCTGTCTATGGACTCACAGACAGACATACAAAGATTGTAAGAATGAGTATTTCATAAAAAATATGCTCAAAACGTGCAGATGCATTAAAATCCGAAGGTCAGATTTTAACCTTATCCCCATACTTTCTCTTTATTGTATGCAATGTCTTGTACGGGAAGTAAAAAGCAAAATATAGGGATCTGTTTATGATTTATAATAATATAAATATTTTTTATTAAATGGGGAAACTAACTAGTTAGTTATATACATAAATTGGTAGAAAGAAGAGAACGCTCGTATAATTTTTAACTAAAATGTTTTTAATCTTGAATAGAAACTCTTAATGACCACCTTCAAATTTGAATGCATTAGTTGGTGGATTATTCATTGCGTGCTTATACTGCAACAAATGAAACAGGATTCAATTTGTGCTTTCTTTAAGATAGTACTTAACGGAAGAGTTGCTCTTTGACAATAATAGTTCGCTTCAAACATACGCAAGACAACTTGAACATCATATTTTGTTAATATTTTTAAGCTGGGTTAATTTGTGATATCTCCTACACAGTTATCACTTTCTCGGAACACATTTTTATACCTTTCAGCTTCATTAGTCACTCATATTTCCACTTCTACTCATCTCAGTAATTTTTGTTTGTGCTTAAAAGGTGGTTCAAAGTTCACGGCAATAAAATCCAATGGCAACCATATTCCTTTACCTGTTCATTACTTCAGGAGGAAAAAAGAGTTAATGATTTAGTAAACAGCCTTCAGCAATAAATAATGAATAAAATTATTCCACCGTGTACTTTTTTCAGGTTTTATTTTCTTCATCTGGGAGCGTATATCATTTTACTCACAACCACTGGTCTTATCAGAACGGGTTTCGTATTTTGTTGTTTTCTATTTAGATTGTAAATATATCGCAAGGTAAGAAGTTAATTTTTAATTTAACCTCTGAATTTTAAATAGAAAAATATGATGTAGACAGGACATGACATTCCCTACATAATACATCTTAATAATGGTGTACAGGTTCCACAGCAGAATGTTTTGGTTTTAAATTAATATCCAACAAATTGAAATTGGATGCTTTTGGCGATTTATGAGTTCACACAGAATAAATGACTCATACTCACCTGCAAAATCTTCATCAATATTCAATTTAATTAATATCTCGTTAAATAAATAATTATTGAATAATTTTTATTGCAAAAAGTAATTTATCTCGTGACTGGAACGAACTAGATCATCGGAAATTATGTTAATATATTTGTAGGATAGTATTGCACATGAAAAGTGAACATATTTGATGATACTTACTAATTTTGTTTTTAATTTTATGTAATTTTTTTCAACGCACATTTGAAAAACGTGCAATATCTGCGCTGGCATAAACGTGCACGACGGTTTATACCAGTGTTTCAAAATTTATGATATTCGTTTTCTAATGGAAAATTACGTCTGAAATGATTTTTACTTTTCCTATATGCATAGTATAATGTATAGAAAAAGCATTGTGACGGGCTCAGAAATTCGAGATCAATCGCCAAGTTGACAGTACTTCACTAAATTACAATCGTCAAATTGACAATACTTCGCCAAATTAATTTTGTGAAGTATTGTCAACTTGACAATATTTTGAACCAGATTGATGAAAATATCGTCAAAATTGCAAAAAGGACACTGATTTAACGAAATTGATGTCAAATTGATAAATTAGTTATTAAGGAAGTTCAATATTTTACTATTAACGCTTGAAAACCCATGTATGCATGAATGTATGTATATCCTTATTCCGAAGCCAATAATTGGCCTAGCATTTCTCGTTTTTTTCTAAAATGTAGCTTCTGATCGGGGAGTTGCAGGAAAATTCGAAAGTTTCAGTAGGTTTTTAAATATGTTCGAAAAACCTCTAAAAAGGGGGAAAACAAACGACCATGTCCTAAAAAACGTATCTTCTTCCCCAATTTTCAATCTGCGGTCTTGAATTTCTTTTAAACGAGAGCTAACGATAATTCGAAGAGCCAGTATTTAGAAAAGGTCGATAGTTTTCCACAGATATTTAAAAGGCAAACAAATTAAAAAAATCTTGGGAAAAGAGCGACAGGGATACATATTTTAAAAATCTAACTGACACAGCAATTTTTTTTTAACCATTTTTTTAAACTGAAAATAACAGTTTGTTCTGTTGTCCAAGTGTCGAAAAAAATTCATCGATTGTTTCTTTGTAAGAGCTTTTAATTCCAGAACGAGGAAAAAACGTTTTGAAAACAGCTAAATAGATCACCATCTAGAAAATTCATCTTTTAATACAATTTTTGTGATATGATCTTCATTTTGGTCAAACTACAGCTAAATATATTTCGTTGTATTTTCTACTCTACAATGGACCCACTTGACCTGTTCACGCTACACTTTGATCCCCTTTTGTTACTTGGCTACTGCGCAGCTGGTGAAGAACCCACTAAAAACGAATTGTTATAAAAACTGATTTCTATAATTAGTGACCGCTGACAGGCAAAACCTATTAGTATGGACTATATTGCTTTCGGCCGTGTATTTAGTTTCTTAAAATCCTTAGATGAGTCACACGGTCTGGGTTCTTTAGGACTATATTGCTCATTGCAAATGCTATAAATATTAATAATTGTTAATTTAGAGTTGCGCGAAATATAAGCTAATTGGCTACTTCGAAATAGGTTTACATGTTGTCATCCGGAAAAGCACCCAAAGAACTTAAAGTTAAAAACATTGTGTCTTGGATCTTACATCACGTTTGAACTGTGAAAGAAGTAAATTTATTGCATATAGGGGAAGTCACGTGTTGCCCACATCCGATTTTTCAACATTATTAAATATATGAATAATTTTTAAGACCTTGATTAATTTTATCCAATTAAGAGCGAAGCTCGTATTAAAAGTTTGGTTTATTACTGCAAGAGAATTATGCTGATTAATGTATACAGAAAATCCCGTAAATGCGTAGATACATTTTATTTAACATAAAAATTAATTATATGCTCATTGACCTGTACGCCTGTATTGTATGTTCTTTTTTAGCGGCTGGAAAGGTAAATTAAGATTTAACGCTATAGTATCTGTATGTTCCTGTGATGTTTTCCTTTGACTTCAGTTTAAGTTTTCCCGCATCGCGCGATTTTTATGATGGCCTACCAGAAAACGTAAAGTTGAGTTTTTCTCTGTGTTACTCCTCATTAAGTCATAGGAGACAACGTTATTGTTGTTGTTGAGACCCAGACCGTCCGACCTACCAGAAAGGTGTAAGGTAACCGTTTGGACGGCCGGGAAGTGCCACCCAATTTATACCGGAACCCAGTGGGGGAGGCATCCACAGGGACCGTACCCCCTTCTCCTACCACCAACCTCTCGGAAGGACTTACGAACCCACATGTTTAACGTGATCGTACTCCGCATGAACACGGCGGCAGTTGTGGCAGCGTGCAAATCAAGCGCGCAAACCACCGGGCTACCACTCCCGAAATGTGCCAACAGCACGCGGTGTTCCCAGGTGGTCACCCACCCAAGTACTAACCGTGCCCGATGCTGCCTGACTTCGGTGATCTAACGAGAACCGGTGTTTTCAGCATGATAGGGCCGTTGGCATATAGAAGACAACGTGTAAATATCCTATCTAATTTCATGTTTCAGAGTACAGTGGGTTCAACTAGTCTGAAGGAAGCCACTTTCATCTTATTTTCATCGAAATTGGACACGAGTTTCAATTTTCCCTAAGAAATCACCCTATTATTTCGTATTCGTAGAGGTCGAAGCGTTTATAAAGAGTGAAAACGCTTCCTGGTTGACATTTAACATCAAATTTACGTCACCTATCTGGCCTAGTTGCTCATAACGGATGAGAAAACAAAAGAAGAAAATCCTCACGCTCCAACAGAATAAGCACGGATGCGGAAAGGAAAGGGGACCGGGCCCCTGAGTATCCCACAAAATAATATCCTGCACTAATACACCGTGGGGAAAATGTGGGGTTGTACTTAAAATTAAGATCCTTATGATCTCCCCTTCTCGGAAAAGGTCACGGCGGTTCCAGTTGTGTGAAGACGGACAATAACACCTCACGGCTGTGAAGTCACAGCTCCATAGTAACAACAGGTGTTATTTGTTGGAAAGTGTGAAAATGAAGTGGAGCGACAACTAATGAATTTTAGGGAAGATGTATTTAGTGCAGTGATTTCATTTTTACTTTCCGTACTATACATGGTAATGTCTAGGAAAATCGCAACTCGAGTTTTCTATGGTTTCGACTGACGTTTTGAGTACTCTAGTATCCGAAAAAACTGTTTTAGTGCGACGGCTGTACGTGTGTCTGTCTGTGCAATGTACGTATCCACTTTAGATCAAAAACTAACTGAACAAGTTCCACAAAATTTGATAGATAAGTCACTTCGTATGATTAACAACTTCGTTATTACTTATATTGAAATCGACTTTATATTGAAATTGATTTTAATTATTATATATTAATATTGATGTATAGTTGCTATATGAATTTTCACAATTATGAATTTTCACAAACTATTAGATTACAAATATAGCTATACAATTAATTATTTGTTAATAATTTATATAGTAATTTATATGGATTGAAATATATAATAATAACTATTTGAGCTTACAGACATTAATGATCAAGTTTTGTAATACATAAATTTTGACCCAATAAAACGCAATAATAATGGTTCACAAAAATAAAAGTTATAATTAAGTAAAACAGAATAACTAGTATTAGTTACAGTATATTACTAGTGCATATAGTTATCGTAGTATAAATAGTTATTGTTGAGACCCAGACCGTCCGACCTACCAGAAAGGTGTAAGGTAACCGTTTGGACGGCCGGGAAGTGCCACCCAATTTAGACCGGAACCCAGTGGGGGAGGCATCCACAGGGACCGTACCCTCCTTCCCTTACCACCAACCTCTCGGAAGGACTTGCGTACCCACATGTTTAACGTCATCGTATTCCGCGTGAACACGGCGGCAGTTGTGGTAGCGTGCAAATCCAGCACGCAAACCACCGGGCTACCGTGCCCGAAATGTGCCAACAGCACGCGGTGTTCCCAGGTGGTCACCCACCCAAGTACTAACCGCGCCCGATGCTGCTTGACTTCGGTGATCTAACAAGAACCGGTGTTTTCAGCACGGTACGGTCGTTGGCTCAAATAGTTATTGTAAAATTAGTTATAATTAATTAAAGCATTTTAATAGACCGATTTATTTAAAAACAAAAATATAATATTTTAGTAAATTCTTCTCCGCCACATCCTCTCCAAATATTTCTAGTTCCACATGTAGGACTGTTGAGCGCCCGTTGGATTTAATTCCAACCCCTCTTATATTTCGTTTCTCCCATTCCGTATTTTGTTTTTAACCCCTCTTGGATTTCGTTTCTCCCTGTCCGAATTTTTTTTAAACCCTCTTGAATTTCGTTTCTCCCTGTCCGTATTTTGTCTTTAAACTCTCTTAGATTTCGTTTCTCCCATTCCATATATTGTTTTTAAACCCTCTTGGACTTCATTTTTCCCTGTCCGTATTTTTTTTAAGTATCATAAATTACTAATTGGTTCAACAAAGCGATATTAGTCAGCACAGTAGTAGCGTCTCTAGAAAAAAAAATGATGTGGTCAACGTATGACTTTTGCTACAGATTCAAATTTATTTTCTCATTCTTTCTTTTATAATTCATTAAATTGAGTTTAATCGTATAAAATAGCACGTATAATTATTTAAAATTACATTGAATTTCCAGTTTCATTTCAATTTTGTTTCTTATTTGGCGACTAGACATATTTTCAAATTTTTTTTATTTTCAAAATACGTAGAAGTTAAAACATCTAGTGAACCTAGAGTTCTAGAATTGGTCGTCAAAATTACGTATAAAACAAGCAATTAAAAGAGACATTTGAGTAAACGTAATCTTTTATTGTATATTTTGACAATTTTGGGGGCCAATTCGCAAAAATGGCAGGTTATTTCTTTTCAAATCATACCATAATCTAATCAGCACCAAAGTATCTCACAGGTGGTTTATTTATCAAATTTTGTGAAATTTGGTCAATTTGGTATTTCAGCTAGAGTGGATACATACTTTTTTGCGGTCCATTCTACATAAAAGGCAGTCTCTTTTTCCGAATCGTACCAAAATCTAATCAGCACCAGGGTTATTCACAAGTGACTTACCTACTAGTTTTGTAAAATTTGGTCAATTAGTTTTTCAGCTAGGGTGGATACATACATTCCACACACACACACACACACACGCACACACATATACACACACACATACACACACACACACACACAGATTTCCCGCTAAAAATAGTGTTTTCGGGTTCTGAACTACTTCAATTGTATAGATCCGTCGAAAACTCAAGTTGCGATTTTCGACACGATTCCAATACTTCCCCTATACATTACCATGCATTGTAGAGAAAGTAAAAATTAGGGGACGGAGTAACAAAATAGTTTCTTTCCTATTTCTCCAAATTTCATTTCTCAGAACTTCAATAAGTTCCAATGGGTTCCTGATCAGGGGTTAGAACCTCCCTCCCCCCCCCTTGGAAAAGCCACTGACACACAGTATAATTAAATACAACTGCTACTAAACGCTACTGAAACTGATGGGTATGATTTTAAATATCATAAATTAAAAACTGACTTAATGTTTATCACTAAGATACCCGAGTTACCACTGTTAGTTAACACAGAGCAACTTAAATTGCCAGAAGCTTATGCAATCCACATCTGGCTTTTACCAGGGTCAATGAAACAATACCAAGTGTTTAATTGAAGATAACCGCTAAAGGTTATTTAAACAATTCGTGTGTGTCCCATCCGTTGATGTTGTATTCAAACGTTAAGGCCACAACACAAATTTGCATATTCATTAGCGATAGGATCAAGGCGAATCAACCAGCATCCAAAAGTGATGTAAGCAATCGTGTCCAACTGAATAGGTTTCTTTATCCCTCGATCCCTTATCTGTGAGGCAAGGTGCTAAAATTCCAGCCATTTATCTTTACCTGTAATTTATTGCCGGTAGTTAGAGAGTCTGTAATTTGTGGATGGTATCTTAATTCAGACGGGAAGGAAGTATAGAGAGCATCTTAATTCGTGTCCCACGCTTTCGATCTTTGAAAAGTGAATGTCAGAGCCACCCCCGCACCGCATGCCTCCACGTTGCGCGTGATTGTGTGTGCATGCTGAAGCCTCTGATTGAATAGGGGGGCAGTCTCTAATAGGGAAACATTGTTTGAAGGTCAGCGTTATTAATTAAGGAAAGCTATGATGTGGTAAAGGTTATCATCTCGACCTGGTGAATGATACGAACAGGAGGTTTCTTTAGAAATTGGTAAAATTTTTGGGAACTCCCACTATAGGTGGGTTCTGAGACTATGAAGATTAAATTGGTAAAATAGAAAAAATATTTTAAAGGTATAAAGTAGGCCTAAGCAGACCAAAAGCTAGGCCAAAAGCTAGTTCTAATTTTCTACTAATGCCGCGGCCGATTATGTATTCATTACAGTTTATTAAAAATGATAATAGTTACACCATATGATTAAGAAATGTATTTAGAAACAAAAATTTGAAATCATAAAAAATTCAGCATTAAATATAAATTTAAAGTGGAATCATGAGAGTTCATTAAGTCGTCGATGAAGATTTGCACTGCATACTGTCTAATAATTTTGAATAGTTCGATATAACTATTAACTGCAAATTTTGCACAGAATTCTAAGTGGTCGTCTGTGAATCCCAGAAAGTAGTTAGTCAATTTTTCTACAGGACGGCTTAAATTGTCAATTCTGATAACTTGAATCTGATAAAAATATACATTGATATTTTTTTTAAATTACGATGCTTTTCTTTTAATTAAGATGATCACCTTAAAAAGTTGACCACCCTCCTTGCACCTGTTCTTCCTCCTCGACTACTCCCTCTCATCTTCTCGACTGCATGGAAGCCTCTTTGTTTTATGGGTAGCGTGATCTTTTGGACTTGACCTAGCATTTTCTAGGTCAAGGGCTTAGCAACACCTTACAATTTCTTAGCGGTCCTCAGGTGAACCGGCATCGACGCCTTTACCAGACCTAATATAAAGTGTATATGGGAAGCTTTGCTAATATATGGGAAACTTCATAATAGCTTAAATAAGGTTGACTTATTATTTTGATATGGCTCCAAGCCCAAATAAAGTCTTGTGCCCCCATGCATACGTATAAAAATGTATTTATTATAATAATTATCTTTGTGAGCCAATTTGATATTAGCTATCATGTAATTAAATCAGTTGAGTTTCATCTTTTATCAAGATATTATCTCAGTTTCTCATATTTTAGTCACCCCGTAAAATCGTCACTTTCGAATTCGTAGATGGCAAGTATATATTATATATGATGGAACAAACACCGATTTTCAGGAGTAACTCCCCCCGAAAGCTATAGACTTGATCTTTTTTCAGTAATATGACAATGAAGCTGAAAAAATGAAACAAAAAAATTATAATTGATGCGGTAGCACCTGAGGAAAGAGAAGTTTAAAATTGTACGGAACCATTTTCTGCCGTGGACGATTTTCCTGTTGTTATTTGGCACATGCTAATCATGTTGTTACTTCTCGTTTCGGATTGGCTGAACTGTTCTTCATTTCTGCTCTCTGATTGGCAAATGAGCGCTTAAACCAGGTCTTGGGTATATAACTCCCTCTGTTTCTTTTATTTTCGTCCATTCCTCTTTTGAACTTCGTGTTTGTTGGTTCTCTTGCACAGACGAAGGGGATCCAGCGTATCCTCGAAACAGATATAGGTTGCATTATTGTGTTATTTGTGGTTATATGCGTTGCTCTTGTGTTTTGTGAATAAATGATAGTCGTCGGTAAAGTAAAATTTGCAATGCCTTCTATATCATTGTTGCGTCATCATGATGATAAATATTTCTACGGAATGTATTAAAGGCTCATAAAAACACCACTTCATGGTAAAAGTATGTAAAGTAAGTATGTCTCTTTATCCTCATTTGAGGTAGTTCTCGAGGATGGATTTTATATATGTTAAAAAGTGACTTCACTCAAATTTTGATCCTTCGGCCTTTCGGTCCAAGGGCAATAACACAGGACTGCAAGGAGTAGAATTAATCGACCCTCTGGACCAAGGGCAATAACACAGGACTGCAAGGAGTGGAATTAATCGACCTTTCGGTCCAAGGGCAATAACACAGGACTGCAAGGAGTGGAATTAATCGACCTTTCGGACCAAGGGCAATGACACAGGACTGCAAGGAGTGGAATTAATCCATCTTTCGGTCCAAGGGCAATAACACAGGACTTCAAGGAGTGGAATTAAACAAACATTTATTGTGTACTTTACAGAATTAACAGCGGCTGGCTGTTTAAAGCAATTCCTGACATAGACGATGATTATTACGTACATATCCAGAATAATTCACACTATATACAAGATGCTACAATTACTAGCCTGGTGAGCACTCTTAAAGCGATACGATCCTAAAACTTTTATGCTTGCCATTGGCCGTCTTTTATCTCGCCCCGGATTGCGACCAAAACCCTGAATACTAGACTAGCCCTAGTCATCGTTGTATTCACCGGGTTGTCTTTCCAGCACTCACTCAAGCCACGTACAGCAACTCACGACAAGCACCTACTTCAAGGCAAGAACCTCAGGACAAGAACTCACTCTCAATGAAAAGCCAACTGAACTCTTCATTTCCTAAACTTATCCAACTTCTACTGTAGGATCGCAGAAAATGCTGATTAGGCCGGTGATTCGTCTAATAACTGAACCAATTAGGATCGTTAGTTTAAATAAACAAATTATAATGAAAAGTGAGGAAAATAATAATCGAAAGGTTGTTTAGACCTCACAAGTACTCCCCAGCAAGTACAAAAGTTATGAAATCTCAAAATGATTTAAGCCAACTTCCCGCAGGACAAGAGCTGTACTTTCAAATCTAGAATACCTTGCTGAAGAATCCTAAACCTCCTTCAAATCCCGCATAGCCTTTTTAATTATAGTTAATAAAAAATTGACTACTACTAAAAAGGGCCCTATACATTTCTACACCTTTTATATCACTCACAGAATTCGCTTATAAGGGACATTTCCAATTTTAGAATCTCGTAATCTATAGCACATAATAAATAGCCTCCATGGACTGGTTTCTCGAATCTGATCAATGGATACTGTTATCTGCAATGGGACAGCGATCATCTTATATAACTTTTATTATCTGTAAAAATTGCCTGTGTTTAGTACATTAATATGCTTATTTAAGACTGTTGAACGCTTCTTACTATCATTATGAACTATGCAATTTATTTTATCACTTTCATGCACACATAATGTATTGAATGAAAATATGTCAATTACAGAAATAACTTGAGTAATAATGCATAATGGTGAAAGTGCCTGCACCTGATACTCCTGAAGCGGGTCGGAGAGGTAAAGTGGTATCTGTGATTATTATCCTGACGCCAAATCAATCATCTGTTTAGAGATAGTATGAACAGGTTTAAAGTTTTTCTCTTTTCAAAGAATGTGAACCATAATATTTGGGCCATTATTGTTCACATGTGGTTTGACTATATCATAATTTACGATATAAAACACTAAAAATAAAAATATTTATTCACACTAAAATACGTTAAAACATATTTTAATGTCTTTTTTAGTGAAAATAAAGACTTTCATTATTATTATCATTATTATTGTTATTATTATTATTACTTTTCTTATATACATAATGTATAAGGAAAGTATTGTGAAGGGGTCGAAAATTCGAATTCGAGTTTTCGACCGGAGAGCACGTTTCAAGCATCCCTGATCACGAATCGAACATTTTTGAAGTGCTGTCTGTGTGTGTGTGTGTGAAAGTATGTGTGTGTGTGAAAGTATGTGTGTGTGTGTGTGTGTGAAAGTATGTGTGTGTGTGTGTGTGTGTCAGTGAGTCTGTGGAGACGATAACTAACGAACGAATGGAGCGATTTGAATGAAATTTGGTATACAAATCACAATCCGTAAACACTGGAAGTCTATTGTTTTTATATGCAATTGAATGTTCAGAACCCCCTAAATCTTCGAGTGAAATATTGAAAAAATCTTCAAAAAATCAAAACCGCTAAGTTACGCAAATAGACATTTATTATGTAATTTTTCATTAGAAAACGATTGACATAAATTTTAGAATGCTAACATGAACCGTTCTCGAGATATTGCACATTTTTCAAAAAATTTATCAAAATGCCATATAAAATAAAAGAAAAATATTTCCTATTGAGAAACATGTTAACTTTTCATATGTAATACCATGCGATAAATTTGGTGACGTCATTCTCGTGGATCTAGCTCGTTCCATTCATGAAAAAAGATACTTTGAGTAATACTTTTGTATTTGAACGCCAATAGTCATTTATGTGCTGTAAGAATAACTTACTTCTTCGTTCATAACGCTTGGCGAGATTTTGGCGACGAATTTGGTGGAATGTCGCCCACTTGGCGACTTTTTTAAATGTTGCTAAATTAACGAAAAACTCGCCAAATGGATAAAAATGACGCTAAATCAATGACGACTCATTGATGACGACGACATGGAAAATGACGACTCATTGACGAAAATTCAATATCTTGGAAAGAATATAAATAACCACTATAAAATAATGTATTTTTTTTACTGTAAGAGTAGTAAATTCATTGCATTATATAAGGAAAGTCATGTGCTGCCCACATCAGATTCTTTTTAAACAGTTTTATATTTAAATTTCAGAGTTTTACCTTAATGTAAATTATCATTTACTCTATTTGCATTTACATTTACATTGTTATGAATTGCATGAATTTGTCAAGTTGGTTTTGCGGCCTGTTCATATTTATATTTAATCATACAGTTTTTTCAATCTGCTGTGCAACATTTTTACTAAGATTCGTACTTAAATCTATCTCAATTAAATTTAATTGTACTCTATTCTTTTGAATTTCCTCATGAATTTATATAAACTATGCACGTGCGTAATTTATTCTTAGCTTTGCAACTATGTGTAGTTATACATTTTGCTCATGATTGCAATATAATTGGATTTTTGGCTCGGCATGTTTTTAATTTTGTATTCTCATTTCTTTACCCTTTCAATGCTCCTGTTGGCTCAGTTGAAATCACGGTTTTAATCACATTATTTGGCCTACTGTTTAAATCAACCATAATACCATCACACTTTAATATATTTTATTTGTCAAAATACGCTCATAATTGCTGTTAAAAATGTAACAAATATAAAACCTTCGTATAACTACAGCATACAATACAAATTTGTATATCACCTAGTTTCGAAAAACAGCCCTTTTCCCCAGGACACGCAAGAATTGCTCAGTTATACAAGCAAGTTCGGCACCTGCGGTAGAATATCACACGTGGCTGAAGGAAGAAGGAAAGTTGACATAGCCGCGAGGAGAAATGAAAAGAGGTAAAACCAAGGAGGCAGGAAACGAATAACATGTACTATGAATGAACGGTAAAAATCACGAAGGAAAAAAATGAATAGCAGAAAATAAAGAATGAACGGAAAGAAATCGAGAGGGTAAGATAAATGACAGCAGAGCGAATAGAGAGACAAATGAATAGTGAGGAAATATAAACATCTGATGATTTACTGTTAAGTTTTTATAGGTTTGCTCACTAATTAGTTGCTTTTATAGGTTTGCTCACTAATCAGTTGTTTTATAGGTTTGCTCACTAATCAGTTGTTTCTTATCGCTCTGCTACCTATTATCTTACCACCGCCTCGGTTTCTTTCCGTTCATTCTTTATTTTCTGCTAGATCTTTTTTCTGCCGTGCTTTTTACCGTTCATTCAAAGTCTCTACTCGTTCCCTGTCTTCTTGGTTTTACTTCTTTTCATTTCCCTTCGCGGCGATGGAAATCTTTCTTCTACCTTCAGGTACGTATGGTATATTAACACAGATGCCGAACTTGCTTGAATAAGTAAAGTTGAGCTTCTTGCTTGTTCTGAATGAGAAGTCGAAAACGGTTGACACTCACGATTGACACTTCAGGGTTGACACTTCGAAAACGGTTGACACTCAAATTTGCTGTTGTCATACGAAGATTTTATATTCATTAATTTATTTAATTCTTATTTGTATCTAATATAACCATATGCGCTCCGAAAATATCATATCTCCCCAATAAAGATGTAATCATCATCTAATTATATGTATTTACAAAACTATATGTCTGCACATTTTCATGCTTACTCTAAATGGCAATTTGACACATTTTTCAAATTGAATACTTTCTTTTGGCGATATTTGTAATTGTACTTTTCTAGTTAATTTTCAAATTCGTAATTTTGTTTTCCTAGTAATTTGTTTTAATTTTATTTTTCAGCTGATGGAAAGTTTTAATGTTTTACAGGCTGACTTTGAGCTGATATCCATAATTAAAAGCTGGAAAATATTGGTGTTTACCATCTTATATTTAACTAATTTTCTCTGATCACTTTTATTTTCCTATTTTTAAAAATTTCTTTATTCTCTTCACAACTGTATTTATTTTCTATCGTAAAATCCTCTTTTCTCTCTCTGAATTTGTAAGATTAGTATAATGCCACCACCTATTATGTAGTTCTTGACATTTTCAACCGTACCTCGCATAAGTTTTCTTTGGATTCTAGGGTTTAGAATTTCTCAAATTTTCGATATTTATTAAATTTTGATTTTTATATTTATAATTTATTTTTCATATATTAAATTGGGAGATATCTTTATGGTAAGACTCAAGACTTATCAAAAGTATATCATATTTATTATATCATTTATTGTATTGATTGTAATTATCTTAGTGTAGTATGCTACACTGACCACCTATAGAATTTTGATTGCATATATATTGATTGTCATTATAACATTAATTGTACAATAACTTTGATTGCCTTTGTAATATTGATTACTTTAAGGGTTTTCATTTTAGATATTTTGTGCTTGAATTTTATCACCGAAAATTGAATGAATCACCGAAAATTGCTTGAATTTTAACACCGAAATTTTATCATATAAGAATCTGGCTTATTGCAAGCTATGCATTTCGACTTTTTATCATTGTTTTCTGCTGGTTTTTGTCTTAATTTAATGGGATTCATCACTACAAAATCTACTTTCATGAATTTTTGATAAATTTTTATTTGAAAAAATAAATGATTTTAAAACTCTACTCCTTCGATTTTTTTTCAAATGTTGATCAAGTATATATAAATATTTATAAGTATGGATTTTTCTGTAAGTATAATGCTTTTGGAAAAAAATAATGAAAAACTATAGAAAAACATAAAAAACAGCTAAAATATTTCTTTGATATTTTTCAGAAAATTAGGTTCTTGTCCCATTCAAAAATCTATACCTTCAATTACAAAACATATATTAATGATCGCTAGAAAAGAAATTTAGTCAAAATATAGTATTCGCAAAAGTAATAGGGTTTAACAAAGGTTTAAAAACAGAAGTTGGAGAGAATGCACTTTAACGTTTTTGGTCCTGAAATTAGTCCATATTGATTGTTTGGATATGAATAAAGAGAAAACCATACATTGTTACTATCTTTAAGATTAGGTTTAAAGTGCCTAAACTGTAAGTAACTCTTTTTTAGAGGAACTTTTTCTCAAAAGTTTAGCCCGTTTGATAAGCAAACAAGGTGATATATTTTAGTAGCTTATAGTAGCGGAGTATTTTAGTAGCGGAAGTATTTAGCGGAGTATTTAGTCGCGGAAAATAACTTTTGAAAACTCTTGTCTTTCCTCTATTTTCGCAGTCACATGCAACAATATTCATTTTTGCACCCTCCTGAGTTTTCATATAGGGTCCTCCCCCACTAGTGGCTTCTTTATTAAATTCGCAGATGGCTTCAATATAATCTTACAGTGATATCTTGACTTCCATTTAAAAGGCATGATAAAAACGCAACAGCAGTTTCAAATAACAAACATAAATCAATATTTCAAACCTTGAAACTACTTGGAGTTATAACTGTAGTTTACGGAAGTTTTAGTAAAAAAAAAAAGGAAAAGAAAACATTTTTTTTTGTAACGAAATGGAATATATAAGCACACGAAACTAATCAATTAAAGTCACAGTACAGTGGCATCTTATTCTTCTAAGTTGAAAGTAAGTTGCAAATTCAAAATAGATGACTAGACATTGTAGCACATGTAAACAGGAATTTGAATTAATTGATATGTTGTAAATAAAGTATATGTTTTAGAGGAAATAACGCTTTAAAACTTCGGCAAGGCATTTTTGAATATATATGGTATGTTTTGGAAGTAGAAAACAATTTAATTTTTTTTTTCGATTTTGGCTAAAAATGCAGAGAGAAGTCCATTTATTTTATTTTAAAATGATGCTGAATTTTTTCGGGATTTTGATCTACAGATTTAGTGCTTCCCTGGTACTTAGTGATACCTAGTGTTTTATTGCCTCATCGTATTATAGCTTGAACAGCAAAGTTTGGTTTCTAGTATAATACATTTTTTTTCAGAAAACAACTCTTCAGATAAGTTCTGTACTCATTGAGAAAGGGATAAAACCTTATAAATAAACTGGTGATACATTGAATGGTACATTGGTGGTACATGAGATTACTGGTGGTACATTGAATGCAACTTCAAGTACACTAGATGTAATTGTATCGAATTAATTGTATTAAATTAATTGTATTAAATTAATTGTATTAAATTAATTGTATTAAATTAATTGCATTAATAAATTGCATATTATTCATTAGCATATATCTCATACATAACATGTTTTGACTCTAGATGGTGCCACTGTTTGATCGTTTTATTTACTTTTTTATTGATTTTATCTCTTATATTTGTTTTTTATTGATTGTATATAAAATTCTGCCCTTTCTCCCAATAAGACTGAGAGAACATTTTTATATAAAAGCCGTTTCTTAACCTGAAATTGTAACATAAAACCGCACAATATATTATTATATTATATATTTTCTATAAATATTAAAATCTATTAAACCTGAAACAGTTAAGCTTATATAGAGTTTTTTTTTTCATAGAAGGAAAATATAGTCTAAATTCGCTAGCAGTCTGCTCCACCCTCAACCAATATATTCAATGTAGTCCTCAAAAGAGTACTTCGGACAAAATAAAAGCTTGAAGATCCCACCAACTGCGTTCTGCAGAAAACTATCAACAGGAAAATTAACCGAAAAGACAGCCGCCAAATTCATAATTACATCAAAATTGGAGTATTTGCTTATGGTAGCGAAATATGAAGTAAAGAATAGTTGCAACATTTTTAGCAGAATCTTCCACAGAAGGACGGACATAAGCAACTTAATTATCTCTATGCCACACCGAAGTTCGGCTTACATAGCTGCCAGGGGAGGATGTACCACTTACTAAAATGTCATCTTATTGTTGCCACCATCTCTTAATAAAATGTATTTTTCTGCCAAATTCTAATCATTTGCATATCTCCTCGAACGATACATACATGCTGAGTTTCGTGGCTGCAGCTCAAGTTCTTATGACTGCATATTTCTATTTTGCAGCAGATTGCATATATATATATATATATATATATATATATATATATATATATATATATATATATATATATATATATATATATATATATATATATATATAATTTCTGTAATACAAAATATAGTAATACATACAGAAACGAAGAAGTTCAGCATTAACGAACCACGTATGGCCCTTGATAACGTACATGGTTTCGAAATGCTTTTCACTTTTTTCAATTTATTCAATTTTAAAATAATATTGGGGAGCCAAGAAGGCCTAGCTCCACTTGCAAATTTTTCTGTTTGTAACTTTTCATCTTATACATTATTCATGCATTTACACCATGTATGTTTACGCAAGGAACAAGGGTATCAGTACCTTAAGTACCTGTATTACACATATGATTTATAACACTAAAAATTTAATCTAAGGATGTAGTTAAGGAATTATATTCACCAACCGTTATCACATATAATTCTTTTTTCAATTGCTTACCTTATATATGGAACAGAGAAAGAGGGGTATTTCATACCGATTTAGTACCTGTTTGATTTATAATGTTCTATTTATCACTTTAACAAGTTTATCGTATAATCATTTTTGATATCAAATTTTCACTTCAGACCATTTTATTTTCACTTTTGCTATACAGACCATTCTCAATAAATGATCAATATATATATATATATATATATATATATATATATATATATATATATATATATATATATATATATATTATATATATATATATATATATATATATATATATATATATATATATATATATATATATATATATATATATATATATATATATATATATATATATATATATATATATATATAATGTTTAAGAACTCAACAAATCACAACATCAGTATCCTTAACACCCATCCAGCATAGTTAAACTGTTATCACTAAGCAAATTATAGCCTTCTAGAAACTTCTGAAGAAACGCAATCTAAATTATCCATATCTGGTTCTTTACTAAAATTCTCTAAATCTCCTATTACTTTTAGAACAATCTATTGGCTTAATACATATACTAATGTCGCTGATAAAAAGACTATTTTCTATTCTAAATCAACTTTATGAACATTTCACTGAATAGAGGACTCATATTATAAGAAACAGTTTTTAGCTTCTGGAAAAATTAAATAAACTTCAAAATATATATGAAATTAAAACATATGATTTTTGAGACCTCTTTAATAACACAGACATCAATGATATTTATATAAAGCCATAAAATAATTATATGAATTATATGCTAATCATCACAACCTCACTATACTATTTCGAAACGTTGTTAATATTCATCCTTTACAACTAGTATTTATCTCTAGATATTTCCTTATACAAATTAAAATAGAGCATTCTCCAGGGAGGAATCTCTTCAACAATATTGACCAATTCATACCTACAGTAGTTGACCAATTCATACTTACAGTTTTATAAAATTAAGCACTCTTTCAATAATCATCTTGTACTGTTTCACTGATGACATGTTAACGATTTCACCCTGGATCAACTGTTTTGACCTTAGTTTCCAACTTCCAACAGCAGATACTTCAGTTTTTAAAATATATGATAAAACAGCTTCATACACATTTAATGTAAACAAACTTCAAAATTATTCATCAAACCTTTCTAAATGGGCATTCAAAAATATTATTAATAATCAATTGATGCGAATTAAAAAGTTAAGCTCTCGATCATTTTCACAATTTAATCAAAAAAAGATAAGAAATCAATACCCCACTACATCTAATTATTTCCTTTATATAAACCATCTTCAAAACAAAACTAAAAATAATAAAACTCATAGCTACCTCAGTTTCCTTAGCTTTTAAATAAGAGGAAGAACATTATTTGTACCAGTTCCATCAGCAACAACTTTCTGAACGCAACTCATCCCCATTATTTAAATTTTTACTTTTTACATAGTTACTTGTTTTGAATGTATTTCTTATAGATACACACTTTTCTTCATTTCTGAGTCCTTATACTACAATTTCTACAATTTTTCTTCCATTCTACTATTTGATGGTTAAACATTTTCCTTAACTCCATGCTGTCACTATCACCAGATCTTTTGTAAGATCATAGCGTTTCTGGAGTATTGGAAGTTTACTTGCAATTAACATATCCTTTCGTGAAACCGGTAAATTTTATCATTTTACTGTTTTTATACTTCTGTGATCAAGTTTTTATTTATTCTATTACATTAATCTTGCGTTTTGTGTATTTTAGTCAATATTCATATGTGTTTGAATCCATCTTTTATAATTCATTATCTGCGTCGGCCATCTGCATAAATTCTGTAATAATATTTGCAGTATGCAGACAGAAACGCAGCTCCAATTGGTATTTCGAATATTTTCATAATCTCATTTCCTTTAATTTCACATTTCAAAGTGTTTCTGTCTTCAATTTCCAAATTTTATTGGGGTGATGCTGGGGACTTTACATCGCAATTTTCAATTTCTACTCGTAGTTATTCCACTTTTTGCATTTGCTTACCAATTCACGCTGTGCGTTCTGCCAGGTCAAGGGGCTTTAAATATGTAGTTTGTCGATAAAATTTCTATTACACATCACTGGGTTTTATACCCTCTCTTTTTAGTATCGTATTGTTTAGTATGTTGGCCTGAAAAGTCAGGAAAGCGCATTATAAAAAAATCTGATGTGGGTAACATATGACTTTCCTTATACAATGCAATGAATTTATTCCTTTTACAGTAAAAAAATAATGTATATGATCCACGGTACTGTGTTTTTAACGTTGAATTGCACATTTCACGATTTTCCGGATGATAACATGTAATACTCTTTCAAAGTACCCAATTAACGTGGATTTCACACAACTCTAAATTAACAATTATCAATATTGATAGCATCCTCAAAAAGCTATACAGTCCATATATTAAAATATTTTAATAATTCATTCATCAATTAGGCGTCATTTTTATTAATTTAGCGTTATTTTTCCAATTTTGACGAAATATTAGTTAATTCGGGGCGAAATATAGCCAAGTCGGCGATACTTTGCTAGATTATTCGCCAAGTTTGCCAAATACATAAGCAAGTGTTACAGACAAATGGGGAGAAGAGCATGTCTTACATATACTAGAATGTATGCTCGTCATATGACGGAAATCCGAATTTTCGAAGCATTGCTTCTCATTTGGCGTCATTTTTATCAGTTTGGCGGCATCTTTGTCCCTTTGGCAACATTTAAAAAAGTCGTCAAGTGGGAGATATTCCGAAAAATCCGTCACCAAAACTTTATCCAAACATTACGGATGGAAAAATATGTTATCCTTATAATACTCGTAGATTCTTATATTATTTCCAAGATATAGAATTTTCGTCAATTTCTCGTCGTTTTCATTGATTTTGCGTCATTTTTATCAATTCGTCAACATTTTCGTTAATTCGGCAATATTTTAAAAAGTCGCCAAGTTGGCGACATTCCGCCAAATTCGTTGCCAAAATCTCGCCAAGCGTTATGGACGGAGAAATAAGTTATTCTTAAACCAGGTAAAGGACTATTCGTGTCCTAACTACAAAAGTATTTTGTAGTTAGGGGCGACAACAATTTTCTACAAATGTACCACGTTTTATATTTTTCTATGCTATAGTTTTTGCGGTACGAAGCAGAAAAACTCGAGAAACGAGAAATTTGTCAAACAGCAGCGGCGGACATTAGTAAAAACGGTACAACAAAAACTGTACAATTGTACAACTATTTAACATTAGTAAAAGGCTGTACACATTAAAATTACATCTATTTATTGCGCTAATTGCAGCAAATAAATAAGATGAAAATAATAAGTAAACTAATATATATATATATATATATATATATATATATATATATATATATGTATATATATACATATATATGTATATATGTATACGCGTATATATATGTATATGTATATATATATATATATATATATATATATATATATATATATATATATATATATATATATATATATATATATATATGTATGTATATATACATATATATATGTATATATATATATATATATATGTATATATATATATATATATATACATATATATATATATATATATATATATGTATATATATATATATATATACACATATATATATATATATATATGCATATATATATATATATATATATATATATATATATATATATGTATATATATATATATATATATATATATATATATATATGTATATATATATATATATATATATATATATATATATATATATATATATATGTATATATATATATATATATATATATATATATATATATATATGTATATATATATATATATATATATATATATATATATATATATATATATATATATATATATATATATATATATATATATATACATTATGTGTGGAAACATACTGAATAAGAAATGTAGGATTGTATACAATGAAATTATTATCTCTTAATAATATTCTCAGAATATTTTTAAATATTAACATTCACAGAAATGTAGCTTCGGAGATTTAGATTTCATTAATAAAGCATACGAAAATAATCCAGAGATTCATTCATGATGTTTTTCTACAAAATTCTGCGAATTTTTTAATTCTAATCGAAAAGAATCCTCTTCACATAGTTTCCAAAACTTCTCCCCCATCTCATTTGCATGTAGAAAGGATATAAATTTTTATAATTAAATAAACACTTGATGAAGATTAATTATATTCCAAAATTTGAATGCGGGATTCAAGGATCCCTTTCTTGAGTCACCTCGTCGTCTGACTCTCCACAGGTGACATACATTTCAGTTATTTGTTATTGTTCATGCGGCGACTACAATGCTGATGATAAGCGCAAAACATCTCTTCTTAAAAAGAAATAGTTGTTTTGATGAGACCGTCTTTGCGAATAGCTTGTAATTTGAGAAATTCTTAAAAAGTTGAAAGATTGTCAAGATAAAGGTCATATCAGAATAATGTTTCTACGAAGTAGAAGAGGTAATTTCCCTAGTTCTGATTGAATTAAAAGAAGTAATTACAGTAAAGCCACTTTTGAATAACAGGGCGTTGCATTAAAGTAAGAGAGTGCTGACTGATCTTCCACCACCACCCGTGGATCCCGGTTTCGTGGTCCATTCCTCTCGTTTTGGTACTTATGATGAGATAACCAGCGAGTACAAACTCATTAAAGCAAAGCTTATATACTTGCTGACAACCTAACTTGATTATATGCATTTATACTGGATCTTTTTGTCATAAGAACATTGTTTATGAAATGTCACAAATGTATGTTAGAAAGAATGAACGATGAATAAAAATTTTGATATAATTTAAAATTATTAAAAATAAATTGTGAAATTAATTGCTTTACAGGTTTAATTTTAATATATATATATAATAAAAGTTTGAAAATCCTATGAAAGAATAAAGAGATGTTTCAACTCAAAAAGCCCCAACATTAAAAAATGCCTTACAAATAAAAGTATCAAACAGAGAATCATCAATCAAGTGAAAAATAAAATGCAAACCTCTAGTCATCAAGCTGAAGACAAACAAAAAACTTGAATGGAAAGAAATCGATAAAATCAAATACACGCGGATAAACACTAGGCCTAATAATGAGTTGTTCATTTCGATTAAATTCCTTGTCAATTCCAAGTATTTTAAAAAAATGAACACAAAATACATGTTTCTGGTATTAGTGATAGATTATATTTATAAAAACTGAAAACTTGACAACATGCATAAAGATTGAAAAATAATAGGAAACAAGAATACCTTAGAAAACACAGCATACGTCTGATATATTGGAACCTTGAATAAAGAGAACAATGAAAACTTGACAACATGCATAAAGATTGAAAAATAATAGGAAACAAAAATACCTTAGAAAACACTGCATACGTCTGATATATTGGAGCCTTGAATAAAGAGAACAATGAAAACTTGACAACATGCATAAAGATTGAAAAATAATAGGAAACAAGAATACCTTAGAAAACACTGCATACGTCTGATATATTGGAGCCTTGAATAAAGAGAACAATGAAAACTTGACAACATGCATAAAGATTGAAAAATAATAGGAAACAAGAATACCTTAGAAAACACTGCATACGTCTGATATATTGGAGCCTTGAATAAAGAGAACAATGAAAACTTGACAACATGCATAAAGATTGAGAAATAATAGGAAACAAGAATACCTTAGAAAACACTGCATGCGTCTGATATATTGGAGCCTTGAATAAAGAGAACAATGAATACTTGACAACATGCATAAAGATTGAAAAATAATAGGAAACAAGAATACCTTAGAAAAGACTGCATACGTCCGATATATTGAAGCCTTGAATAAAGAAAACAATGAAAACTTGACAACATGCATAAAGATTGAAAAATAATAGGAAACAAAAATACCTTAGAAAACACTGCATACGTCTGATATATTGGAGCCTTGAAAGAGAACAATGAAAACTTGACAACATGCATAAAGATTGAAAAATAATAGGAAAGAAAAATACCTTAGAAAACACTGCATACGTCTGATATATTGGAGCCTTGAATAAAAAGAACAATGAAAACTTGACAACATGCATAAAGATTGAAAAATAATAGGAAACAAAAATACCTTAGAAAACACTGCATACGTCTGATATATTGGAGCCTTGAATAAAGAGAACAATGAAAACTTGACAACATGCATAAAGATTGAAAAATAATAGGAAACAAAAATACCTTAGAAAACACTGCATACGTCTGATATATTGGGGCCTTGAATAAAGAGAACAATGAAAACTTGACAACATGCATAAAGATTGAAAAATAATAGGAAACAAAAATACCTTAGAAAACACTGCATACGTCTGATATATTGGAGCCTTGAATAAAGAGAACAATGAAAACTTGACAACATGCATAAAGATTGAAAAATAATAGGAAACAAGAATACCTTAGAAAACACTGCATACGTCTGATATATTGGAGCCTTGAATAAAGAGAACAATGTTGACAATCTCAAAAATAAAAATATGATAACTGTTGTTGCCGATCGTGAGAAAGAAGTAACTGTAATGTGAAAAGACGATAAAAGGTGATATGCAATAGTAAGAACATGTAAAGACATGGAAATGCGTATTCAAAAGAAAGTGGATGTTCGGCTAAAATAAGATACTAAGGAGAGAATTTAAGTATAATATACCATTCCACACTTTTTAACTATACTATGCACTAAATAAGCTGTATATTTATATAATTTACTAGTAATTTTAAGTTTATTAATATGCAGAGCATGCAATTTTTTATCAGATAATCTATAAATTCTAAAAAGCTGATTAAGTATAATATTTCTAAGCATTTGAATCCAGTTACAGGAATTAAAAGGTAATATTTTATTAATGTTAAAGTTAAAATAGTCTTTTTTATCATATAAATTGGTAACTATCCTATTAGAAAGTACAATAATGAGATTTAAGTCCATACATATATATATACACAAGGTAGGATCCAAATGTTCGGAGACTGTGCTGATATCTCCAACCCGAATTGGAGGGGACGGGAACTATTTTACCG
Source organism: Amaurobius ferox (assembly GCA_951213105.1). NCBI lineage: Eukaryota > Metazoa > Arthropoda > Arachnida > Araneae > Amaurobiidae > Amaurobius > Amaurobius ferox. The sequence goes on from OX578141.1 coordinate 128,928,728, forward strand.
TGGCGTAGAGGCACATGTGACGGGAGATGTGAAAAGAAAGAAGCAGGTCAGCAGTGCAGGGTTTTTCCAGACAATGTGTGTCAGTGAACTGCAGTCATTGGCGTTCTGTAGTCGTTTGCTGCCAGCGTTTGGGGGCAGCAGATGCAATGTTTCTGTCGGCGATTTCCCCAAACGCTGGCAGAATTTGATATTCGCACGTTGTTTTTAAACCGTCATTTCCGTTTTCGACGAACGCGAACGACCACAGTTTACTCAAACGCAATGTATGGAAAAACCGTCACATGTGCATCTACGTCATGGTAAAATAGTTCCCCTCTGCTCCAATCCGGATTGCAGATATCAACACAGTCTCCGGACTTTTTGATCCCATCTTGTATATATATATATATATATATATATATATATATATATGAATGTAAGCAGATAAGTTGAGCAGCATTTGCGCCTCCTCCTTTGTAGTGAATCGTTCTTTAAATTTCAGGCTTCTATAGGATATATCCTATTTTTGTTTCACTTTATTGTAATAGTATATATATATATATATATTATTTCACTGACGACGTACGTCACAATACTTTCAACGAATCTAACACTCAGAGCAACGAATCAGAGCTTTTTTCTTTTTTTTTTCTTTGCAAAGCGAAACCCGAGAAAAGGAAAATGTCCTCATGGCATCCAAACTTTCCCACCTTTTTTGTGTACAACATATTTGTTCCTTCTCGGATTCCGCAAATTTTTAAGCCGATTATTTAAGCTCTGGTGTATAGAAACATTTTATCGAAATATAGAAACACTTTTAATGAACAATTTAAGTGCTTTATATTAAATGCAGACTCCAAGCTAAAAATGTTTAGTAGTGTATAATGTGTATGCTTTTGCAAAAGCTTTGCATACTTACAATTTATTTTACGTACAATTTAACTTGAAAATAAACGGCACATCATTCTTAGTAAATTTATTTAATACACTTGGGGGCTCGGTCCCCTGCTCCCTTCGCTTCGTTAACCCCCGTTCTACTTGCTGCACTCGCAGATCTCGCTTTGCGAGCTATTTCAAGCTAAACTAAAACTTAAACCAGTAAACGGTTTATTTCAATATTTTACCCTATTATTTCTTTACAAATGTACTAAATTTCGTAATTTTCTGTTATAGTTTTTATCGCACTAGACAGAAAAACTCGAGGAACACTCTGATCTTACTGGCTGGCGCTCGCAGTGATCGCTTTGCGAGCGATTTTTAGCCAAACTAAAGGTTAAATCTATAAACGGTTTATTTCACACACACATCGTATTACCCTATTATTTCTGTATATATGCACCAAATTTAATATTTTTATATGCTCTAGTTTTTGCGGTACGCGATGGAGAAAATCTATGGACTTGGCGATAAATAAGAACATTTTCCACTTCAGAAGTGAATAAAAAGTCAAGTAACTCTTAAACTACAAAATTAAATGAAGGGCTCCGTCCTGCAAAAATTCATGGTCTTGCTATTGTTAGTCTATCCAGGACGCGAATTCGCAGCCCAAATATTCTATCCTTGATTTTGACATTAAATATTTCTTAAACTAAAATATGTATCGAAAAATGGTTTATTTCAGGGTATTTTTCAATCCATTTTCTACAAGTGTACCAAATTTTATATATTTGTATGTTATAGTTTTTGCGGTACGAAGCAGATAATCTCGAAGAACGGAAAATTTGTCAAACAACGGCGGCGGCTATAATATATTTTTTTTAATATAGTGATAAATAAATTTTTAATTTAGAGATATGTTTTTAATACTTTACAACATAGTTGAAAAGTGTTTATGCCATTGTTCATTCTGTCTGTCTGTCTGTCTGCCCGTTAGTGCGATAATTGCCGTAAAAATGACTTTATTAAAATGAAATTTTAGTATGTTGTTCAGACGGTCTATGGAACCTATGGGAATATAAATGAATAATATCATCCAATTAGTTTTGTATTGAACCCGGATTGAAAAAATGAAATACATTGTACTCTATGGGACCTAATTATTCAAACATTTTTTAAGCGAATTTAAAATTCACAAATTGCTTCGAAAGTGTTAGGAAATATTCAAATTATCCCATAAAATATCTAAAAAAAATTTCAGCAAAATATATTCAGTAGTTTTTTAAATAAAAATTAAAATAATAATTACATCCTTTATATCAAGAGATCACGTGACCATTATATGAAGAGATCACGTGACCCATTTATAAATAAAATACGGCATCCATCTTGTGTCAAAATCGTAATTTTTAAAATTCTTTTTAATTCATATTTAGTGTTGTGTCCGTCCTAAAACCTATTTATTTTTGCTTAAATTCTGTGCATCTACATACTGAAACAACGCAATTACAATATATTTGAGTTTAAATGATCATCAAACTTTGATTATTTTTACAACGAAGCGTTTCTACAACGTTGGAAAGTGTTTTATAATCATTGCTTTATGCATGATTGGTCTTTCTTGTTTAATATAGAGAGATGATTTTTAAATTATTGTCTAAACCAGAAATTAGCAATAAATTCTCAGTAAAATGATATTACAGGTTATAACAGGCTATAAAAACTTAATGAAACATACACCGTATTTGTGCGATAATTACTCCAAATGCGGCACATTCTCTTTAACTTACCTGTGACTTAAGCTGCGGATGAATTTAACAGCAGCAAATCAGAGCATTAGATTCATGCAATTGAGACATTTTACCTCTTCTATGTAATCAACGCCCCAGAGTATAACAAATATATATCTAACAAGAAAGACATGCATAGAGCATTGATTATGAAACACTTTCCAACTGAAATGCAATTTTATTTAAACATCTCTAAAATGCGATACATTCGGCGCTGATATTTCTAAAATTATCGCAGAATCACAATAATTTAGTTTACTTGAATACTTAACACTTCATAAAAAAATGAACTTTATTCAAGTGACGTCTTCAAAATATAAATCGTCTGGCTCCCTGGTTCTGTATGTAAAAGCGATCAATATTTCATTCAAATCGCTTTTATTCCAGACCTCAGAGCTAAATAATTTTGCGTGATAAAAATTCAGCATTTCTTATACAGCTCATCTTACAATCATTTGTTTACATTATTCATCCATTAAAATTAGGCTTCGTTGTAGAAATAGTCAAAGTTTGATGATCATTTAAACTCAAAAATATTGTAATTGCTTTGGCGCAGAATATAGGTGCCCAGAAAATGCACAAAAATAAAGTGGTTTTAGGACGGATGTAACACTAAATATAAATTTAAAAGAACTTCAAAAATCACGATTTTGACACTGGAAAAAAAGATGGATGCCATATTTTAGTTTGAAGTGGGTCACGTGATTCCTTGATATAATATGGGTTTAATTATTATCTTAATTTTTATTTAAAAAACTACAGAGCATATTTTGCTGAAATTTCTTTTATATATTTTATGGAATAATTTGAATATCTTCTAAAATTTTCGAAGCAATTTGTGAATTTTAGCTTTTTCACTTAAAAAATGTTTGAAAAATTATGTCCCATAGGTTCAATATATTTCATTTTTTCAACTCGGGTTCAATTCAAAACTAATTGGGGGATATTATTTAGTTACATTCCCGTATGTCCCGTAGACCGTCTCAATAATATACTAAAATTTCATTTTGATAAAGTCATTTTTACGGCAGTTATTGTGCTAACGGACAGACAAACAGACATAATGAACAAAGTCAAAAACACTTTTCAACTATGTTGGGAAGTGTTAATAAAATATATACCTCCAGTAACGATGCTTAGCATTATTTTAGCCTCTCTTAATGTTAACAAAAAATCGAATTGGTCAATGAAACGAATTTGTCCCTTGCATTAATGCAACGTTTTGTTATACGCCGTTTCACTATATTTCAGAGCCCTAAGAATTGTGCTAACTGTGGGCGGGGTTCAATTACTGCTGTACACCGTTAATGTAATTGAACTAAATATTTCTACCAGAAAAATTCTAAATCCTTTGTTTTAAGGAATTTTGTTCTCTAATTATCTCATCACATATAGCGTATCAATTCAAAAGCAGCTCAGTGTATTTACATACACGCGAATGGAATTTAACGTAAGGAACCATATATTAACCCTTAACGTTCAAGATTTATTATTATAATATATACCAACAGATCGAGGAGATGTGGTCATTAATGATGTGCTCTATCGACGCCGCCTATATATGTAGTGTAGTCTAAAACCACGGAGGGTTTATCAACATGCTGAGTATCATCACCGCGAATTATTCTGCTGACATTTTGCATCCCTGCTTTGTTTTTAGTACTGAATAATTTTAAAATTCGCTTGTCTTTCTAGACAGATAGCAAAATGCTATTTTTACGACAAAAAATTCTTTGTTTAATTTTTTTTTTTTTTTTTTAATTCAATTAACGTGGCAACAACAGATCGAAATCCAGTTACAGTAGCCACACAAGCCTCCATGCCTTATTCGGGATTCGAACCCGAGCCCTCCACACATCAGCCGAACACGCTATCCACTACACCACCTGGGCGGCTGATGTTGCGGTAAATGTTTTTTTTTATTTGTACAGCCAAACCTTTTCAATTTGCCATTGGCGTTTTATCGCTGGGGCCGTAAACTTACGTACGTAACAATTTTACATTGCAAAAATGATTCATTTATCTGTATATAAGACATTACAAAAATAATTCATTTATCTATATATAAGACATTACAAAAATGATTCATTTTTCTATATATAAGACATTACAAAAATGATTCATTTATCTATATATAAGACATTACAAAAATGATTCATTTATCTATATATAAGACATTACAAAAATAATTCATTTATCTATATATAAGACATTACAAAAATGATTCATTTATCTATATATAAGACATTACAAAAATGATTCATTTATCTATATATAAGACATTACAAAAATGATTCATTTATCTATATATAAGACATTACAAAAATGATTCATTTATCTATATATAAGACATATAAGAGATAACAGAAATATCTCCATAGCGGAGCCTTTCTCGCGTTAAAGATTAAAACATTTATAATTTTGCCTTATAACAATTTTTAAATGACTTCGACACAAATGTAAACCTTGCTCTAAAATTTAGAGTGTTCTTCAACCTTTGTCATCCAGCAGAACCCTTTTTTGAGATTTTTTTTTATGGAACCCTTCGTTCAGTAGAACACCCAGATTTAATTTTAGGGGGGATGTGTCATATTACGTATTACATGTTATGAACAAGGTACATCCCTGCCTTTGTTATAAAAACTTCATATAAGATACAAATTTGCATTAATTCAAACAAGAAGATAAATATTCCATATAAAGTATTTGTATTATACATACATATGTCATATGAAATTGAAAACAAAGAAAAACAAAAACAAAAATTAAAAAAATATTTAAAAAAATTAATGACTTTGTTGTGCTTGTTTATTACTGCACAATTTATCAATATCCTGATAGATCGGTGACAATTGGAGACGCATATCGTTTTCGGCATTAAGTCGATTTCTATACTTGGTTTTTGCAGCGACGTTTGTGGAAAAGAATGTCTCACAGAGGTAAGTTGTTACGAAAGGCATCAATTCTTTTACTGCTTGTTTGGAAATTTCCGGATATTCTTCCATTAATTTTATCCAAAATGGACCAGTGCCATCCTGTCCAAATGTAGATTTTAATGTGGTGTCGGTACATATATCTATAAGTTGCTCTTTTTCTTTAATTGGCAAGGTATCACTACACTCATTAAAAGGATATTCGACCCAACTTAAATTATTGCAAGTAGGGGGAAAATATTCCAAAATTGTCTTTTGCAATCCAGTTAAATGTTCCAAAATATTATTTTTTAAATTCTGCTCGAATGCGACATTATTGATTTCCAAGAAATCGTTTAAATTAGCAAAACATTCTGTATTATTTTTGGTGATACATTCCTTCCAAAGCTTGAGTTTCGATTTTATCGAGTTTACTTTGCTATTGACCTTAAAAATTGTACTATTTGGTCCTTGAAGTGAAAGATTAACTTCCTTCAGGTACGAAAATATATCTGCAAGATAAGCTAGATTTTGAAGCCAACTAGTGTTATTAAGCTTTCCAGCAAATCCACGTTCAGATAGAAATATTCGAATTTCATCATGCAATTCCCAGAGTCTGGTTAGAACCTTTCCCCTTGATAACCATCTTACTTCAGTATAAAGAAGGAGATTTTTATGTAAGCTTCCCAGATCTTCGCATAATAGGACAAATACCCTGACATTTAGGGGTCTAGATTTGATGAAATTAACCATCTTAACGGCCTCATTGAGGACTTCATGCAATGCTTTTGGTATCCGTTTAACATCAAGAGCATGACGATGAAGACAGCAATGGCTAGCGTTGATGTCTGGAACTACTTTCTTTATTCGTGCTATTACGCCTTTTATAACACCAACCATCATAGCCTTGGCTCCAACAGTGCATATATGATGGCATAAATTCCAAGAAATTCAATGTTTTTCAAGGTAAGCATTAAGTAAATTAAATATTTCTTCACCTGTTGTTTGAGTTGGCAGAGCTTTGCAAAAAAGCATATCTTCCCTAAAATCGGATTCGTGTATGTATCTCACGAAAACTAACAAAATTGCGAATCCAGCCACATCTGTAGTTTCGTCCATTTGCAAAGTAAAACCCTCTTTAGCATTTTTCAAACGATTTACTAGTTCCGCTTCGCAGTAATCTGACATATCTTTAATTCGTCGTGAAATCTCATATCAGACAATGGGACGAGGTCAATTTTGCTTGCAAATTTTTCACCGAACATGATTGTGATTAAATCTTTTGTGCAAGACTTAATTAATTTTTCCGCAATCGTATGAGCTTCGCCTTGTTTTGTTACGCGCAAACAAACTAAATAAGATGCTTTTAGTACATTTTTATTATCATCACAAACATACCTTTCAAAAGCATCCTTTTTCTGCTTTAGTTCAATACATTTTCTTTTAAAATATTCGCTTTTTTACTTTTTAAAGTTGGATGTTTAGTTTCCAAATAACGCTTTAACTTTGCAGGATTTAAACTGCTGTTGTTCACTATTTGCTCACATACTACACAAAGTCCATTTGGCTCATTTTTATCACCAATCCAAGTAAATCCAAAATTCAAATAATCTTCATCATACTTTCGTTTTTTTTGGCTTGTTGATCCGGATTTATTTTCTTCTTCAATATTATCCGCCGGATCCAATGTTAGCGGAAGACTAGTGGAATTTTCAAGAGAGCAAGAAGCTTGTTCTTTGGATTTTGATTCCAATTTCGCAATTTTAAGCCAATTCTGCATTATATTTCTGAAGGATTTTAGGTTAAGTTCAAATAAAACATTATTTATTATAAAATAATTAACTTACTACCGCTTGCCTTTATTAGAACTAAACATCAATAAATCCACTACACCCGGTATTTGAAAACTATTTAAAAGTGCAATGTGCGTCGTCCTCGTCCAATACAAGCCACTGAGGGAATGGATAGCTCCTTTAAGAAACTCCGATCGACGCACGAGTCCCAGAGACTGGCGCGGCGTAGCGCCCTCTATAGTTGTGAACGCGGATTAACATTCGAATTGTAGTATCGACTCGCGGAACCCTTAAAGCGTTTGAGTGGAACCCTAGAGTTCCGCGGAACACAGGTTGAAGAACACTGCTCTAAATACCAAAACAATTAAAAGTTTGCTGTAAAACAATTTTTAAATGTGTCTGCTAATAGATGGCGGTATCGATCAGCCATAAAAATGCAACTTTTACAACGAGGATTCTTTCGGATGTTCATAAACGATACATAAAACTATAATTAATGAACGGAAGACTTCAGGATTTCTCTTTGTTTAGAGGTAGTGTTGAATATTTGAAGGAGCCGCTGACAAATTATGAAAATCACATAGCTAGTCAATTATATTTTATGTTGCAATTTAAAAATCGGAGCCGTTTTCAACTCGCGAAATGTATATAATTTTTAAAATTTCACGAAAATACGTCTATTAATCGTATGGATTTCGTTCAAAGTTTATTTGAAATACAATTTTTTGATCGCTTCTGATGGAACTCTGTGATAATGTTTTTGTTCGCATAAGAACCGACTTGTTTGAATATTGCTCAAAATCGTGCTATAATGCTGATGTGCACCTTCTCGAGTCCTGAAGTACTTGTGCACCAAATGTTACGGCCGTTAGATTTCCCGCTACACACACACACACACACAGAAAGGCAGGCATTTTCTTTTATTATATAATATTTTCGTTTACATTTTACGAAGAATTTTCATTTTAAGTAAAATTTTGTTTCAAGACTGTTTTTAGTACCCTTTTTCCGCCTCCCCCCTGTAAATCATTTGCACTTCGACGGAGTCATTTCTGCCTCCTTTCGTAATTACTTTACGTTCCCTTTACGAAACTTAGTCAGAAAAATTTGACTACTACACCTGCTCATTCACTGAAACAATTATTTCTCGAGAGTAGCAATGAGATCAAAATCGTTTTCCATGGGTGGTGATAGATGATTAGTTGAAAATTTTCTTGCTTTTAATACATGAAACTTACTAAATGTGTTTTGTGTAGTTGATGGGATTTAAAGATCCAGATTCAAAAAGAAGACCTTGGAACAAATCTGTGTAAGGTATCTGTTTGGATGGACGGGATAGTGCCACCCAATTTAGACTGGAACCGGGTGATGCGGCATTCACAGGGACCGTACCCCAACCTTATCCTACCATCAACCTGTCGAAAGAACTTACAGACCTACATATATGGTAGAAAACGACCTGAGCGGGTCAAACGCATTCTAATGCCAAATCGTTCAGTAGTTATAGTGGTACAGTAGGTAAGTACAGTGGTTTAGTGCATTGCATATAAAGTGAAATAAACTTATTTGAATACAGACCAGGTCTGAACCATGTTCTGAATTGGAGGGTGTTGTTGAAACCCAGACCGTCCGACCTACCAGAAAGGTGTAAGGTAACTGTTTGGACGGTCGGGACGAATTGGAGGGTGTGGGTAAGTCCAAGCTCTTACTGTGAAATAAAAACTGAAAACAAGTGTAAGAAGAACACACTGGACACAAGAATGAAACTCGCTGAATGATAGTCAACACTTATTTATTACCGAGCAACAATTTAGAATTTAATTTTCACAAGATTTTCCATTCGACCACTAGATGTAAATCAGATATTCAAGTATTATTTTTTATTAAACATAAACATTCATTTTTTTTTATTTGATTAATTTAATATTTGAGTATTTAGCCCCTGAGCATTTTTGTCTTTGAGCATCTCGATTTTTTAACTGCATAGAAATTCAGTTCATTGACTTAAATAAATAATTAAGTACTTATATATATATATTATATATAGATATTAGTACTTAAGTACTTACTATATATATTTATAATATATATAACTTATATATATATATATTGGCGAAGTGAACAACTCCATTATTTAAGCCTTGCCCTTGTCCACGTGTATAGCGTTAATGCTGGGATTTTATATGTTTTTCTATTATCGATTCCATACCATTGATATTTGTTGTTTATCTTTAACTTGATGAGTCGAAATTTGTATATTTTTCCATTTGATTGAAGATTTGCTGTTTTATACTTATATTTTGTAGGTTTGTTATAAAGTTAGGTTTTTCGAGTTGCAGCGTCTCACTTTTCTTTCATTGGACTTTCAAACTATTATATATATATATATATATATATATATATATATATATATATATATATATATATATATATATATATATATATATATATATATATATATATATGAAAAATAATAAACTAAGTCAAAAACATTAGAAAAATCAAAAAATCGGAAAATAAGATGCATTAACATTAATGTTTTGAATTTTATTTTCGCAAAAAATGTAACTTTTGTCAGTATTGAAACTACGATTTGAGCGCCCTTATAATGGTGTATAGTGGCATTCTCGTTTATCCAGTTTTCCTATGAATTACTTGTTTAGTAAGAATTTTCATCTTTGATTCATATTCATATTCAGGATTGCATATTTGGGAAGTTATATTCTGAATTGCTTGTCCAGTCTAAAGCTTAGACTCACTGGACGGGTCTGGGAGTATTACCGTTAACGTTCGTACTGCCTCCCTGGTAGAATTTCGACTTGTTCATTCCGGTGCTTCTAGATTAAGCTGTTGAGGTTGATCGTGTATACACGTGGTGGAAGAAGAAGGGTTCATGCCGCTTGGTAATACAAATTTTCTTAATGTATCCTATTTTCAATTTTTCATTTTTTGTTGCCTGTAGTCTGAGTTTAAGCATTTATAGTAATGTACTATTGCTTAATCTGAAACAGGCATTTGTTTGCGTTAATTAGAATTACATACTCAGACTTGAAGATGAATTTAATTCTGATTAATCATCGAATTTGGGACGGTGCTGTTCTTTTCTCTTATCGGCATTATGGCCGTGAATTTGCTTCCATGGTGATGTTAATATTACTTGAATTGTATTTTTATTTTTACATAATTCTAATTATTACATATTTCAAATATATATATATATATATATATATATATAAAATGGTAATATATATATATACATACATATATATATATATATATATATACATATAAGATAAAACTCTATTTTTAACAATATTCCAATCTATTTTTCAATTTTCTGAGATTCATTTTTAAGAGAATAAATTTAATTTAAATTAGAAAAATTTCTCCAATTTTTTTTACATAATCTATGGAAAATAAGCATGCCTTTCAATTTTTGAAATCAACTAGAGTCATTTAAGACCACTGTTTTTAGTAGACTCTCACATGTTGTTGAGACCCAGACCGTCCGATCTACCAGAAAGGTGTAAGGTAACTGTTTGGACGGCCGGGAAGTACCACCCAATTTAGACCGGAACCCAGTGGGGGAGGCATCCACATGGACCGTACCCTCTTTCCCCTACCACCATCCTCTCGGAAGGACTTACGGACCCACATGTTTAACGTGATCGTACTCCGCATGAACACGACGGCAGTTGTGGCAGCGTGCAAATCCAGCGCGCAAACCACCGAGCTACCGCGCCCGAAATGTGCCAACAGCACGCGGTGTTCCCAGGTGGTCACCCACGCAAGTACTAACCGCGCGCGATGCTGCTTGACTTTGATGATCTAACAAGAACCTGTGTTTAGACTCTCATATGTTGAAATTATTTAGAAATTTCTGACAAATTTTTGTCACTGCACTTTTCCCACCAGAATAAGTGTTTTTATACACGAATCGGTAAGAGCTCTTTCATGTAGTACTGCAGGTGACGGGTTTGAGTAGATTGGTGGCGGATTCGCGTAAACCGAGGAAGATGTTGTTCAGCACTTGAGGAAGGCAGCACAAGAAGATGTTGATCAGCACTTGAGGAAGGCAGCACAGGAAGATGTTGTTCAGCACTTGAGGAAGGCAGCACAAGAAGATGTTGTTCAGCACTTGAGGAAGGCAGCACAAGAATATGTTGATCAGCACTTGAGGAAGGCAGCACAAGAAGATGTTGATCAGCACTTGAGGAAGGCAGCACAAGAAGATGTTGATCAGCACTTGAGGAAGGCAGCACAAGAAGATGTTGATCAGCACTTGAGGAAGGCAGCACAAGAAGATGTTGATCAGCACTTGAGGAAGGCAGCACAGGAAGATGTTGTTCAGCACTTGAGGAAGGCAGCACAAGAAGATGTTGTTCAGCACTTGAGGAAGGCAGCACAAGAATATGTTGATCAGCACTTGAGGAAGGCAGCACAAGAAGATGTTGATCAGCACTTGAGGAAGGCAGCACAGGAAGATGTTGTTCAGCACTTGAGGAAGGCAGCACAGGAAGATGTTGTTCAGTACTTGAGGAAGGCAGCACAGGAAGATGTTGTTCAGCATGGCCTGGACACTCGCATATGGATAAGATGAGAAATAGGTTAGAATATATTTTTCACCTTTTTCCGTCAGTAGTCGTCGTTTTCCTGAGCCATATCGAACCTGTTAATTGCAATCGCCAAATCAGCCGCAGAATAAAAACTCTAGAAGGATTCCGGCTGTACGGAAACGACGACAGTATTCCCTCACTGTATCACTATGCGATCGGTTGCAATTGCCGTAAATCAAAATCATTTCACAGAGTTCGACATTGCTGAACAGTATTACATTCAAACTCTAGTTAGGTAGCAGAGTTACCTGAATGCTTAAATGCATCTGTGAATCGACTTAGTGATAATATAATATCTTTACTGAAGTATCTGGATAAAATAAATTTGAAGAATTAGTAAAGATTTTAGCAACTATTTGCAACCGAAGTTGAATTGTGGATGCCCCACTATTTCCAAATGGAAATTTTAATTATTGATTACTATGTCACAATGGATTGCATTACAGCTACGTTTTGCAGTTATACTAAATACGGTATGGGTAATATTTTTGTAATTTGACTGTTTTCGATACAGGCTGTATAAAAGGTTAATATTTTTAACTTTCCACAAAAATTAGGTACATCATTTAAATTACTATTTCATAACTTCTTACCTTATTTAAAGCATTTTTTAAATTGAAACTATAGGTCTACAGCCAACGGTTAAAACAATTCTTCTACTGTGCACTTTTTGTGGGAAAGTTGTACAGTTTTTCACACATGATAATGACCGGCCACGCAAATAGCTACTGAAAGCCTTCGGATCAGTCGTGAGGTCTGGGCTTTTCACACATGATAATGAATATTTAAAAATTGACAAGTTTCTAATATCTACCATTTAACCTTGATTAACTTAATTTCTAATGATTTGCTTCCATTGAAGATGTTCATAGTAAGTTATGAATAAAAACTTTCACCATAAAAACGAAGTTTTTATAATTGCTTGTTTAAATATATAAATATTTGACATATTTAAATTTTCAGTTGTTACTGTAGGGTAGGAAAGAGGCTGAAATTCTTCTTTATTCTTTATAAGTCTTTTGATAGATATTTTTTTAAATAGCCAATTAGTGAAAAGCGGGTTAATAAGGAGTGCATATGAATGCCGATTTTTCCGTATATTAACATTCCTTCCACCACATGTCCGATTTCAGATTTTCTTGTAAAAATAATTTACCAACTCATCAACTACAAATTATAGAGATCACATTTTGATCAAAATAGGATTGACTGCTCTAAAATGATGCTGTTACAAACATTCTGACTTTGAAATCACCCAAGAAAGGAGCTACGTCAACAACTTAGTAGCAATAAGATGATTTTAGGATTATTTACCATTCCTTGGACAAATCGAAGCAAACATGGGAGTAGAACGTATCTATGAGGAGAAATAGGAAAGAATCGATTTAGTCCTCAGCCCTATTCACCGGCCCGAATTCCAAACAAATACTTTTAAACTCTGCCGATTGACCAGTAAAAATTTCAGCAACATTTTTTTTGATTTTGAAATTTTTCAAAGCCCATCAACTAGTTACAAATCAAATTATATTTACTACTAGTTATCATCAAAATCAAATCTGCTGTTTTAAGTTACAAACATTTACAAATATTTCTTACAGAAGTTTTGTCATTGAAGTCCATCAAGAAATGTGCTAGGCTCCAATAAAAGTACTCAGTTATTTGATAACAGATTCAAGCAACCCCGTGGCGACTTAAAGTGGTTTACGCCACTATGAGAGAGGGAAGCAGGTTTGTTATCCGCCACCCAGAAAGACCACGCACAAGAGAGAGACAATCGGCGGAACTA